>CM040923.1:13316053-13478553 GCA_023029165.1 Gobiocypris rarus
AACAATTAAACACTGGTAGATCCTGATATCAAACTGGTTCACACTACACAATGAAAATGTGTTTTCCAGGTTTGGATTACTGATTTTGTTGCAATCATTTTTTTACATTAACAGATTCTCCAGAGTCGTTGTCGTTGGTGCAGTGGTGAGTTTTCTCCCAGTCAACAGGCTCTTGTTTGTCTATTGTGTGGGAGCGTATTGTTGTTCAGTCCTGAGGGAAAAAGGTAATGGGAGGTAGAGAGAGAGCGATTGCATCTGTACACTGAAATTACCAGTGATCACACATGCTGATAAAGTCTCTCCGTCTATGCAGAGAGAGAACAAGATTAAGATGACTGCTCTGGAAATTTACAGCAGAAAAAATGATCGCATTTCAGTTTTGAACCGCTCGCCGTTGATCTCGATGTGCGTGAGCATGAACACGGTTCTGTTTGTCTTTATGCTGTTGAGTTACGGCTCTAACCTTACCAGGCACAACTTGACAGTTTTCCTACATATGTGACCTGGACCACAAAACCAGTCATAAGCCGCACGGGTATATTTATATAGCCAACAACACATCATATGGGTCAAAATTATCAAATTTTCTTTTATGCCAAAAATCATTAGGATATTAAGTAAAGATCATGTTCCATGAAGATATTTTGTAAATTTCCTACCGTAAATATATAAAACATTTATTTTTTATTAGTAATACACATTGCCAAGGACAACTTTAAAGGCGATTTTCTCAACATTTAGATTTTTTTTTTTGCACCCTCAGATTCCAGATTTTTAAATCGGACAAATATTGTCCTATCCTAACAAACCATACAACAATGGGAAGCTATTTATTCAGCTATCAGATGATGAATAAATCTCAGTTTTAAGAAAAATGGACCCTTATGACTGGTTTTGTGGTCCAGGGTCACATACTGTATGTCCCTCCATTCTGAAAGAGTACATGCAGTGCAGTGCGACACAATCACAGTCTGACTTTTTAGAAAGCTGTGCGGAATGGGAATTTGGACCAATGAGATTTGGATGGGTGGGCCTACCCAGAATGACCCCGCAAAATGTGGAGCCAAGCAACAGGATCTCCTTTTGCTCATTGCTTGTCGCCGTCTTGGCTTGTTAAGATAGAGACTTTACTAAATAGAGACTGTATGAATGCAACTTCTATCTATCTATCTATCTATCTATATATCTATATCTATATCTATATATATATATATATATATATAAAAGCTATATATAAGCTATATATGGCGTCTCTGCTGCTATTTTTAGTGTTAGAATGGGTTTTGTTTGTGGAAAGTTAGATTAATAAATGCAAAAATTGTTGCGACGCTCTGCTCTCATCTTTCAAGTTTTTAATTAAAATGTCCATGTCTGCACTGCAATGCGCAATGCAACAAAATAATAATGTTGCATTCAACAAAACATGCTTTGCATGCTTGCTTTGTTAGACAGCTTTTTTTAATATTAATTGTGTTGCATATATATATGCCACTTGGAGTATAGGCAGTTTCTCTTTATTATAACGGTAGCTTCTAGATTTTACTGCTTTGCATGCTTAATGGTGCTGCTAGTTTTACAAAGCATTCTATTGATTTCATTGGATAGATTTGTTGCATTGCATGTGTGCAATACAGACAGTTTTGTTCATTCTAACTGGTTTTGCTAGTTTTCCATCATAGAGTGTTTTATTGGTGATTGTGGGAGCTGCTTACATCATAGAAAAAGTGCAATATAGAAAACTTTGCTGATTATAAAACTTCTTCATAAGCTATACATATTCAGCCCTTTTCTGTCATTGACACACTCATCCCGTCTGCACAGTGCAACGGCGGAGCTAGTTCTGTTGCATCTCATCGCGCTGCTCTCTCGAAGTGTAGACACTGCGAATCTCCTTGTCCAGAGGCGCTGATTATTACCTCAGTCTCTGCTGGCGTTTGTGCCGCGCTTCTGTTAACTTATGAATTGAGCGAGCTCTGTATTTGACTCGCTTCGTTATCGGCTCTTTTCAAAGCTTCACAAGGGCGTAAAATGATTAGAGGAGAGCCTGACAATGCATGAAGAGATTTGCACAGTTTCCGTAGATGTCAGGTGCAGCCGTTACACTCTAAAAAGAGAAAAGGATGAATATTAAAGGCCTCCGTCTTTTCTCCTTTTCTTCCGCCGCGACATTCACATCTTCTTTAGAGAGAATAAGGCCCAGGGCCCGCTCTGATTGGTGAGGGTACGCTCCCGTAGCCAGGAGAATCCGACCTGATGAAAAGAATTTTGTCTTTTAAGTATAATAGTCATTACTGTCTCGCACTCTCTCTGTCTGTCTTTCTCAGGTCAGTCATACCCTGTTTCTACCGATACGGTGCTGGTTCATTTGCTAGAGCCGATGTCTACTTCACGAATCGTCGGAAAACATTTTATTTTGATTTAGAATCTTGCCATCTTCAGGACTTCTATCTATTTTTATTGTAATTTTTTAAATAAATATAATTCTATCAGGTTTAAGGGGCCAATGGGGAGACGATTTTAACATCCAGAACGGTCTTTCTGCCATGGAAACATGTGGAACGGTTCCAGATTGGGCACCGGTACCCTATCGGTAGAAAAAGGGCTTCGGTGTGCTGTTTATGTCTGTCTGTGACACTCTCGCTGATGTAGTAACTCCTGCATTATCTCTCTCCCCTCCTCTTATCTCAATGTATTTCCCTTCCTCGTCCCCCTTTGCTCATGGAGAGAGAGGGCTATCTGCTCTTTGTAGTTTTCTGACTATTTATGTCGGACAAGGTCAGAATCGTTTAAACTTGCCTGGCTCCCTCAGACCTGAAGATAAGATGAGAGCAGAAAGGATTGGGATCGATGGAGGAGTGCAGATTTATTCTCCTCTCTCTCCTCTTCTCTCTCTCTTTGTCTCTCGTCCGCCCCGCTTGCTCTTTTACAGAGGTTTGGCACATTTGGATCCATTTGTCTTTTTTACTTTCCGTTTGTCGGCCCCTTTAAAATACTGTACCTAAACGGGCCACTTTGCTCATCCAGATCAAATCAAAGAGCAAATTAAAACGCTATCAAATAAATCTGACGGACAGCTTGTTCTTGCAGGACCAGAGGAGAAGCCTCGGGAAATGTCTGTGTGTTTTTAAAACTCAGTTCAGTTATATGCCGTATGCCTTAAATGAAAAGTTCACCCATAAATTTATAATCTGTCATCATTTACTCTTAAACTTGCTTTCTTTCGTGGAACACTATAGAAGTTTTGAAGGATGTTCATGCTGTTCTTTTCCATACAATTGAAGTGGATGGTGACTAAAGCTGTCAAGTACCAAAAAGAACACAAATCAGGCCTTTTTTGCTCCAATGTATCTCTCAAATCTCCACGTTCACATATTCATATGTTCAACCTTGCCTTATTTAAACTGAGTGATATTTTACTCCTTAAATTTTTTTTATGTATGGCCATTTTTTGTCAATTTTACATTTATAAACTTTATAAATGTAGACGCATTCAGGCAGAATAAGTTACCATCAGTATCAACAACATTGCCACTGAATCATTTATTCAATCGATTCGTTTAAAACCGGTAATTCATTTAGGAATTAATCAAGTGACTGTCTTTATGATTGTCATTTTATAGTCTTTGAATCAATAACATTAAAAAAGGCAGATTCATTCATCAACGAAACACCACTTTTGCTAGTTGGAGATGCACAGTGGCTTAGCTATTACTTTGCTTGGAATTGTTTTCATTGACAAAATAGAGCAACATCGGACAATATTGTGCCTAAAATGTAAGTCACTTAATAATAACTTCTTGTTTCTTAATCTGTCGTATAAAATCAACATCATCACATTTTCAGTCATGCTATATTTGGGGAAAACAGCAGTCTTGCTTAACTATATATCATATAAGTATTAAAAACAATTCAAACATGGGCATTTTTTTACACTCATATATCATTTTGGTAGCATTTATATTAAATTGGTGCCATTTTCGCTTCTGATAATCCGATATCTGATGATAAGATTTACAAGATAAGTCATTCCTTTTACAAATTATTGCTACATCATTTCAAACATATTGTGATGCAATAATTTGAATATTTTTTTATTTAGTCTGCACTTGATTAACATCTATTTTTGTCCCATTCATATGGTTTTCTTCAACATTTTGATACTGCAATTTCGAGAGATTTTCGCATTTATACGTGGATGTCATTTCAGAAATTTTGCAGTGTGTAAGAGGCCGTTGGCGCTCAGAGAGCCCTCCCTTTATAATCTCAAAGCTGGTCATTGCGATCTCAGAAATCTCCATTATATAACTAATAAAGTTGTCTACACTGCACAGTGAATCTCTTATTTGCATCGTGTCTACACTTTGTTATAATGAGAGGATTAATGAGAGTGCAGAACATAGCACTGGACAAAAACTGAATGGATTCTGACAAACTTAAACACCTCTATTTGGCCGTTGTGTTCAAGAAATCAACACGTATGTCTTTGCTTGGATACATTGCTCAGTGCTGCAAAACACATTGTAAAGAGAAACCTTTGACGCCCTCCAGAACGCAAACACAAATACGCACTGGATCATTTGCTAAATCTGTTTAGCCAGTATGCAATTATTAGTTTCATCTGAGGGTGCGCCCACAGAATCTGGCCTGATCGGGTCAGTCACACTGGTGCTCCTAAATATTTTTTCACTGTAGAGCCCTGGTTGTAATTGATATATAAGTTGTACATCCCAGCAAACCTGGAGCTTAAAAAAATAAAATAAATATATACAGGTCCTTCTCAAAAAATTAGCATATTATGATAAAAGTTCATTATTTTCCATAATGTAATGATAAAATTAAACTTTCATATATTTTAGAGTCATTGAACACCAACTGAAATATTTCAGGTATTTTATTGTTTTAATACTGATGATTTTGGCATACAGCTCATGAAAACCCAAAATTCCTATCTCAAAAGATTAGCATATTTCATCTGACCATTAAAAGAAAAGTGTTTTTAATACAAAAAAAGTCAACCTTCAAATAATTATGTTCAGTTATGCACTCAATACTTGGTGGGGAATCCTTTTGCAGAAATGACTGCTTCAATGCGGCGTGGCATGGAGGCAATCAGCCTGTGGCACTGCTGAGGTGTTATGGAGGCCCAGGATGCTTCGATAGCGGCCTTAAGCTCATCCAGAGTGTTGGGTCTTGCGTCTCTCAACTTTCTCTTCACAATATCCCACAGATTCTCTATGGGGTTCAGGTCAGGAGAGTTGGCAGGCCAATTGAGCAGTCATACCATGGTCAGTAAACCATTTACCAGTGGTTTTAGCACTGTGAGCAGGTGCCAGGCCGTGCTGAAAAACGTAATCTTCATCTCCATAAAGCTTTTCAGCTGATGGAAGCATGAAGTGCTCCAAAATCTCCTGATAGCTAGCTGCATTGACCCTGCCCTTGATAAAACACAGTGGACCAACACCAGCAGCTGACATGGCACCCCAGACCATCTCTGACTGTGGGTACTTGACACTGGACTTCAGGCATTTTGACATTTCCTTCTCCCCAGTCTTCCTCCAGACTCTGGCACCTTGATTTCTGAATGACATGCAAAATTTGAGCGACAGTCCAGTGCTGCTTCTCTGTAGCCCAGGTCAGGCGCTTCTGCCGCTGTTTCTGGTTCAAAAGTGGCTTGACCTGGGGAATGCGGCACCTGTAGCCCATTTCCTGCAAACGCCTGTGCGCGGTGGCTCTGGATGTTTGTACTCCAGACTCAGTCCACTGCTTCCGCAGGTCCCCCAAGGTCTGGAATCGGTCCTTCTCCACAATCTTCCTCAGGGTCCGGTCACCTCTTCTCGTTGTGCAGCGTTTTTTGCCACACTTTTTCCTTCCCACAGACTTCCCACTGAGGTGCCTTGATACATAACTCTGGGAACAGCCTATTCGTTCAGAAATGTCTTTCTGTGTCTTACCCTCTCGCAGTCAGGTCGGCAGTCTTACCCATGATTGCGGTTTTGAGTAATGAACCAGGCTGGGAGTTTTTAAAAGCCTCAGGAATCTTTTGCAGGTGTTTAGAGTTAATTAGTTGATTCAGATGATTAGGTTAATAGCTCGTTTAGAGAACCTTTTCATGATATGCTAATTTTTTGAGATAGGACTTTTGGGTTTTCATGAGCTGTATGCCAAAATCATCAGTATTAAAACAATAAAAGACCTGAAATATTTCAGTTGGTGTGCAATGAATCTAAAATATATGAAAGTTTATTTTTTATCATTACATTATGGAAAATAATGAACTTTTATCACAATATGCTAATTTTTTGAGAAGGACCTGTATATATAAAGTTGCACTAGGTCAAAATTGCATTTTTCAGCGAGGAAAAAAACTCAGAAAAGTTGCATTGGTGTGTCACATTTTATTATTACATTCAGAAATAGTGTATAATATTAGTAAATGAAACACATCATTTTACAATTGTTATATTAACACTATAAACATGGATTTTTTTGTGGAATAAGGGGAAATAAAATACATTACATTTAACAGAACTCAAAACAAAACCGGAATGAAACAAATAAGTATAAAACCAACATAAATTATAGTGGCATTCATTATAAACAACATTTATTGGAAAATAAGCCTAACCAGATTTATTTCAAGTGAAATGGTGTGTTTGGGACATGCACTATATAAGTAAACTTGCCTCACATACCTCCCTCATTCAACACAAATCCAAATGTGTGTGCTTTGCCCATGTGTTGTGTGCTTTGCACACTTTGGAATATGTTTCAGATGACCAAAAAAAACAACTTACAATAAGGAAAATACTTATGATTTTTACCCAATTTTTGAAGCCTTACTTCAGGTCATTTTTGGAGCTTAAAAGTCCCCTTTCACTTTCATTGTATAGAAAGGAGCATTTGGGACATTCTGCAAAATATCTCCATTCATTCTTCACAGAAGAAATTCATATGGGTTTTATCAACAAACGATGACAGAATTTTCTTTTTTGTGCGAACTCTCGCTTTAGATTTGTGTTTGCTAGGTGCTGTCGAGTGAGCTCTGTGTGTGTGCAGAGGGAAGCCTCTGGTCTTATGTTACTCTGTCGTGGCTTTATGATAGATGGCTCAACCCAACCCTACTGCCCCCTGTCACAACCGTTTACCTCCCCCCGTCAGCCGACTGCGTGGATGAGAGAGAGTGTGTGTGAAAGAGAGAGAGAGAGAGACAGAGAGGTCCGTGTTTGCTCTTTGCCACTTTCTGACTGACAGGTCTGGGATGACTCCCCGCTGCACTGGGCCAGGTACCGTGAGCCCGTCGGCAGTGTGTGTGAACGGTAGACAGACAGGAGCCGGCTATTGGGCTCGGTGGAGAGGTCGCCTGACCCAGGATCAGTCCTGGAGAGCGCGCTCCCCTTCTCTGCCCAGGTGTGCTAACACAAAACGTGTGTGTGTGTGTGTGTGCCACGATTTTCCTCTTCTATCTTTTATTCCCAGGCCAAACTCTCACATTCTCTCCGGTTTCTCTCATAATTAAGCGACTTGAAAGCGTAATCGCGACCGCCTCGGTGAGATCTTCATAAAACACATAATCCACTCCATTTTTATGTCTCCCAAAGAATCGTTTGATTCTTTTGTCAAACGCTTCCGTTTCCAGCATGTCCTATTCTTTTCGTCCTTACCGTCGCTCGCTTTTCATTCTCTCTCTGTGGCGGTTTTGTGTCCTTCGTACCAAACTTGATCCTCTTCGTAGCTGAAGCGCGCGTGCAAGCGCAAAGTCTTCAAATACAGGTATGAGCAAAGTCAAGCTTATTTTATCTCTATGAAGTTTCATGTCACAGCATGATGCGATTTATCATGGCTCCGAGTTAGAACTTTATAGGTGGATCAGAATATTATTAAAAAATATAGCCTCATTTTTCTTTCTGCACAGTTTTGAAAAGGGATGCACCAATTGTGAAATATTCTCTGTTGGGGTCCATAACAGATATGATGGCTGATATTTTAAATCTGTACCTGAGGTCTCCATAATATGTCCTGAGGGTCAGAATAAGAGGGTCTCACGCTACTTGAATGTCCTATTGGGTCTGTGTTTGTGAACCAATAGCCATGAACCAAACTTCACATATTTCAGTGTCTGTGCCATATTGAATGGTGTCATTAGAATTAAAGTTAAATGAGTCAGCAAGATAAATTTATCTAGCTGATTGACAGATAAGAAATTGTTGAAACTGTCATAATATTTATTTACTTACTTGTAACTAACATGGAGTTGCATTATAGATTTTTTTAGCTTAAACCGTATTTTTGAACCCTACTGTGTTATAGCAATAAAGGCCCAGGTTTTGAAACCTGGCATAATATAGGTTTAGGAAAAGCCCTGATATGATCTGTTTCTAATATCCAGATTTAAAAATAAATACATACATTAATATTGTACTGTACATATGGATAAAATTATCTGCAAATTCAGAAATGTGTATAAATGACTGAATAAATAAACACTAAAATAATCGAATTAAATAAGCCTTAAACAGACTGAAAACTTGTCATGTCTTATAACAGTAGAACATCGATGATTTGTTTAGATATAATAAAACATGAATAAAGCAGTTATGAAAGAGGAGAGGGGTTATTTATGAGAGTAAATTCTTTAGTAAATGGCAGGATATGTCGATTTCATTTGATTGGGTGTGATGTGGGATTTGGTTTTAAGCTTTTAAGATGTCACCTACCACCTACTAATTTGGCTGTTGTGTCTCTAGAAACTATTATTTTCTCAGTACTGTCTCTGTCTCTCTGTCATTTTACTGATGTAGCATAAATCATGCAGTAATAATTTGAAATACACTATTTTAAAACTTCTAAGTGCATTGCATCAGTACATATCCATGCTAGAGTAAATCTTTACACCTTTAAAGACACGCAATAAAAACCAAGAGCTTTTTTCCTTTTCTTTTTTTGCGCTTTGCCAGCAGAATAAGTATATGCATAAATTACGATTCCTCAGTTTTCAAGAAATTGTTATAAAATTATTCATTAGAAATAAGTTTTCTTTGTGCGTTCTTATAAAAAAGTCACGTTTTGATGAATTTTGATATCCTATTTGATCTAGGTTCTGTTCAGAAGGAGTTTGTCATGACTTTAAAGATCCCCCATCAAACCTCTTGCAGTACCTCTGCTTCCTTTAGATGGCACTCTTGCACCAGCCAACCTCTTTTCCTTCTTTCTGTCTTTCTGTGGATATGTCTTTCTCCTTTGCTGTCCGTCTGTCTCTAGCGCACAAACATATTCCACGTGTTTTCTCCAGAATCTCTTTTTTCCCCTGCTGTGTTTGTTTATATAGAAACGTACTGTACAATATGTGCATGCACAGTCTGCAGCGGGTATTGACCTGGCCTGTTGTCCTCGCTGTAAGCGTAGGTGTCATGTGATGATTAGCTTTGCCAGGCCATCATGTCTCTTTCTGGCATTATGATATGAAAGACGGGCTCTTCCAAGCCGTGACTCTGGCAGGAAAAATGCTGTTCGTACACTTGATCGCCACCTACGAAATTCTCACCCACATGCACGCCCAATTATGTGGGGTGATACCTCAAAGTAACTGCCTTACAGCGTTTCATAGTACATTTATGCTTATTTGGGTCTTTCTTAAACTGTCGTACTTTATCTTTTAATGCGCTGTGTTGCTAACCAGTGGCTGCACTAGCTTTTCATAGCATTTTAAATTACGGCCTTTCCACTTGTAAATATGTTACGTTCGCATTGTAAATTCATTCTCATTCTGAATGTAGCATTCTCGTTGTAATTGTGTTGTAAATTTTTGTTGCAAATGTTACATTTTGGTTGTAAATGTGTTACATTCACTTAAATACATTCTCATTCTCAATGTAAATGTTACATTCTAAATGTAACCGTTACATTATCATTGTAAACATTACATTTTCGACGTAAATATTACATTCGCGTTATAAATGCGTTACATTCTCGTTGTAAATACAATCTCGATCTCAATGTGAATGTAGTTACGAGAATGTAACATTTACATTGAGAATGAGATTGCATTTACAATGAGAATGTAACGTTTATATTGAGAATGAGAATATTACATTCTCGTAATTATATTCTCATTCTCATTGTAAATGCGTTACATTCACATTGTAAATGCGTTACATTCACGTTGTAAATACATTTACTTTTACATAAAATCATTCTCAATGTAAATGTTACATTCGCATCGGAATTACATTTTCATTCTTGTTGTAAATATAATTACCTAGTTGTGAGGGATATGCAAAACTGCATATTTTTTAAAATCAACTTTATATGTATATACTTAAATGTATGTATAGGCTTGCTGATCGTTTATTGCGCAAATCTACACAAAAACAGAGATGATATGAAGTGCAACGGTATTTATCTTCTAAATTTATTGAATAATTTGTTTGTGCTTGGTCGGCTGAGCAGATGCAATATGTGCGTTTACTGTATATAAATTGTATGTATATAATGTATAGGCCAAGTAAACTTTTATTTCACAAATCTACTCTAGATCATTTAAAGTCCGACACAGGCGATTCATTTATTTGTGCTTTGATGGCTGTAACAAAATAGTGTAGAGACAGAACTTCTCAGAGAGGGTTAACTATGTGTCTAAATTACTCCCATTTAAAGCACCGCCACTAAAAATGATTAAAGCAAGTAGAAATTGAATAAATGTAGAATAAACAAGTTGACCTCACTAATGAACTAGTCGGCTGTTTGACCATCCTGACACATTCCCAGTAGCGGTTTGATTTCAGCCGAAGGTTCCTATGATGTTCTTGTTTCCTGAAACTGAGAACTTTTTTGACGGAAATTCGTATATAAAAGCTTGTGTTACTGTTGGACGTGGTGAGTTTAGGTCAAAGTGGTTTTGTTTGTGTCTTATAATTCTTTTAACTGATGCTGTGTGCCTTAGACTGTGTGTATTGGGCTTGGTTCGTCCGGTGGATGGGAGGGGTAGGAATGTAAATCCTTCCCCAGAGAGGGTGACAGGCTCGCGGGCTCAACAGAACCCTTGCCCCTGGTCCCAGGGCGCCAGGGTGGGTCACTCTTAACCCGGGCTGAAATAGCCTGTGTGTGTGTGTGTGTGTGTGTGTGTGTGTGTGTGTGTGTGTGTGTGTGTGTGTGTGTGTGTGTGTGTGTGTGTGTGTGTGTGTGTGTGTGTGTGTGTGTGTGTGTGTGTGTGTGTGTGTGTGTGTGTGTGTGTGTGTGTGTGTGTGTGTGTGTGTGTGTGTGTGTGTGTGAGCGCAGACAGAGCAAATACGTCTTTATTTGGATGGCAGCTACTTTCTGCTCCTCCTTTGTAACTAATATTAAATACATTTTAGGGGTGTAAAAATATTGATCGGACAATAAAAAGTTAGTGGATTCATTGCATAATATATTAATCAGTCATATTCACTATAGCCTATAGAATTGTATATTTTCATATACTTAACAATAACACCTATTTTCATTAAAAAGTACACCAAATTCTGATTTCCAATTTACTTCCTGAATGGATTTGATTTGTTTTTAGTCAATATTGCAGTACAGTATAAATCATTTATTCAGTTATGATTTGTCATCACATTTAACATATTTAAGTATGAATTTTAACAAAATCAAAGTCGATTCAGAGAATGGTGAAAGCAATGGACTTATTGCCAGAGCAAATATTAATGTTTCTTAATAAGGTTATATTTTGAATTTCTGGTTTCAGAAAGAGACTAAATGCTGATGAAATAGATTTGTCTATGAGATTCATCAATACAAAGCCAGTTAAAACATCTTGAATTAGGCAACTATTATATGAATTATTATAACCCCCCGGTCTAAAAATATATGAAAACATTTATTAAAAGCATTATTCATAGTGCTGATGTCAACAATCTAGTTCACCCTCAAATAAAAGTGTTACGCTCTAAAGGTGTGTTACAGGGGTTCTATTGTGTGTGTGTTCAGTAATTGGGCTCTCTCTCACACACACACACACACACACACACACACACACACACACACACAGTGCTGCTGAAGCGTTTAGCGGTGCCAGGGAATTAGTGTGTGTTTATTGTCCTAGCAGAGAGGGAGTCTGGGTAAGCACTTAATGCCACCATAGGAAACAAGAGGTGGATGAGACCAGCATTCTGAAGGAGGGCGGAAAATCACTGCACACGCTGCAAGTCAAGAGGCGCTTTTACCGGAGCAGAAGGAACATTTACATTATTGATATAGACTCGCTTTTGCACAGTTCAACTTTCCGAATTAATTTGATTTGTGATATAGTTCATTACATGAGTTCTTTGAAGGTTATTTAGAATGAAGAGCAAGTGTTTGTATTTATATGAAAATGTGTGTAGGTTTTGTATGGTTTCGCTTCAAATTCGTTTGACCTATACAGTGGTAATCTCACACCCATTTGATCTGTTTGAGGTGTTTGCTTTTGATACGGTTCCCACAGTCATGGAAAACCTGGGAATATCAGGGAGTTTTAATAGTTGAGAAAAGTCATGGAAATCATTAACATTAAAAAAGTATGATTTTAGTAGTCAATATATTTAAATTATTTTATAAAATATTTTATGTAACTATACACATTTTTATATAGTTTTAATTCAAAATCTTATTGAGTAATCACAAATAAAAAGCCCCATACACACACGTTACTAATCCCCATTTAAATGTTTTAGTTTCCTCATCTATATGTTCAGTTCAACATTAAAAACTTAACAATAAAAGGCATCTCATGCCACATGAACTAATGATTGTGCAGTTGATCTTCCGCTATATATGTTCCATGGTACAGTACAGTAAGTGTCCTCTGCCCCTAAAGCTTGTGTTGTGTGATGAGTGACCTACAAAAACTGCTGATGGATCTTTTTCCCCGTGATGTTATGAGCATCTATTAGATGACACACCTGCCTGGTATTTTGAGTTTTCTGTTGATGTCTCTCTCTGGACATGCCCACTTCACATCGGGGTTATTTTTGCCTGATGCCCTTCAAAATTAGCCCATATGCAGGACACACACACAAAAAAAAAAATTCTGCTGGCCTAGTCGGAAATATTTTGACCGGCCCCACCACGCGCACACACAAAATAAGTAAATAAATACATTTTAAGCAACTGATGTAGGGCTGTCAAAGTGGCTGGAAAACAAAGTGTTATGTTTAAATATTACTATAGGCCACAAGAGGGCGCAAAGAGCAAAATATGCATAACATTTAAACTAACAAATTTCGTAAATTGCATAGACAATTATGAACCAACCCTATCGGCATATTTTAAGAGGTGGCTAATTCATACGAATTTGTATGACCTCACTAGTACGAATTTGTGTGGTGTTTGACAAGTTGCCCAATTTGTATGATTTCGTACAAATTACCTACCCATAACCCGCCCCTAAACCTACCCATCATTGTGATTTTAGACAGATCATACGAATTCACTCGAGTGGGGTCGTACGAATTTGTACAAATTAGCCACCTAATTTGGAAAAATGGAAAAAAACATTGGAAAATGGAAAAAACCCCACAAAGTTTTGAGACTTTTTTTGTTGTTGTTGTTGAAATTACATAACACTGCTTTCTAAACATGCGGCTCTCTTCTGCGAGACGCGAGTGCAGCGTTCAAGCGCTTGTTTACATTGAAAGCAATAAAAAAAACGGCAGAGCAGAAAATGCGTTCTGTGTGAACGGCTTATGGTTTTGACGAAACCAAGATCTTCACCGCATTTAGCTTCTCTATTTCTGCCAATGTTTCGGATCTAAAAATCATTGCATCTTGTGCGCACACTTAAAATTTAAATGCACATTTTTCGACGAATATTCAAAATTAAAATTTTTGTCACAGCATTGTCCACATTGATGTGTCGAAATATATTGAATGCTTTTTAGAAAAAATACATTTGCGCATAAATTTGTAAATTAAAAAAATTTGGTTTACACTTCATTTTAAGGTAACGTAGTTACATTGTACTTAATAAAATTATTACGGAGTAATATTAATTATCTGCAAGTACTTACTATATAGAGTAAGGGTTTGTTTAAGGTTAGTTATTATAATTAATTATGCATAATTTACTGTTATTACTATAGTTAGTACATGTAGTTAACATGTAACTACTTTACCTTAAAATTAAGTGTTGGCTCTATTTTTTCTTGACCAAAAATTTTGAAAATATTTGAGTATGGATTTTAATGTTGCAATACCAGATTATACCACGTAAATGTTATAAACGTCCATCTATAATGCTGGAAAACTACGGCATACGGTGATTATTATTTTCAACAATTTCTTACTGATGCTTTCAAGAATATCACAAAATCACTAGTTTTTGTGCTTTTTGAAAACCTCCTCTGTTAGCTAGCAATCAAGTTGGGGTTTACATGACTTAATACCACAATGTATTGTATATGACTGACAAACATATAGTGTAGAACTGGGCCGACAGGGCAAGTGGCAGCTCTGTCAACTGGTCTGAAACTCAACTGATGAGTCCTGCACCTAAAATGACTGTTATTTAATGTCTACAGCATTTTCTTTAGTTACATAGCCACCTGTTTTGATTTTGTAGCTTCATAATGCAGTCATAATCTGTAAAATGCAAAGCGCCTAGAAACATCTAGAGATGAATGTTTAGCCGGAGGTCGACCCTGACCTCGAATTAGGTCCATTTTGAATTTGCACTCAGCAAAGAATTGACTTTCACTGTGCCAATATAGGACTGTCATTCAGAATATTGGCAGACTGTAGCAAAAGATAATTACTGGCTAAGGTTTATGTGATATAAATGATCTGTCAGAAGGCAGAATGAGGTAGTTTCTGGTGAGGTGCGTCGTGGGCTCTGGAGCGGAGCAGGAAGTACTTGTCCACCGAAAGAAAGAACAGTAGCTAGATAACGGCTATCGGTTTTGTAGCGCCCCAGTTACGGCTTTACCTGTACCTTCATGCGTCATCTGCATATGTAGTGAAATTCTGCATGCATTATATCAAAGGCTATGCTTCTGTTTATGTGGATGTATGTTGTGCTTGATGGACTTTCTTTTTCGTTGTGCAGGTAGTTTTACCTAGGCCATTTACTAAATGTAAGGTTTGTGACCAACTCTATCTTAAATTGACTTCATTAGATGGCAAACCATTTCACTTAATGCGCCATATTTCTGCTTTATTCAAATCATTGTGTACTACTATAACAGTATATTTAAATAACCCTCAACAATATATTAGAAAGGCTACATTACCTACAGAAGCAGAACATTTGTGTTATTACGTTTTAATAAAGCACTTTTGGGCAGAATTTTAGCTTTTTCATAACAAAGCTGATTGTAAATTTATCTTAAATCTTAATTTAAATGCCAGATTTAAATAGGTCGCTAACTTTTTTAGAACTATAATTATTTTCTTATTGAAATCAATGTGAACAGGTAAAATTGTGCTTTGATTCTTAATTGATCTGCTAATATTGAACATGAATTTAAGAAGCCAGTAACATAAGAGCACACATATTTTAATATTTTTATTTTTTTATTCTTATTAAAGCCAATGTGAACAGGCCAAAATGAGCATGAATTCTTAATTGATCCGCAATCTGCATGCAAGTGACCTCACACGAGAGCGGGATATATTCCTCAACTTTTGGAAATATTTGTGGAATGTTTGTATTTTAAGGCCAATGTGAATTGCATCTGTAAAGAAAGCAATGATTTAAAACGGAAGACCCAGACAGACCGTTGTGGAGAGCATACAGTGTAGACGGCCGAGGATGGAGAGCGAAAGATTGGATGGGAAGATGAAGAGGTGGGAAAGACGGAGGGGCCGGCGACGCGCCTGCAGAATACAAACAGGGTTTTTCCATCTGGAGCGTTTGCCCTCATGGCACCAGCAGAGGCAAGGAAACACAGCTTAGATTAATGCACTGATAGAGGGAGGGATAGTCGGGCGAGGAAGAGAGATAGAGCGACTGGATGAGAGACGGGCAGAAAGAGGAGAGTCCAGGATTAATTGAATGACTTCTGGATTGAACTCGTGATGGAGGAGTCTTCAAAATGAAGAACTGAAGAAAAAAACGGCGGCAACTCAAGTAAAATAACCTCAGCGGTAAATGATTCATACCGTTTTATTTTCACAGCCTAAACGCATTCTAAGTGGACCTGATCCCTCACACTTGCATCGACCGCTACGAGATATAAATAGTCAAACCTCATTCATCACTGAATTCGGCGAAACCTAATCCATGTACTCTGTATCTCGCATTGTTCTATAGCTCTGTTACTTACTTGGCTTGTAACAAATGTTGGGAGATGTGGCTAACAGACAGCAATATGCCCACGTGGCATTATCAGTTATCGCTGACTGGGTTTCTCTGCGGCCCGCAGCTCATCGCATTCCAGACACAACGTGATCGACTGCAGTTGAAACGCGAGAGAATCCGATAAACGTGTTCACATCTACTTGCGCTGAAACATACCCTAAGACGTAGCCACATGTGAATCCTAGTCAAGCGGTGCAGATCAATTCTGCATAGGAGATTGCAGTGGGGCTTTTCTCTTCGTAGAGTTAGTGTTAGCGTTAGCCTCAACTTTTTTGTTTAGGGATTTAGTGGTCATATTTTATATGGCATGACACACTCAGGGTCTCTTGTATAGTATTATTCAACCTTTTTTTCTCTGTACAGTAGATTATGCAGGTATGCCTTGCATGGATAACAATTGCATACTTGCCTATCCCATAATGCAGTGTGCTCAACCCTCCTTTGGTCCACACGTTCATATTAAAGCCATGATTTAATTTTTACCCCATTTAAATGAAATATTCGAAATAGGCCAAGATAATAACTGGATGCTATTTGATATGATCCATGATGAGGTCTTGACAGCAAAAAAAGAGAAAGCGCAGTATTCTATTTCAAACAGCTTTTTTTGTTTGTTTGTTTTGCTTGTTCTTTCTTTTATGTTTGCTTTGTTTATTTCATGTCTCTTCACTCATTTGTTTGATCATTGTTTGTTTTTGCCCCCATGTGCTTTGTTCTTTCCTTTTATTTCTTGTTTTGCTTATTTCTGCATTCTTTTATTTGTTTGCTTTACTTCAAGTGCATATTGAAGCCGGGATTTTAAATTTTTAACTCATTATTGGATTCAAAAATATATATGATTGCCCAATTTTGAATGAAAAATGCAAAAAAAATTGTTGTTTATACCAATATAATAACTGGATGCCATTGATAATATCCATAACAAGGTCATGACAACAATATGCCATACTACTTTGGAATAAATATTTATTTTGTATTTCTTTCAAACCTTTCAAACCTTTGTGTTTGTTCTTACTTTTTACTTTTTACTTGCTTTCGTTCAGTTGTTTGTTTGTTTGTTTGTTCACTCATTTGTTTGATCATCGTTTATTATTGTTTTTTTGCCCCCACATGCTTTTGTTTCTTTCCTTTTATATCTGGTTTCATTTTTGTCTGCTTGCTTTGGTTTGTTTATTTACATTCATATTTTTGGTTTATTTGCTTTTTTTTCTTTTGTTTGCTTGTCTTTCTTTCTTTCTTTCTTTCTTTCTTTCTTTCTTTCTTTCTTTCTTTCTTTCTTTCTTTCAGTGTTTTCTCTGTTACACTCTGCAGTATCAGGAGTATAGTTCTGTATCAGATTTTATATCACGCTGTAATTCTGTTGTTGATAAAGTGTTTGGCCCTGTGCGTGTTGTGCTGCTGTTATCATGAATCACACAAGCACTCGTGTGTGTGTGTGTGTGTGTGTGTGTGTTATCACTGATCAGAGTGAGGTCGTCTAGGCCATGTGTTGCTTTATATTTCATCATCTTAGGCTTCTTATCTTCTGTTGGCTCCACATAACCAAGCCCCTAATTCTGTTTTACCACTGACATACACACAAATACACCACCTGCAGAAACGCACATGGATCCATGTTATGGGTGGCGAGGGAAAAGGGATCAAATTATCACTGTCTTCGGCAAATTTTCGTCTCGGTTTTATAAGATGATTTTCACTGAAATGTCCACTGCTGTTATATTGATCAGCTCTCAACTAGATGACATAACTGTGATGTTTCTCTCTGAGGAAAACACTTGCATAGACACACAAACACGGACTCAAAGTTCCCAGACACAGTCTGGCCCCGTGTTGACCTGTGTTGCGGCGTTTATCTAATAACATAATTTAAGGGATTTCCTGAGCGGGTTGAGGAGTGCAAATCCCTGCGCACACACACACACGGTTGTTCATGAATTTATCTCTGTATATTGTACTATGTCCTGAATGACATGTAGAAAGTGTCGAGCTGTAATCAAATTATCTGTGTGTGTTTGTGGAGATCTATGTGTATGTGTCAGTTAACTTGAGTCAGTTAAAGAATTACAGCCAGTTCTGACCCCAACTCTATTTAGGTGTAACATTAGTTTAAAGTTTTCATCCAACTTCCCCTCAACCCATTCCAGCCAAAACACACACACAAACATGTTTACATCTAAACAAGAATGTGCCATACACTTCTACTGAAATCTCTACCAAGCCCAAAAAATATATGTATTTTTGGATATTCTTCAAATAGATCTATCTATCTCTATCTCTATCTCTATCTCTATCTCTATCTATCTATCTATCTATCTATCTATCTATCTATCTATCTATCTATCTATCTATCTATCTATCTATCTATCTATCTATCTATCTATCTATCTATCTATCTATCTAATCTATAACAATTTTTTGTTATTCATTTATACACATTGAATTCCCAAGTGTATGTTGGATATGTAGTATAATACACACTTATTCATTGTCATATTTTATATGCACTTTACTTTCTGTATATGTGCACTTTATATACTGCCTTTAATCACAAATAAAACATTGAATCAAAACAAAACTACATTTTTAGACTTTTCCCTGTGCTCTTTCTTCATCTCAACACACGCACAAGCACACAACACATTCTCGCCAGTGTGCCGTCCTTCCCATCTTTCTCCTCGGGAGTTTCCTGTGGTTGTGCTGAGCTTAGCAGCTGATTGGTCAGCCTCTGCGCCGGTTTAATCACGGGGATGGGTGTTTTTTGGGAGTCTTGTAATGACTTCCGATTTTCTCAGGGAGGAAGCAAAATGTAAATTAAGCAATTATGTATCTTAACGAGGGTAACACGGTATTTATAGACCCTAATAACCTTAAGTGGGCCGGTTTGGAAGCTCGTCAAGGGAATTAATGCAGTCTAAACAGCCTGCTCTCCTGTTTGACTTGGAGTGGCTCCCTCCACATGTCTGCTGTCGCACAGAAATATGAAAATGAGTTTTACAGTCAACCCTAATGTTGGCTGCACAGAGTATACTAGAGGTCTTTGTGCTTATTTTTGTCTTTGTACTTATATTATTCCTAACTTTGTAAGAAATGGGTAAAAGTACAGTGTACATTCTCTGACATGTTGAGCCTTGGAGCACACGTGGGCTACACACATTCAAGTCTGGATTGTGACATTTCTAAATCCTGTAATTTTCTTAGCTCTACTAGTCTTATGTTTAATATGTAAATAGGCTTGATAGAATGTCCATTTTAGCATTGGAATTGATCAATAACAGTTTAGGAAATCTATTCAAATTTCTCAACATAGGTAAGATTATTTGAGGGAAATAAGCAACATATAAACTAGTCAAGCTCACACTGATCTGTTTCTGGACAACTGCATTGACCCATGCTTAGTTATGACCTGTTCTCACTTTAAGGCCACCAAAAATATACATCCCAAGAGTATATTTTTGTGTGTTTTTCCACTCAAAGTGTCACTGTTCTGCACTAAAGAGAAAAGTTCAGAAGGCTGATTTGACATTTGAAGTGAACTGGAACGGAGCAAGTGACTTCTGTGGTAAAATACTTGGCCTGCACAATTGTGCAGACGGCAGCACAAACGTATTTTTGTAGGAGTAAGCACCCAGTCTTTTTAAGTCAGCCCCTCATCTTAAATGCACTTTTAATATATTGGGGTTTTTAGATTGAGTTGCGTGTGTCTCAAATGGTAGGCTAGTTTGGGATTATATTCCTCCCATATTGAGATTGAGAAGCTTTATTTTACCGCCTGCCTAGCAGTTTCTACGATTTTAGAAAATAAAAACAAATTGGAAAAATTAAAGTAATCTTAATACGCCAAGATGAGAGCAAGACACATTTGAATAGGTTTCCTGTTGTGTTTGGGGAAATAAAAGACCCTCTTGCTTTCTTCTTTTAGCGTTATTATTGTTTTTATTTTTATGTGGTGAGAGTTTAAGTTTAAATGAAACCAAATAGAAAAAAACCTCATGAGTGTGTCAAGGTCAAGAAGTTTCTTAAAATATCAGATCATTCGACCCACGTGTTCGAGAAAATGTGTGATGGTTACACTATTAAGTTTTGTAAAAATGTTATACTTTTTAGCAAAACTATATCGAGTTAATATGAATATAAAGAGTGTATTGGTAACACTTAGTGTCATTAGGTAACTCATTCTAACTTGAACTAAGAATTAACAATACTTTTACAGCATTTATTAATCATAGTTCATGTTAATTTCAGCCTTTACTAATACATTATTAAAATCAAAAGTTGTATTTGTTAACATTAGTTCAACTGAATTTTTATTAACAAAGATTAATAAATAATGTAACAACTGTATTGCTCATTGTTAATTCATGTTAGTTAAATCATTAACTTAAAGTGGTACTAGTGTATTTATAATAATTTGGCACTTGTCCATTTTTATGTATTTTTAAATAGCCTTGAGCAGTTTTTTTGGAAATTGGCCTATAGGAGTTAAATGAGGCTTCAAGTTGCATACGAGAAAATTCACCTGAACGACGACGTTAAGGTGTGTGTTCTGGCTGTCGCATTGTGTGATTTGGTGTGTCTGCAAGTCACCTGTGTGTGTCGAGACTGATACACGGCGGCACCAAGTGGAATTTGTCCTGGTGCCATTCTGTCGAATTTCTTTTTTTTTATTTGTATTTTTTTCGTACGGGCGTGAGGAATCCTGGCCCTCTCTATCACAAAGAGATGCAAATCTCTCTCTCTCTCTCACTCTCTCAGTCTTCTGCCGTCGCTCAGCCGTTACGGGAAGGGCAGACTGCTGGCGCCGAGCTGTTTGGGCTCTCTTCAGTACACACACACACTTGTACACGCACACTACGGCGTCACACAACAAACCGGCACACAACGTATGCACATGCATGAACTTTGTGTGACATTTCACCCGTAATTAATGAATGCAAATATATAAATATGCCACACGCACGCATACATTCAACTGCACATGCATTAAGTCTTAATGAGGCGTATTGTTGTGTTGCGCTGGCCATTTAGGAAACAGAAGAATGTTCGAGACTTTGGTCCCACAACCCTCATGCGGGTCCCTTCCACTAGGCGGTAGACCCCCTCTGTCTTTTTTCCCTTCCTTTTCTCAGCCGTTGCTGCTTTTCCTTGTAGTTCATCGAAGGGTGAGGAGTTCATAGACTGAGAGGCGGTCAACTCAGGTAGACGTCAGGGCGGTGACCTATCTATGCAAACTCATCCTGAACCGGAAACATTGGATTCCCCCCCTAAATTTCCCCATTTTTTTTTTAATACTCAAAACCAGTCTGACCTCGTCATGCATCAGAATGCGGTGGGGAAAATGGAGGTTAAATTGTGACATCCTCATGTTAAATTTCACGGTCAGTTTCTGAGAGGATACTCTGTGTTGTATTTTTGTACTTTATTGCTCAAAGCTCGAGGAAAGCCGCATGTCTTCGTTGCGTGTTTGGACGTCAATCACGGGTTGGATGTTCCGACCAAAAGAAAAAGAGATGAGCGTAAATCGCCCGGTCACTCCGTGCGAATTTAGCTCCTTTATTTACCTACCAGAAACTTTGAGTTTATTTGACTGCTTCCATAAAAAAGTAATGTACAGTGTTTATTGACTTGAAGTGCCGATTATTTATTCTGGCTAATTTGAAGCAGCGGTCTCCTCTCCCCGTTCCTTCGTCTCTCCCTTCGTGTTTTCGGATAATCCCGGGGAAGCGGTAAAGGAGTGGAGTCAGATGAAAGATTAAATAAATAAATAAAGCGCTTTGGATAACATTCCCCTCCGATTGACCTGACCCTATGACCTGAGAGACTCTCACAAAAAGGTCACGACCTGGCCACAGGAATGTTCATTTTGAAGTGCACTTATAAATACCCTTCTCTAGAAACAACTGCCCTTACCTTGATCTGTTATGAATGCTTTCTAATCCAGAATTATGATTATAATATTCATATTTTCGTAATATATAGTGTAAAGATTGTATTGGCATCTGGGTGTTCTGAAAAATTTGTCAGATGTCATT
Organism: Gobiocypris rarus; assembly: GCA_023029165.1. Taxonomy (NCBI): domain Eukaryota; kingdom Metazoa; phylum Chordata; class Actinopteri; order Cypriniformes; family Gobionidae; genus Gobiocypris; species Gobiocypris rarus. Next base: position 13,338,398 of record CM040923.1, read on the forward strand.
TAAAGAATTATATAATTCGTATTAGTCAACAACATGCTTATTAAAATTAGTCTTGTTAAGTTCTTTATTGATAATAAAATAAAATAAAAATTGCAGCCCGGTGCAAAACTAGACTGCCAAATTAAAGCAATAACTAAAAAATAATATTAAAAAATATATATTTATTTAATTGTTCAAATGTTTTAGCCTCTGATGTATTGCTAGGTAGAATAAAAGAAAATTGATTTTCACAAAAATGATTTTATTTTGAGCAGTTAAAACTTGATTATGAGATTTGGTGTCAATTTGAGCAGTTAAAACATAAGATATTATCGAAAGTAAACTTTATCAAATTTTTTTTTTTTTTAATTTTTTCTGGCTATCTTTTGATGACCTTATCTAAGATTGCATGGCTTATTTCCTGTCAAACCAAACATCTGTAAGTGGGCAGGATTTAAATGATACTAAAGATTTGAAACACCGTAACTGTTTTCCTCTCGACTGTGCCGTCTGAATGTTCTTCGCATGATGCCTCGGCTCCGTCTCTCTATGTTGGAAATGTAGTGTATCTAGATTCTTCCTATATTACACTAAGACGAATGAGATAACTATTGTAGAACATTTCTGATGTCCGACAGATTAGCCTGTTATCATTCTCAAAGAATTTCAGTCATTTATGAGGAAACTTGTGCACAATTTGCATAGCCTACTTTACATGTTTGTTACATATTTTGTGCTACTTGTATCAAGTTTTTATCCTAATCAAAGTTTTTGGAGATGCCATAGATTTAGTTGTTTTTTTATTGTGTATACCGAATGCACATTTTATTTACAATTTACAGATTAATATCTACATTTGTATGAATTATTTATTTGATTAAATTGAGGATGCACTAAGTATATGTAATAGTAATGTAAACTCAATAGAGTTAATTGAAGAAAAAAAAAAAGCTACTGAAAGCAGTGACATTTTTAAGCTGATTCTTCAAATGTCAAAATATGTCAATTTTACATTTACACATTTACATTTGCATACTGCAAAATCTTTACATGCATTTTGGGAACGTCTCTCCGTCGCTGTGGAAAGTTCACTGCATCAATGTATGTATAGGCATATATCAGTTGTGCGCTAGCGAGAGTTCATCAGAAACAGCAGCAGGTCGCCGTTACTGATCTGCAGGGGAACAAAGTCAACTCAGCTAGACGCTGCACTGCAACGCTCCTTATCTGTTTATGTGATGGACTTTTTCAAACGCAAACATTTTCTTTAGATGCGCTGGGAACACACAGACCCGATAGGGATCGGAGGCAGTCTAATTGCTTCAGATAGCAGTGTGTTATTAGCATTAAAACCGAACACAGGAGCAAAGCTTCCTGACTTCAGCATCGCTGATGAACAGAGACCCGACTCCTGTTTCTAACCGTATTAAACCTGGAAACAATTCGAGTGCGCTAAGATGCAATTTTTAGGTAAATTCATACCCCTGATTTGACCGCCTAATAGTTTTCTTGTGTATAAAACTGCTGGAACATTTATTGCGTGTGTCACACAAGTTTGTGTGTGTTGAAAGTACTTTTTAACCCTGCTTTTGACCCTTCTCTGACATGCTTCGCATGGGTGTGTGTGTGCGCGGTGCTGGTTTCAGATGTGCGTTCTTGCCAAGGCGTCTGAGTTGCTCAGACTCCCAGGACAATACCCAAAACACCCCCCGCCCCTCCGCGAGCTGGCTCGGGGGCATTCCTCCACCGGTTCACTGGCAAGGCTCAAGTGGGTTCCGTTTTTTCAAGCGCTCTAATTGCTGAAAGACATAATTGTCGAGCACTTTGAAGTAAAAGTCAATTTGCCACAAGTCCACCACTAAGTGTTCAACTGGACTGTTTTTTCTTCCCCTCAGCGCTGTTCGCTTGCCATCGGACTTGTTCTGATGTATCGATAACGGCAACTCTAAGACCTGTTTATTTAACAAGGCCAAAATATCAAGCTCTTTTTGTTGTCGTTAGCCGAACAGTGCTACGCGTTTACGATTGCGCGTAATAGAATAATAGCATCCGGCAAGGACGCCGTTTGTTTTGCAGTCAGAGCGCCAAGTTTAATGCACGCTGATGAGTTCAAGGCAGGTGACCCGGCGTCGTGCAGCCAGCGTCCCGTGTTTTCAATGACTATACGGGTGATGACAGGGTTATGGGAAGTGTAACAGGTACTGACACAATACCTCCATGCTCTACCTCTCAATACAACTCAAATGAGTCACCCCTCACACGTTAAACCTGAACACCTAGGCGTGTGGTGTGTGTGTACGTGCTCGCTTCCGTGTGTTGTGTGCGCGACAGGCTTCATCCGTCAGTGTTTATTGTTTACTGTACTCCTGGTGGCGCCAGGGCTAGAGAAAACAGAAGCCTTAAAAACACTGTGTTTTGGGGAACGGCGAAATTCTGCGGTTTTCTAATCGCAAAGGCGATCAGGGCCCCTGATCTGTGTATCGGCTGAGGGAGGGGAAGGGAGCGTTACTCAACTGAAGCTCCATGTATGGCAGTGAGAACATGTGGGCGCACCAGTCTGTCTGTCTCCAGCGCTCTCCTGAAAGAAAGACTCTCAGTGAAAGACAGCGAGTCACAACGACAGACAAAAGACCTTACGCCACAATAAAGCGAGAGGTGGCTGTTGTTTGATTTTTCTCAGTAGTCCGATATTCCAAAATAGCACTCCAGCGTTCAGGGGAAAATGCGTGTTAAATAATATTCATCCTCTCTGAAATGATTCGTTGATGATCAGAGGAACCGTCATTTGATCCAAACTTGTATTCTTGCACTCAAAATATTTAAAGCAATGATTAAAATCTACACTGAAAAAAAAGAAAATGTGTAGGATTCACTTTGAAGCAGTTTTTACTCAGATATGTCTTGTAAATTTCACAAATAATTACAAAGACGCTTTGAATTAAACGTGAAACTTTGAAGTACAAAAACTGAAACAGTATTTCTTAATGTACGGTACTCAACAATCTTCTTCTTTTTTTTATTTTATTTACAACTTCGATAAATGGTTTTTTTATATTTAAGGCATCTTTTCCTGTGTGTATACATACATACACACACACACACATGCACAAACACATCACGCTTTTCTGGGGACTCTCCATAGACGTAATGGTTTTTATACCGTACATACTGTACATTAAATCCCCTTACACTACCCCTACCCCTAAACCTACCCATCACACACAACTTTATGCATTTTTACATTTTTAAAAGAGCTCATTCTGAATGATTTATAAGCTTTATACCCATGGGGACCTCAAGTTATGTCTCCACAGTGACACAAGTCCCCATGAGCATTCAGGTTGAAGTCTCCACCAGGATAGAAAAACACACACACACACACACACACACACACACACACACACACACACACACACACACACACACACACACACACACACACACACTGTTCTGCTGATCATTATTTTATTGTTATAGCTGATAACCTATAAATGATTTATAATACAATTATATGCTATTTATCTAAATAAAAATGAAAAGTAATCATAGATGTAAAAGTGTTATTAAATGACTAGTGGTTTAAAAGGATAGTTCACCCAAAAATGAAAATTTGACTCATTCTCCTGTTAATCTTAAAATTCACAGGTTTAGAACAGCATGATGATTTTCATTTTTGGTTGATCTATCCCTTTATTAACTTTAAGTTATCACAAGTATTATCTTTAAGTGAGCGGTAGATGACGGCAACGGTCTAAAATGTAACAACTAATCACTGAATCAGTGTTTTCAAGTATTGATTCAATAAAATAATTTATTTGCATAAATTAAATTAGCCTTATCTAAATGTACGCAAAACTACCCGAGTGCTGCAGTCTTTAGGAACTTGATTGCCAAATAAAAGGTGTTTGAAAAACAGAGTATTTGATATCCTATAGTCCTACTTTTCATCCAGGCAGATGCAAAATATCATTACTGTGTATTTACCGTTGATCAGAAGAGTTGTTCTGTCAAATAAGACTGTTATATCAATGTAGCACGGAGACGGGAGCAGTCAGAGAAAAGAAATGTACAAATCAACCACTTCACTTTAATCAAGCGTTGATGGACTCCTGTCAAAGTGTGTAAATTAATTCCAAATGAACCTCCCAAACAAACTTAAATCACGCAATGTACACTATTGGCATGAAAGCCCAATAAAACGTTCTTTTCTTATAGGAAAGCAATAATTGATTTGACATTTCCTGCCACTTCAAAGGCTCTGAGCCCTGTAGGCATGGTACTAAATTACTGGAGAAAGAAGATTTGCTATTAGCCGAGTGTTAAGTGTTCACCACTGTCTTACTCGTTTCGCTTTACCGTTTTACCTCAACCATTTGTGTGTCCATTAAAAAAGAAAGAGAATGTGGGTTTCACATTGAAGATAGTTACATTTTGCTTCCACAAAGACCCTGTGTGTTTATCAGTAAACGTTCTTGTTTCCATGTCTTTCTGCACACCTGTTTTGAATGGGGCTTTTTTTCTGTTTTTAGGCGAACCAGAATCAAGGAAGAATTTTGATGTGTAAATACATTTTCACTGCCTTTATCATTTGTATGTATGTGTGCATTTCCTGTTTTATGACTTTAAAGTTAGTTTTCACTCTGATTTTAAACTTTTATTTGTAGTTACAACACACAATAGATTATAGCTAGACGGAGGTTAGACAGTATATAATGATAGAAATGTTATTTCTGGTAGAAGTTTTGCCATATTATTTATCATATCGTGTATATTGTATACATTTACACAACTTTTTTTGCAGTTGCCAAAGAATGACAACATTTCCGATATGAGGTCACATGTGCATATAGACCAAAGTATACTTTGTTTTTTTTTATGCGTACGTGAGTGTACACACACAGTCGAACACACAGCCTTGCAAAGTATACTTATGGCTCGTACTCGTACACAGGCATTCGACGCATGTGCAGTTTTACGCAAATCTCGTCACAAGTTACAACCCTTGTAAAGAATTCAATTTGCATGTGCGACCTGCATGCACAAAGTATGCATGGTAACAAAGGAAAAAAAATTCCTAGGCAGATATTAACTTGGGACTATATTATGGGGAAGCACAGGCGAAGCACTGCCACTTGGGCGCATATATATCAAAGCTAAAATAAATAATATGTGACCCTGGACCACAAAACCAGTCAAAAGGGTCAATTTTTTTTTTTTATTGAGATGTATACATCATGAAAACTGAGCATATTAGCAAATAAGCTTTCCATTGATGAATGGTTTGTTAGGATATGATGATATTTGGCAGAGATACAACTATTTGAAAATCTGGAATCTGAGGGTGCAAAAAAATATTGAGTAATTGCTTTTAAAGTTGTCCAAGTGAAGTCATTACCAATGCATATTACTAATAATAATTTAATTTTTTTTTACAAAATATCTTCCTGGAACATGATCTTTACTCAATATCCTAATGATTTTTGGCATAAAAGAAAAAATCTGTAATTTTGACCCATACATTGTATTGTTGGCTATTGCCACAGATATATCCATGCGACGTAAGACTGTTTTTGTGGTCCAGGGTCACATATGTAGGGGAATGGCTATGGCATGATACATGCTATTATTGTACTTCCCTTTATATTTTCCTCAAGTCTATGTTAAACCTACGCTTGCATGTTAACCCAAGCTAAGCTGGATCTCCACACTCTCAGATAAACGGTATGTGTTGTGATTACGGTACTAGGCAGGGCCCTGCAGTGAGCGCGGGAGCCACTGAATGAGAGAGACGCCGCTCTTATCTCAGGCAATTAATCAGAGAGACTCATATTGCGGGACAATTATTCAAAGCTTATTCTTGAATAACTTACAGCCGGAAGCATGCAGAAGTTTCCCCTGCCGGACGTGAAGGTCGTGAGAGCAAGGAGACGCTGCAGGACAGAAGGCCAGCGGTACATTTGTGTGTGTTTAAGATAGATACTGCAGACAAGGTCAAAGTCATGGCAAACTCTACTTCTGTTCCCATTTATTTCACACCAGGCAGGTTTTTCCCTTATTAAATCGCTGTTTTTACACACCATGTTGAAGGTTAATTAGGGATGCATCAATATAGAAAGTTTAGCTGATTACAAATATGTTGGCTCATATTACAAATCAGTTACAATACAGTTTTTCCTTTTATTATTTTATTGGACCCACTTTATATTAGGTGGCCTTAACTACTATGTACTAACATTTAAATTACTCATTTGTTACAATGCACTTATGTGTACATACACACACAACTTTATGCATTTTTACATTTTTAAAAGAGCTCATTCTGAATGATTTATAAGCTGTATACCCATGGGGACCATGGGGTTTTTACATTGTACTTACATTTTTAAAAATACCTGCATGTAATTACATCTGTAATTCATTTCTGTAGTTACATTTATAGTTGCACTGTTGACCCTTTACACCTAACCCTACCCTTAAACTTACCCACACCACCACACCTGTCCCTAACTTCACCCGTATCCCACCTCAATATCAGCAAACGTGTGCAAGGCAATATTAACACAATAAGTGCATTGTACTTATTTTTGATGAAATGGGGCCATTTTATTTATTCAGACAACCTTCACACTCTACTCAAATATTGTAATTTCACAGCTAAAAAAATCTAAGCAATATATTGTACAGTAAAAATAATCGATAACTGCCTAATGTGTTAAAACTGGGCATATAAGAGTATATTTTTTAGTTAGTTTTGCAGTGTAAATGCATTTGTCACTTCTGAGCTTAATTAAACTATCTGTGTAAATGCATGTAAACCCATTTCAGATGCAGTATGTGTTTCCTCTGCAGTGGAAAATTGGTAACAGCCCTACAGTGTCTTAAAGATTTGACATGAAAGATGACACATGCATTTTAGTAAGATATGTTTATTAAAAATGTAAAAAAAACAAACAATTTAAGGCGGCAAATATTACAAATATGCCGATTTAAGTAAGTAAGAGCTGATGAGATTCTTGGTTAAGAATAAATTACATTACATTTCCATCTCTCCGACATGTAACTTCTACTCTGACAAATATATGACAGCTTTGCCTGAAGCCTGAAGGACAAGCACATGATAAGGCTTAATTTCGAGCCATGGTTGTCCTTGGTTAGTATTTATTAGTTAATATTTAGTAATTGTATAATATGATAACTTACTGGTATAAAATAAGCTGGTTTAGGAATCTTTGTGGTGTGTGGTGTAGATGAATCTTCTATTAAACACTCCAACAGGTTGATTTTTTTATTTTTTTGCACATGCGCGCAGGACACTCTCAGATGTTAGTAATCGTCCCGCGCAGAGGCTGTGTGGAATTGGAACATTAAACGCATCTTATCTCGTCTCGTTTAGGCCGCTTCTCGCGCTCTCCATTGATTGGAGCCCCCAATAAACGAGCTGCCTTTAATTGCAGTAGGCCTTAATCCAACTTTTCCTTTTTAATGTTCCACAGAAGGAGGGGTGGGGGAGATTTTAATGAAAGTGATATATGAGTCCCCTTCCCCCCTCTTACCATACCTAACTATTTGTGTGTGTATCAGTACGAGAAAGCTAGTTAGTTGCATCAGACATTGGACTCGGTAAATTGACAGCTCTCTCCCTCTCTTCTCATTCACTCTCTTTCTTATCTACCCATTTTAATTACTTCACAATGTGTGTGTAAGCTTGTTTTCATTCCCATGTACCATTTTTGGCGCAGTGGCTTTCTCCCGTTATCACTCCCTGTCTTTAGTCTTATTCGCATTTGTAAGTGACACAATCAATTAAGCGCCGTGTGTTTATGTGTGCAAGTGTACAAATCCGTGCTTTTCTTTGGCTGTGCCAAATGAAATGGGAAGGAGGGGGTGATTTTTGATATCAGATGAAAGAGAAACTGGTTGCAAGTGAAAACCGAGCCGTTTCTCTGCTGGACGAACGAGTAGAGGCCTGACGTCTGAAAATTATCACACACATTTTCAGATATCTCTCATTTCAATCCCTCCCATGAGCACTGGTTTCAAACACACGCTGATTTTCATATGTAATGGTGTAATTTGCTTAATCAAAGCATCACAGGCACAAATGCCATGTGTACTGAGAACTATTAGATATATTAGATAAACTATTTAACATTATTATTGAGTAGGTAGTTTTGAACACATCAGATTTCCCCACCCAATTAGTCAAATTTGTATTAGTGAAAATGTGATTCTTGACTATGTCCTGCATTTTGGCTTAACACTGTTGCCGTATAACCCCTGTTGCGAAAAATTTAACGTAACGTGCCGTACCATTGTGACACCTGTGTAAATGGCAATAGGGACTTTCTACAACATGGCAGTAATGTATAAAATCGTTTCATTTTCTCAATTTTCACACAAATGTTTGGTCCTACGTAAGTGATGAGCTGAAATCAAACTTCATTTTCAACACTGTCACTGTTTAGTTTTACATTTCTTTCAACTCATATGAATTGAATGTAAAATAAAATGCCTCCTATAATATTTAGTTTGACCTCATGAGCTGGACAGCCAACATTTTCTGAAGGTGAAGCACCTATTTTCACTGGCCGTTTGGTCAAAGAAAAAAAAATGACTTCATTTTTAAGAGTTTCAGCCCCTATTTTGTACCTTGTTCATGGAAACGTCCAATTGTATGAGAGAAAAGAGAGACTACTTCTATTCCAAGAAGAAAGGAAATGGAGGATAGAGCCATAAAATGCAAATATCACCCATGCTGCTTTTCTTTTTTTTCCCCATACAAATTAAATGTCAGCGTTGTGAAATACTGTCACTTTACTTCATGCTGAGGAGGTGATGACAAATCCATATTCTTCCTTTAAATAAAAATTCTTATTACGGCGCTGGCGCGGTAATCACGCCGGCACAAAGCCTTCCCGTGATTAACGATAGCAATTTATTGTGCAAAAGGGCCGAGGAGAGGGAGAGCGCCCGACGCAGAAGAGACATCATCTTTATCATAATTCGTATCATAAATAACCGGCCACAGCCAATCAGAGAGCAGCCGACGTGTCATTCCCAAATAACCTTTGATAACTATTACCATTCCACCGGCCGGAAGAAAGCCTAAAGTCACAATGTTATCTTATCCCCATTCTGCGCTTATAGAATACAACAATATTACCATATAGATTACACTATTTATAATAGAGGGTGTCAGAGGGCTCTGCCTGCACTTCCTGTCATCCATTGTGGTGCAGAGAGTTGCAGTAGCCAGATTACCACTGGTTAACTGGTATCACACCACCCTAGTGTGAAGTGTGTTTGTGTGTGTGTGTGTGCGCGCGTTTGGAGTGCTTGGAGATATTAAAAAAGTTTGATTTAACCAGAGATTGCTTCCTCACTTGGATGTGGGTCTGATTTTGTGTGTGTGTATCTTGTTCGCTCTGTTGATCTGCTGTGTAATCAGGTGTGGATGATTTTGATCTTTTGCTCTGATATCCGCCCTCTATTCAACTGTGAAATGTTCCCTCTCGGTTAATATTGCTTATTTTCATCATTCTGACTTTGTCTTATTTTTCCGCGCTATGTTCTTATTATGTATATTATTTACAAAACAGAACCGAATAAGGTGTGTCATTTTTTATGTGTTAATTGCGGTGCATGTGAACTTTAAGTCATATCTTGATCCTGTTTCTCAGATCTTGCATTTTGGATATTCTGGTTGCATTTGATTTATTATCTGTGATATTAATATATTGTATATTTCCCTCTGGCAGATGAGGAAGAGGAGGAACCTGTTCCTGCAGATATGGGCACTTCTGCCGAGGCCATGCAAGTCTCCTTGGGTGAGGAAGAGGATGTTGAGGAAGAGGAGAATGATGAGAATTGGCTTAGTCGACATGACGGACAGAGTCCCAGACCTGAGGGTCTATTGCCTGCCGCCAAGCGACCCCGCCTAAGCACCAAACCTGGTGTTAGCCCCGAATGGAGTTACGAGCCACGAGAACCCCTCAGTTCCCTCAATTCCCAACACATGCCCCATTCTCCCTCCCCTCCCCTATCCCCCGAATTACCCAGACCTCCTGTGGCACCTCCTACACCTGGACACAAGCCCAAACTACCCTCGCCCTCTCCTGCTCGGCAGAAGAACAAATCACCCAAAAGAGGGGGTGGCTCTGTACCTGCTGGTATATTGGGGCGAGCGCTTACGTTGACCCCACCCAAGACCAATCAGAAGGCTGGGAAGAGATCACCCGTTAGGCCCAAAAGCCCCCGCAGCCCACGGCCAAGTCCTGCCCATTTGACTGCAGCTGGGCGTGGTTGGGCCGGACCTCTCGGAGATGATAGTTCTCGCGATGGCCAGTTCAGAGGTCATGATACAGGAGACGAGGATATTGAGAACTCTATTGCTGCTGTGATTGCTCGCGCTTGTGCGGGTGGAGATGGCACATCAGATCCATTTGCTTATGACTCAGACTCAGACAGTGAGGGGACAAACCCTCCAAAACCTGCACCTAAACCTGCACTTACACTTAGCCATGTCAAACCTCCACAAGCTCTCCCCATAAAACATCCGCTTACGCCAGTTCCCCCTCATCTCAACCCACCCAACCGCTGGACGATGGATGACTCTATAGACGAGGTCATTCGAAAGGCCAATCAGGGTCAAAAGCCAATTCAGGCCCCAAGTCTTTCGCCTCCAGAGCCCGCTTACCTGTCGTCCCCACCTGACTCGCCCCCTACACCGCCACCACTTCTCAAACTGGAACGGAAAGACCCAGTTACGGCTACGCTTCTGAAGAAAAAACTCAAGAAGGACATCAGGGCTAAGTTGAAGAAGAAAGACAAGGAGCGATTAAAGGAGAAGGGCAAGGAGAAAGGTAAGAACAAGGACAAAAATAAGGAGAAGAAGCGGGAAAAGGAGCGAGGGCAAGTGGAGGAGAACAAGATCCCCTGGCCGGAGCTATCACTCGTAGTCGGAGGTGAAGAGCGGAGAGACGGCATTGGCGGGAAGAAAGAAAAGGACAAACACAAGGACAAGAAGAAAGATAAAGACAAAAGCAAGAAAGAGAAAGAGAAACGAGACAAGGGCAAGGAGCGAGGCAAGGAGGAGAAGAGGATATCTCAAGTAACCAAAGACGTCGCCGCTGCCGTTGCCGCCACCAGCCCACTGTTCAGCCCCCAGTCATGCTTACGAGTCCCATCAATGTTGCCCCCTTTGCCACCAATACTCCCTGATAAATTGTTCCCGCACACCAAGGATATCAAGAGCAAAGACAAAGACAAGAAGAAGGACAAGAAAGAGAAGAAGAAGAAAAAAGAGAAGGAGAAAGATAGAGAGAAGGAGCGTGAAAAGGAACGGGAGAAGGAACGGGCAAAGGAGAAGGAGCGAGATAAAGAGGAGAAGAAGAAAGACAAAGAGAAGAAAGAAAAGACGAAGGAAAAGGAGAAAGACAAGCCAAAACTTGAGAAACAAAGTTTAATGGTAAGACGCCCTAGCACTTATAAAGTCCATGGTCTCACTCTGTGTTGGGAAAGCTACTTTTTAACAGCCAAAATGCCCTCTTACAGTTACAATACTTGCACTAAAAGGTACTCTACAATCTATTAATGAACATAGCTAGCTACTAACATTTTAACATCTTTTTGTATATATTATAAAACTAGAAAATGCCCCAATTGATATAACAGATAGTAGAAAACCTTTACAAACTAATTGGTTAACTGATGAATCTGACTTTTTGATTATGAATGACAATGAGGGAATTTTAGGGGACAATGTTTGATTATTGCATGAAAAATGTGTCACAAAACAGCAGTGTTTGCGTTTAATACTGAAGAATACTGTGTGACACAATATGCAACGAGAACAAGGGGTACACACCTTTGCGTCATGTACGCAACTATGATATAATCGTCATTGGCCGCCAACTTCATAAGCCATAAGCTGCATAGGCCATTCATAAAACTTCCACATGAATTCAATATGACTATCAGGTGCAACATCAATAATGCAAGACACAAGGGAGTCACACAGATAGATTTACTAGCTGGCCTCATTGTGTGTGCGTGTGTGCGTGTGTGCGTGTGTGCGTGTGTGTGTGTGTGTGGACTGGTAATCCCTACGGTATGGACAAAATGTCCCCATAAAGATGGCAATATCCAAAATCCTTGTCCTTGTGGGGACATTTTTTGGTCCCCATGAGGAAAACAGGTCATAAATCACACTAAGTGATGTTTTTTGAAAATGTAAAAATGCAGCATGTCTCCTGTGATGGGTAGGTTTAGGGGCAGGGGCAGTGTAGGGGAATAGAAAATACGGTTTGTACATGCATTACGCCTATGGAATGTCCCCATAAAACATGGAAACACAACATGTGTGTGTGTGTGTGTGTGTGTGTGTGTGTGTGTGTGTGTCTTTCTGTCGTTGTCCCCTTGTGTGTGTACCTCTGAGATCAGAGGTAGATCGCTGAGCTACATTTACATTTCCGTCTTTTCCGGTCGATTTGTCCCTGGAATCCTGCTCCTTGCATGGAGCCCCTGTGCACACACACACATACACAAAAGACTATCAATCTGTGTGCAAATCAAACAAGGGATAATACACCTCAAAGCCTCTGTTTACCCAATTCATATCCCATTTTAGAGCGTGTATATGTATGCGTGTCTGCAAAAGAGCTTGAGCAAAAGAGTGTGTTAGTTCTTCTTTATCAAACTCATACTCCAATCTCTTTTCACTGTCCAACGACAGTGATAATGTATGTACACCACATCAGAGCAGCTTGAATTGATTTGGACTGCTGCAGAATTCCATTTTTCCTGCTTTCTGTCTCTTTTTCTTTCGTTACCTGAATCCCTGACCCCCACACTCTCTTTTTCTCTCCTGCTGCCACTGGGAGATGGGATTGAGAAAGTGATTTCTCTCGTTCTCCACCTGCTTAAATCTTTCCATCACTTTAATTTTTTGCAAGGCTGCTTTGCTGCCATCCAGGAGAAAAGAAAAAGAGACAAGAGAGTGAGAGGAAAGAGGAAAAAGAGAGAGGGAGAGAGCTGAGGGGGTGGGGATCTGGGGGGGGTTATCAGTCGTTGGCCTGAGGTATGTGTGCAAGGGACTTAAATCCGTAGAGATTAGCAGAAAAATGCCGTCGGTAGCAGTAAGGGGCTTTACGCCACTGGTTGTATTAGTTCAGGTGAAAAGAGTATTGCGTTTACATAAAACCGGACAAATCCAGCCACAATGCCAATGCTGTGGGACCACAATGCAATCTGCTATCTCTGGACCTTAACCACAACATCCAGCGCTGTTTCCTGAGAACTGCTTCGGAACTACTGCCACCAAACACTGAATCACAGAAATTGAGAGAGAATGATGGTGGAGAGAGAGAAGAGATGGGGCAAAAGAGGAAACAAGCGATACAATGTAGAGGGAGATGGAATGAAGAGAAAGAGATTATGCCATTTTTTTCTTGCTATGGGTCTTTAGTCTTTAGTTAGTCCTTAGTTGTTCACTTGAAAACAAGTGTCAAATGGTTGAACTCAATATTAAATGTTTTTTGCAGCCCACTTTATCACAAGTGATATAGGTCTAAACTGAGTCTAAAACACTTTGAGCTTGTCTACTTTCAACCACTTCAAGAAGTAGTCGAAAACGCATTTGACCTGATTGCCAGACAGGGTTTAAACTTTGTTGGCTGGAGACCCAAGTTTGGTTTCAAGATGAAAAACATACCAAGTACAATGTGTTCTCTCACCATTCCTGATTTCTAACACTCAGAGTTCGGTGTGATCTTGAGGCTGTCAGAACAGAATGTATGTTTCTCCGTATGTTTTGCAGTCGTCTCCGGGACTGTTCATATGTAAATTGTGCAAGCTTATTTTGTCCATTAGATTGAAAGATCTGAAAAAAAACATACATTTACCCGCCCATAAACCCTCCCCTCAAAGAAATCAGGTCAGAAGTGGTTGAAAGTGGACAAAAAGACGTATTAAAATACCAAGTATAAACGGGTATGTGTCTCTCTCTGCTTGTTATCCGATCGACCAAAACACATCTTTACCAGGTATAAACTGGGCCTTAGACTGTCTACACCGTAGAGGTGTAAAGAGTACTTGAAAACCATACTTCAGTGAAAGTACAGATAACTTATAGCAAAAAATTACTCTAATACAAGTTACAAGGCACCAATTTCAATACTTCTTGTCTTAAGTAAAAGTCTTAGATTATCTGATTTTAACAGTATTTTAGTCATACTGAATGTTGATTTGTGGGGAGAGCAATCCCTTAAATTAAAACTGAACACCTCGATATTGCAATCGACACAGCATCGTCTACAGACACTCAATTCTTAGTTAAGATCAAGTGTTCAAAAAGGGTATAACTAAACCAATATCCTTCAAAAAGGTATCTTCAATATAATGGATAAATAGAATAACGTTAACTATAATTAAAGCCTTAAAAAGTCAAAGCCTACTTGCAATGCTGGTTATGGCCTCATCACTGGCTGCAGCATGTCCTCATCTCAAATATAAAACACCTGCAATTCAGCAACTACCATAAAGATAAAGTAGCCTTGTTGACAAGATTTTTTGTAAGGGGCAAAGCGCACAAAATATAACTTCAATGCTCTATAGATGGTGATACTGCTTTTTTGTAACTGAAATTATCGCCTGCAGAAAAGTTAGAGGCCATGCAAAATGTTGTTTAAAGCTACACTGTGTAACTTTTTTAGTTTATTCTTAGCTAAAAACACTTAGTTCTTTCAAAAATATGTGCTCATTAATGTATATTTACTTCTTTCAAGTAATAAAGTATTCTCGCATGTGTATAATATGCCATTGAAAATACATACGGGTGAGGGGTTCGAATGCGCGTCGCCATGTAGCCCATCCATCTTGAAAGTACATTAGCCAAAGAGGGACATACCCGTAAATTCAAGCTTCGACTTTCGCGTTTTAACACTCGATGGCACTGTGTCGAATGTGAAGAGGGGGATTGCTTGAGACTGATATAGCCTACAATGTAAACTTTGCCTTACGCTAGTGATGTCTTACAATATACAGAATAACGATAGCACCGATAAAAGTTACTTTACTAAGATTAGCTTGCATTCGTCTGGGAACCTGATCGCTGATGTTAGGAATGAAATGGTAAAAAATAACGAAAAGGTAAAACTATTATTCGTTTTACATAGATGGCATAACCTACATGTTAACTTACAAATTAAATAACTGCAAATTATAATAGTTTTCTAAAGTAACCTCATCACTTGATTGAACTGGAAGCCATATTAATCTTGGACTAAATCAGCCACCGTAGGAGTTCGGAATTGAGAGGAACAGAAACTAATATTCACTGGATGGTCATATACCTTTTCACCGCTAGATGGGGGAAAATATCACCCAGTGTAGCTTTAAATGCATTACTCGTTACAAATGTATTTGATAAAAGAGTACATATACTTGTTAAATGTAATCAAATAGAGAGTAAAAGATGCTATCTAATTACATTTACTTAAACACTTCACTCCACTGCTACACTGGATGCGATGTTACACATTAAAATCAAATAGAAAACATTTGTGATTCTGTCTACACTGAATTTGGCTAGATAAGTCAATGCACAATTCTATTTCTGACGTACTCCACGTGGTTGTGCTACTTCTGACAAGAGAATTAATGGATTTGAGTTGTTCACTTTGACATTTCCAATGTAGACCGTATCTAGCTGTGTTGGCATGGCAAAATACGATGCTACAACGGTCGCACCCAATGTAAACACGATGTTAAAGTATGTACAACACAGTAATAGTAAATATTTATGATAATGAAAAAGTTAAGCTGTTGTGAGTAAGAACTAGTTTTCAATTCCCAACCCTATCAGTAATGAAGGGTATTCTGTGATGGCCAAGATATACTCTAAGATATAGTGTCTAAAGAACTAATATGACCAACTAGCAGTTAGCCAAGGGGCAATCAGTCTTACTTTTTGGTAACTGTCTTAAAAAGTTTAGAACAGTCTTAAAGAAAGAAATGGATGACTCACTTGTATGACTAGTTTTAGCAGTTTATGAATCAGGCCCCTGATCTTGAAGACATTCCAGGGATGACATGAATGCCATAACTACATCAAATATTTTTGAAATGCAGTGATTAATGTCATTGGTATGAACAGTAAAGGTAAGAGGTGACCACGGGCCTTACATTTACGTCTTGCTTTAAACCGTTTATTTCAAACATTGTCTATCAAAGCTATGAATTTTGAGCTCTGAACAGTGGGCACAGTCTCTCTAAACTCCACCCCTATTGAGCACTGACTCTTTGCTAAACGACACAAAAAGGACCTTTGTATCATATTTAATTGTATTGTGCTTTATGGTATTACACTCTTGTAAAATTTCGAGAGTTCCTTTTTCACTTTTTCGTTATCGCTTCCTTAGCTCATAGCGCTTTTAAAGAGCGACGCCGGTTTTCGGGTCACGCCAGCTACAGCACTTTACATCCATTTAGAAGCTGATTAATCAATTTGCGCGATCCTGCAGCCATTTATGTTGGGTGCGCGTGCGGCGCGTGTTTGAATGAACGGGCCTAATCGTGATAGGAGTAGGTTAAGTAGGACGGGGCACTTTTAGGGAGAAAGACATTGCTGCCACCTCCTCAACCACTTAAAGACTAATTAACATAAGCAGATAGTACTATCTCGTCCTGCTATTGTGGGTCACCCTGAGTGTGCACACACGTTTGCTCTTAGAGACACGCACACACACACACATACACACGTACATGGGCCTTATCGTCAAGACACACGGCCTTAGCTCCTTCCTTAGGGAGGTTGAGAGGTCTGTACTTGCTTCTGTTTTGGACGGCTGTTCCCCATTGCCCTACTGTGCTTAGAAAATACAGGTACCATTCTTCCAAATGGGAGATTTTTAAAACTACAACTATATTGTTAATTCAGTAACCGTTCTGACAGATTCAGCAAACATTTTGTAAGACTCATCCTAACTGTTATGTTATGAGTTTCTAAATTTAAGTAAGCTTGAAATCAGCATTGACACCATTTGCCTTTTCATGAGTGTTACTAGACACAATTGAACAATTTGTTCTCTCTAAGGCTGGCCACTCTTCATTTCAAGCCAGATTTTGGGCCCAATTTACCACACACCCCAGATCTGGGGGGTGTGGCCCAATCGAGGCTTCTTGCAAACATCTTTTTGTCCAAAAACAATCCACAATTTTGTGGCGTCATTACGATTATTTTACTGCACCTGATTGCATCAGAGCCAACACAATCCCAAATCTTGACTCTTCATCGGGTTGCCTCTGATGTGATACCTGCGATAGCCAATGAGAGCGAGCAAGCTTCACCAACCGGCTGTTGCGTGCTTCTATAGCTAAAACTTAGCAGCCACAAACATGCCATGAAAGTGGAGTATTGTGAAAGATCACTCCTTTTTTCCCCCCTAACTTTTCTTCTCGTAAAACAAAACTCACGCCAGGAGAATCAGCTGACGACGTCGATCGTCCTCCATTTGTTTTTCTTCTCAAGTCACGTTCGATCTCGTGAGTCACTGTGAGACCTCATCTCACGGTGAAATTTTTTCAATCGACAGGTGTGTGGTCTCGCGGTCCGGACGGATCTTCTAGTGTGTGCGTTCAAAGTATTATACTACAAAAAATCTGTTGAAACTGCTCTTTTGTCTTTGGTCTCCCACAGTTTTAAAATCGATTAAGTTTTGAAAATCGTCTAGTGTGTCCCAGGCCTAAGAAAGACATTACCTTTTCGGATGACATCACAAATCTCTTATTTCTCACTGCCCTGTAACCCATCCATCTCCCTTCATTCTGGCTGGGTTCCTAATGGATAAAATCCATCCTGCCCTTTATTTACTGTGTTGGGCCACCGTTTTATTCTAAAGTAAAAGCTGTGTCCTAAAGAAAAACCAGTCTGTTTATTGTCGTTGTATTATTTTGTGTTACCCACTCTATTTCATCACATTCAATTCAGACTGCAGTGGCAATAATTTCTTGCCCTGGAATTGTAGATTATGCAGCGCTGCTGTTGAATAGCAGAGCAGGAAACACTGGTACAAGGTGAAACAAGTTTGTTTTGCCTGATTCTCTCAGAGGAGTTTTCCATAGATTAACACAGCAGTCTAAAGTTCATTGTGCCAAGTCCAGCGTTAACTCAAGAGCTCCTCTAATCAACTGAAGTACAAACTGCTGATAAATCTTTTATGGCAGTTTAGAGTTGCAGCCCTTGTATATCCCCAGTATAGTGTAACCTGTATATAGGAGCAATCAGGGGTTGGCGGTTCTTTCCCAAGCATGTATCGCTAGAAGAGACGTGTGATAGTCATGGTTATAATGCTTCATAAAAGCCATCCGTTTGGGACGATCGGATCTGAAAGCGAATCGGAGAACGAGAATTGCTCGTGCAGGCATACCTCCAGAGCTGTTTTTGTTTTTTTGGCGTCACTCGCCAGGTTTGTTCATGCATATATGCTAATGCAGCGGCTAACACAGCCTCTCGCTCCTATTCTCTCCAAATGATGCAACCTGCCAGCCATCCTCTCAATTCTGCTGATACTTACGTTCCCCTCATTCCATAGAAGAAAGGAAGTGAAAAACAGAGAGAAAGAGAGGATGGGGTGGTAGACAGACAGAGAGAGCGAGGCACAGGGAGGAGTCTCCAAATCCACAAAGGTTTTGTAATGAATGCGCGGCGCAACAATAAAAACAAAAACATTAAAGAGAGAAAAGACATGTTTCTGTGTTAAACAATTAGTGCAGCGGCATTATGGGGGATCTGGGCGGACAAAAGCACCACAGCGGCAGGGGTTCTCCCCAACACAAACACACAAAGAGCACCTCACTCTCGTTAAGCCTCAGAAAAACCCCCGAGACACACTCTACACCGGTCTCCTCAGCCAGCGCCGAGTTATCCGTCCCTATGCTATCGTCTTCTCCATCTCTCATGCGCTCTGTTCTGTGCATCATTCCATTCTGCTGTTTTTATCTCTGTACTGGGGTCTGTTTGTACCCCTCTCTCCGTTCCTCCCCGCCTCCATGGCCCCGGACAGGACACACTTCTGCCAGCATCAGAGGTGTGTGTACATAAAGGGCTTTTCAGGAGGACTGACCCTGGTGCTAGCTAAACTGGATTAGCAGGACACTATGTTGTCCATCTGCCGTGTTAAGTGTGAGCATCTGAGGTGAGGCCGTGTGGTCTTGTCCCCTTTAGTAGCCGATTTGTAGTTTAATAGCTGACTTCACGGTCATGTCAACACTGCACGTTTTAGGAAAGATAACCTCAGTTTTAAGTATTCATTCCGTGTGTGGAATACAGTGTCGACCCCACTACCCAAACCACCATTGACTGACACGGTGATAACCTTAGTACCGTTCTGCTATCTTGCAGCTGTTGACAAAACATGTATAGGGGCTTTCACACTGGAGGAACCTTTTCATAGTCCTAGAACCCGCTTTTTGGCGTGTTCGCACCGGAGGAACTGGGAACATTTTAGTTCTAGGAACGCCTTTTTGTGGGAACTAAATTAGCTCCTACTTCAGAGTAGGGTCTAACCCAGTACAATAGGAACTACGACCAGTGACGTAAGTGTGCGCTGATAGGCCGAAACGCAAGCCAAACACCAGCACCCGCCATTTTTAAAAAGCCCTGTACACACACAGATTATAGCAAGCGAAACATGATTGTATTTCCTCTCCGTTAGCGACATTTTGACATCAACCACACAGCAAACGCTGTCAGGGAACCACCCTGGTGGCTAGATCATTTAACTAGCTATTTTTGACAACAGTGACATTAGCAACCTTCGACATTCTAATATCCGGCAAAAAATTTTGTCTGTCTTCAGCTGAGACACCATGTTTTGTGCATGTAAAACTAATACTGAAGTGGTTGTTTGGTTCTATACACACTGGATTCAGTGAAACTTTGTCTGTGAGTACCTGAATTGGTTACACTTTATTTCAAGGTGACATGTACTTACTATAGAGTTACAGTTAGGGTTTGGTTTAGGATAATGTATAATGGATTGTTATTACTATAGTAAGTACATGTAGAATTGGTAACTACGTCACCTTAAAATAAACGGTTACCCCTGAATTTTTCAGTAGTGAATTCAATTTTAGAATGCAGTTGTCTTCCCTGTAAACAACCTTAAGAACTGTTAGACGGGACTTCAGAAGAGTGACAACTGCTTTTAGTTGCACAATGTATGAAACTAGCTTGAAATCTGACAGTTATATACCGTGATATATAACCATTAAGGCATGTTCATAACAAGAATGATAACTATAAAGCAGAGGTGGACAAAGTACACAACTCTTTTACTTGAGTAAGAGTAAAAGTAATACTGGTCAAATATTACTCCGTTACAAGTGAAAGTTCTAAAAATAGATTTTTTACTGAAGTAAAAGTACAGAAGTATTAGTTTTTAAAAGCACCCAAGTATCAAAAGTAAATTTTCCTTTTTTATGTCAATGCATTATTATCCAGTAAGCATCTAAATTTCTCATTCACAGCTTTAATGCGAATGTTTCAAAATACAGGCAAAATTGAATATATGTATTACACTGATTGCCATATTGTTATTGTGAGATAATTAACATTCATTGTACAACATTTGCTATTAGATAGACAACAGCATTAAAGAAAGCTCAGAGGGCTGGGCATTAAATCAGTTTGCTAATTTTACTTGTATTACTAACATTGCATTTTAGAAGATTACATTTTAAGTTTTATAAATTCATTAGATACCATTTGTATTAAATTGCTATATGTTTCTATAAAATTATTTCTCTCTGTTCAGGCTGATCTTTCTCCTGCTGTCCCACCATCTCCTGTCATTCCCCGACTGACCCTCAGAGTAGGCGCTGGACAAGACAAGATGTAAGTACCCCCCCACCCCACACACAAAGATTTGAGACTATCAGGCAGCTCTCTGTGTGGTCAGAGTCTCTGAGTCTGTGTACAGGTGTGAGTTTCAGGCTTTGGGTCTTGTGACCAGTCCCAGACGGCCCATGAGGTCTTTGAGGGGGGCAAACACACACACACACACACACACACCGCATCATGGCCCCCTCCTGCACACTCCTATCAATAGCGCTAGTGTTCACACCACTTAACCCCCTTTACACACACACACACAGCGCCATACTACAGGTAAGGCGATTACTGATTCCTGAACGTCTACACGTGACTGATGCCGCTTTAATGGCCAGTGTGATTTAGACTCAGAAGGTATAGTGTCTACAGTGTTTTGACTGTGCTTTTGAATGTCTTCCTCACCTCTTCAGTTCCACCTGCATGCAGGACAGGAAGCATTAGTGTTTACGTCTGAGCGTGTGTCTGTTTGTGCAGGATGGCCTTTATTCTCAGCCTGGGAGTGTGTGTCGTGCCTCTGATGTTGCCTGTGTACTTGCACCTGTAGTCTGGTGTGTAGAAAAACACAATCAGCAGTCCTTTCAAGAGGAAAAATGTGTTTTTATGTCTGTCCTTCTGTTTCATTTAATTTACATAAGCACAAAGCTTTAGATGTTGTTTATGTTTAACTTTTATTTTAGGTTGAAAGACTTAAGTGCCAAGCATATCAGTGATGAAAGTAAAAGATAAAAGACTAGTGATTTGTATCGGCAATAACAAAAAAATAATGACCGTTACAGTGTAATTTTTCCGAGATCTCAACAGAAGCTCCTCTGATGCACGTGAAAACATGGACACAGGTTAACTTTGACCTCTGAGAGTTCAAGAGGTCACATCCTGGACAGGGCATACCCCACACCATCTTTGCCCCGAGAGGGAGCCCTGTTCATGGTTGTGGTGTGTGTGTCAGTCAGATGAAGCATAAATAATGAGTGTCTGTGTGTGTAATCGGAGCTGACCGTTTGACACGCCCTTCTCAGGGTCAATACCACAGCAAGCGCCGCTGTCCACTCTCTCCGAGCCTGTCAATCAACCTGTTACTCAGCAACAGCAGGGTTTAATCAGTATGTCTGGCAACATTTCAAAGACAAACTGCATAACGTTCTTCTCTATTTCCAGATTATAATTTATAAGGATCCACAATATATTGGTGAACATATCAGCCAATATAAGCCAATATTGAATTCAGATAATATAAGGATTTTTTTTTTTGGTAACACTTTAGTTTTTGTATAATAATTCTCATTATTAACTAGTTGCTTATTAGTATGCATATTACTAGGATATTGGCTGTTTATCATTACTTATAATGCATATATTAATGCCTTATTCTGCATGATCTTACTATACATCCCTTAATCCTATCCACTACCTAAACTTAACAACTACATTACTAACTATTAACAAGCAGTAATTAGGTTTTTATTAAGGCAAAAGTCATAGTTAAAGATGCTTTACGTAACTTTTTTTGTGGTCAAGATTTGCAAAAATGATATAATGAGAATGTACAACATGAATCCATTTTCCAAACCGTGTTTTTGTCTTACCCTGAATCATTATGGGACACTTATAATAAGTGTTTATATTGGGACTATTTCAGACCGATCTGGTAGGAACCACTGCGAAGGGGCACATTCCCTGCGTGAATCGCCATAGAAGAGAGAAGTAGATCCGGCTGCAATGTTCTTCTGCAAGATGACGCATGCGGTTCTGTTTATTAGCAATGCGCTAGAACGCAAAAAGTTACGGACTGAAGCTTTAAGAGTTAGAATTGGACCCTAAACTTAAGTGTAGTATAGCAGTATAGCATCCCAAAAAAATGGTGGTATGTTGTTTACTCCTATATATTTAACTGATTCATTCATAATCAATATTATTTTAAACAGAAAAGCGGATTTATAACATTGGTCATTATATTGGTTTTTGGCCATCACTGAAGAATGAAGCCTCATTAAGTCATGGATGGATGGATAGATGGATGGATAGATAGATAGATAGATGGATGGATGGATGGATGGATGGATGGATGGATGGATGGATGGATGGATGGATGGATGGATGGATGGATGGATGGATGGATGGATGGATGGATAGATAGATAGATAGATAGATAGATAGATAGATAGATAGATAGATAGATAGATAGATAGATAGATAGATAGATAGATAGATAGATAGATAGATAGATAGATAGATAGATAGATAGATAGATAGATAGATAGATAGTAATGTAAATAAATGGTGATACGGTATGTAACCCTTTCTCCCTCTCTCTTTCTTCTCCAGTGTGATCAGTAAGGTGGTCCCAGATTCAGAACCCATCCCTCCACCACCACGGACCCCAGTGGCCAGGTCTGTTCCAGGAGCTCGGATGCGTTCCCCACCAGCTCCTCCTCCACCTGCCCCGGCTCCTGTAGCACCTCCACTCCGCCCTCCTCCTGTCCTACCCCCTCTGCCCCCAGCCACCCCCATTCAGCCGCCTCCCAGCCAGGCCAAAGCACGGGGATGCAGCGTCGTCACAGAGACCGTCAGTGCATACGTGGTAAGTCTCAAATATACACAAGGGGACACTACTGGAAATTAATTATTGTATTAATTGTATTACTATTTTAAATATTAATATAACTTTTATTAATACAATAAGTATATTTATTTTTTATAAGTATTATTATTTATTATTATTGTACATTAAAATATATTTAATATTTATATGAATTTCTTAATAATGAATAAAAAAATATTTAGAAATTTCCTCAGTTGTTTACAGTTGTCAAGCAATTATATAGTACATCAATATACAGTTCTGCTGTGTGCATATCAGGCTTTGTGTGGCTTTTCCAATCAGAATTTAGAGCTGAAACTTTCCATTTTATAATTAAGCTAAGGTACAAGACTACTAATTTTCTATAAATATCCTGTGTGACTTCCTTCATCAATCTGACCTTGGCTTTGACCAAGAAACACATTTTAAATTTTATGCACTGAATTACAAATTGTTGTCGTTAATTATTTTTAGACATAATTTGACATACATTTCATAATTGAGAATGAAATGCATATAAATTCATTAAAAATATACATATATTGCATATATTTAATTATATGTGTATTTGTTTATATTTATTGTGACCTCCAACTCAAAATGATAGAGGATGTGATATACATATAATAGCACTTGCTTTTACTTTTCATTTTGACCAATGGCAGAATTAACACTTTCCAAATTTGATTTGTCTGAATGATTCTTGTGTTTGTTCATCACAGATTCGGGATGAATGGGGTAATCAGATCTGGATTTGTCCAGGATGTAATAAACCTGATGACGGCAGTCCCATGATCGGATGTGACGAGTGTGATGACTGGTATCACTGGTAAAAGCCCTTTCCAGCTTCTCTTACATTACACAGTTACCAAACACGTTTTTCCCTCTGTATTGTGACATATTTTCAGAGGAAAGCAGAATGTCTTCTACAGGAAGAACTCTAGACAGGAGCATCTATCTTTAAGGAAGTTGTTTTGATATCATCTTGACTTTAGGTGAAGTCATACAGTTATGTCATTCTTCATCTTGTGTGGTGAACAAGACACTTCCTTTTTTTTTTTTTTTTTTTTTGACAAGCACAAAATGCAGGATGTTTTCATTCATTAAAGTTACTCTTGTTTTACTTTACACTTATTATCTGCCATTTCAAGAGCTACACACACTTTAACACAAAGTAAATCAGAGGAAGTGGCAATCACAAAAAAAAAGAGTCTAGATTGTCTGGCTTTACTGTAAAGCTTTTTGGTTTTTCGCTTACAGATAAAACACACACACACACACACACACACACACACACACACAGAACAAATTGTGTCTCTTTCATGATGAAAGCAGATATTTTGAATGGTGAGAATGATCGAGCAGTTTTAAATCTCCATTTTGAGTGTATGTACAAATATATGAAAAATCCAAACTTGGCACATAAACTTGAATGATATTGATCGGTCTCTTGAAAAACAACTTGTAAGTGAGACTCATCGATCTTTCTTTCTATCTCCTCCAGGCCATGTGTGGGTATTTCAGCCGCCCCTCCGGAGGACCAGTCGTGGTTCTGTGTGAAATGCGCTGGCAAGAAGAAAGACAAGAAGACAAAAAAAAGGAAACGCAAAGCGCACTGACCCACATTTCTTTTTCTCCCGTCTCCGTGCTCATCTGTGTTCGCCTTAATTCGTTTCCAACTCTATTTTGTTGCATTTGTTTGTTTCGCTTTTGTTTCGTTCTCACCCAGCCCTTCTTTTAACTTGGTTAACTTAAATCAGTGTCCGGTATCATAATGTATTTTTTAAAATGAAAATTTCAAATGTGTATGTTACTTTTTTATGTGGAGAATCGTACAGTATGTCTATATGATCTTTGTACCAAGCTCATGGTTGTTCAGTAGATGTGTGTTGAAATGAACCTCTCAGTTCGCCCTCACTTAAAGGTCGTTCCATGTATGTGCCGATTCATCAAATCACCCAGGAGAGAAAAACATTCTGTACTATAATCTGCCTTTTAATATCGTTCTTCTGATTGATTTTGACTGGAGGTGCAGTTTCATTTTACTATGGATTTAATTAAAAGTTGCTTTTTCACATCTTATTGTTTGGTTGTCTTGTCGTTCGTTTGGGTGGGAGTGTACAGATAGATAGTCCACTCATTCAGAAAACAATTACTAAATCAGTGACTGCAATCTTAACATAATAAATAAAAGGTTGAATGCGTTTTATTATTTGACCTAAGTTATATTTCTGTATCTTCTGTTCAGTTGGTTGGTTTTGGCTTTTGGATTGAATATGGCATTTCTCTCAAATGATGTGTGGGAACCGTATAGTGTAAATGCTTTTATATTGCCCTGAAGCTCGCAATGAGTTAAATATGATAAATGAAGTGTCAGTTATGCAATGATGTTTTTTCAAGAATACGTTGAATAAAAAACAGATAACCAGAGATGGGCATTGTTTATTGAAATATATGTTGCATAGACAAAATCCTCAATCCTCGTGAGGTAAAGTGTTATCACATTCATGTCCTAACAAAACTGTAATTGTTTCAACTTGCAGTGGCCCCAAAAAGTATTTTGACTCTTGGTGTTACATAAAGTGTCAAAGCAAGTGGCATTTATTTCAAAAGATGAACTGCACGTTTCACATAAACACGTTTTCAATGATAGAACAATGTAAAATATGCTGTAAAATAAAGTACTGTGGCACTTTCTAGTTATCAAACTTTAGTGGAACATACATTGGTTACACTGTGGTTACTCAGCTAGGACACCTGTGGGGAATGGACTAAACATATAAAAAAATATATCATTTGAAATTCAAGCATCATTTGTTTACAGATACTATACTTTATGTCGACCGTCACATGAACAAACGGGAAAACGGGTCTAATCGCACCCGCCTGTTGGAGAAAGAATGAATTGACTTTTAAGGTAATCGGCGAGTTATTTTTATTGTTGGCGTTTTATTTGGTAGCTCCTTTGAAAGCACCTTAGGCTAAAATAATTTTACGAGGGCTGTCAACGCTCACGCAGTGAAAAACGTCTCGGTTACTTACGTAACATCGGTTCCTGACCCTGAGAGAAGGGAACCATTATTGCGTAATTTTAGTTTTATAATTTAGCCATGCAAATTTAGGCGGTAGTTGACGTGCTTTGGGCTTGAAGCGACCTGATTGGTTCGCACGCCTCAGGCGTAGGCTACGCTCTGCAATGGCTCTGTGGTCTGCTGTGCAGTTGCACTGCGTTTTACATAAAATTATAAGGATAATTTTTGTGCTTCATATCCTCGAGAAAAGGGTTTTTTTCCATAGCGTAAACTAAACTTACGCAATACGAGAGTAGGCTACTCTCGAAAGGGAACATCGCGGAGCAAAGAGGACAACGCGCAGACAGACAAGACAGGTTACTTTTGAAATGAAAAAAAAATATAAAAGTTTTATAATGAAATTAAAACAATAAATACCGTTTTGGCGCATTAATGTGGCTTGTCACATTGCTGCATATGCCGTCAAGCGAAGTGGGTCAACGAACATCTCTTCCTCTAGTTACAGTAAAAACAAACATTATTGAACATCAGAGGTTATGTTGAAAGAACCAGTTAAAGGGTTAGTTCACCCAAAAATTTAAATTCTGTCACTATACTTACCCTCATGCCGTTCCAGACCCAAGACCTACGTTCATCCTCGGAACACAAATTAAGATATTTTAGTTGAAATCCGATGGTTCAGAAAGGCCTCCATTGACAGTAATGTAATTTCCTTTCTCAAGACCCATAAAAGGCACTAAAGACGTCGTTACAAAGTCCTTCTCACTGCAGTGGTTCTACAATGTATTACAAAACGGCTTCCTGAAGCTTCAGAGCGTTATGAATAAGCGGTTCGTGCCAAAGTCACTTCAGCAGTTTGGTAGCCTGGGAAAACCCAGACAGCTTCCGGCATATTTACATTTGCTCTGCAAGTAGTCTGGCAAAGAGCCCATTCAAACCCATTTCTAATCAGTTGAAATTGCGGCACCAATCAGAAACGTTGGGGCGGGCTTTACACGATGAGCAGTGATTTTGTACATTACAAAAATGGATGCCACCATGGAACATCACTCGTTCGAATCAGCTATTGTGTCTGTTTTAAGCGATTTAAACTTTTCCTTTTCGTTAAAACCTAAGCAAAGAACAACACTCGAAGCCTTATGTTATCCCTGTCTTACTGACTGGATTCGCAAAAGTATGATATACCAGCTTTGCATACGTCATCTCCTTCATCGCTCTGATTGGTTTTAGATCTATCCGTTGGTGACGCCCTCTTTGGTTGGAAATTATTTGTCTATGAAGCTTTGCCAGACCATAACTCCGTTACTACTTAGAATGGTCTGGTATTAACTAGGCTAGCAGTTTTGCGTTTTGACACGTGACCAAATCATGAATGATACGCTGATTCATAACGCTCCGAAGCTTCGTGAAGCTGTTTTGAAATTGTAGAACCACTGCAGTTAGATGGACTTTGTAACGACGTCTTTAGTGCCTTTTATGGGTCTTGAGAAAGGAAATTACATTACTGTCAATGGAGGCCTTTCTGAACCATCAGATTAAAAAAAACATCTTCATTTGTGTTCCGAGGATGAGGGTACTACGTAATTAATGACAGAATTTTCATTTTTGGGTGAACTAATTAATGTTTCTCATGTAATCACTCAATCAGTGATTGAACCGCAGATAAAACAGATTGTTTTAGCCATTCAATGTCAATAAACTAGTTAGCAAGAAAAAAATGTGCTTCAGAGAGGAGCAAAAAAGCACATTACAAACTGCGTTTAGCATATGCAAGTATTCAGATCAATACAATTGTCATTTGATAATCTACATTTTGATATTGTGAAATGTATATTATTATAATGCAAACAGCTATCTAACAACTGATTTGTTTTGTTTTGTTTCAGATGCTGAGATTACGGACCGCCAGCAGACCTTGGCACAGATGGACCGCACATCTCCAAAACGCAGGCCAGAGGAAGGTGATGCTCAACACAAGGGACAAAATATTCTGGTGATGCACAGAATTATATAAATGTGGAGGATGTAGATCCTGTTACATATTGTAATAGACTACATACATTTTATTTTGTAAGTTATAGTCTTGTGTCACCTGAATGGAGAATAAACATGTGTAACATTCTGCATCTCAGAGACAAAGATGAAAATGATAAAATAATAATAATAATCAAAAAAAGTGCTACACCATATAGTAAAAATAAGATTTGGAGGGAAAATGCAGTCTGTAAAACCTGTTTTTGCAAAGGACAATCCAAATAACACTTGTAGACCCTAAAATATTGTTTTGCCTCCTTTCCGTTACAGTTCAATAATCATTCAGAAGATGATGGGTAAAAAAAAAATCTGGTACAAACTGTTACCTACAAACAATTCAGCAGGTCCCTAGAGCAAATAAAACCTGATTTAAAAAACAGGATTTTGAACCCCCACACCCAAAAAAAGTCACCTACTTGTGTTTATTATAGTATTTAAAACACATACAATGTTACTTATGAAGTACTATAGTCTTGTTTTGTTATTTTGAGGGGTTTTCTGTAAAATGATGCCAATAATATACATTTCTTTCACTGTATGGTTGAAGGGTGAACATTTAAACTTGGGTATGCCAAATTCAGGCGGAAATACAAAAAAATGCCTTAGAGTGTAAGAAGTTAACTGTTAATCGATCTATAAAAGTAATATTTCATCACAAAACTGACACATTTTAAGTTATCTGAATTGTTTCATTGTTTTGAGTTTTATTAACTTAATTTAGACAAATTTAACTGAAACTGGTCTAGGATTTTGATTTCCCAGCATGCTTTGCCAAAATGAAGTGTAATATAATGTGCAGATATTGTGCAAGATTAAAGTTAAGTATGTTTTTGCTATGCTAATTTAGAAGAGTTTCTGTTATGCAGGGTTTCTGGGGGTCACCATGGTGACGAGTGGAGCATGAGTTTAGTTTGAGAACAGATTTATGTTAAATGCTTGTACTCTTTCAGCACTATGCTAATGCTATCAATTAGCAAGTTAGCATCTACTGAATTAGCTAGTTAAAAGCTAACCAAGTTTCCATTACTAAAAATATTTAAGTTGAGATTACATGATAATTTGATGTTAAATGTTCAAATTAGCTTACTCAAATATTTAAAGTTAAGAGCGATTAAAATATATGAGTACAAAAATAAAAATCTGCCAGTTCTGCTTACTTAAACTTTGAAATTTGAAAAATAACTTATTTGTGTGAAACATTGCTATTCTTCTTTAAAATAGACTAAATTGCTACATCGTTTATTTTTATAAAATTTTTCTATAGACCTAAAGCAAATGCCGCAATACATTTTTGGGCCGCTATACTTTGAAAAATGGATCTAAATTTAAGAATGCAACAAAGATCTTACACTTTTTTTTTTAAATTATCAAGATAAGAAATAATGAGGATAAATATTGAAATGTTATTAATATACTCAAGAAAGTGCTTAATGCATTTACATCATCTACACATATGAA
This sequence comes from Gobiocypris rarus, assembly GCA_023029165.1. Taxonomy (NCBI): domain Eukaryota; kingdom Metazoa; phylum Chordata; class Actinopteri; order Cypriniformes; family Gobionidae; genus Gobiocypris; species Gobiocypris rarus. The sequence continues at coordinate 13,368,369 of CM040923.1, forward strand.
GGGTAAAACAGGGTAAAATACCTGTCTTATCAGTCTGTCCCTTTGTAGCTCTGCCAATATGACTATTTAGCTCCCACACAGCAGCTTTGAAGTGTTCCAGCTGATGCGGACTCTCCACCACTGAACTCATTTAAAATCTCCTCAAATATCCCCTCACTACCTGTCATTTCCGCTAATCGCACAGATACGGCTGGCTAAATGAGCCTTTACCGTAGCAAGATCATTTCTTTATGTTAGCGCTTATCACAGAAAACTGAGGCCTTTATTGTTGCATTGTTATTCGTTTCAAAGCAGAAATGACTGTTCTGCTGCAGCAGGGAGCAGTTAGCAGTGGACTGGATGGTGATAAGAAATGTGTTCCACATGTAGACTGGTATCCAGCGCTGCTTGTTAAAGGAGGGTGTATCTACAGACAATAGCTATGAGCTCTGAGCACCTTCTATAACAAAACACCTATGAAATGTTTGCATGCCTTTAACACAAGATTAGCGGTAAGGTCATGACTATAAATGTAAAAGCGACACAACATTATGGATTTGTCATGATATATCAAAAATGAATGACTAAATTCATGCAATGGCTTCAAAACTGTTTTAGACATTAAATGCCTGTTCACACCTAAAACGATAAGTCGAATGATAACTATTATAAAGTGCACACCAATAGACTATTCTAAGTGTGTGCTTCAGTCTACATTTTTAATACAATTATTTCATGGAATATTGCAGTATTCATGATAAATTATTTATCTGTGCAACTTTTTTTTTGAATGCACGGGTCCTCATAATCTTTAATCAAAATAACGACATCTCTTCTTTGATGATGTGTTCACTGGCGCATGGGCGGGACACAGCAATAGCAAACCACAACCGTCCGATGATCCCATCAACTCCTGATGGACAAAATCAAGTCCCATCCTACATCTTTTTTCTAGTTTGAGAAAACAGGTGCATCACAGTTCTGTACTTACGCACTATTCTGTGCCATTTTGTAGTATAAATAGTAGGAGCAGAGTTGCTGCGCAGAGGGGGAGGGGCGTCAGACTCTGATGATGAATGACAAAATAGCCTTTTAAAATTAATATGCAGGCTGAGTACTGTAGAGTGCATTAGTGCCCGCCCACTTTTCCAGAAGTATTAATTTCTCCCATAGGTATTTCAAATAAGTGTTTGTTAAGGCATTATAAGCAATGAACCCAACCAATCAGCTACATGGTGAATCACAACATTACAAACTTTAATTTGAAGCAAAAAAAGTATTTGAATATCTGACAAAAATATACTGAGGTATAAGAGTGTGTGCTTAACGGCTTTAGTCAGGGAAAGAACTGCGAGGTGAGGCCTCCATGGATTGGACTTGTTTGTTCAGCACATCCCACAGATGCTCGATTGGATTAAGATTTGGGAAATTTTGAGGCCAAGTCAACACCTCAAACTCGTTGTGCTCCTCAAATCATTCCTGGACCATTTTTTGCTTTGTGGCAGGGCGCATTATCCTGCTGAAAGAGGACACAGTCACCAGGGAATACCGTTTCCGTGAAAAGGTGAACATGGTCTACAACAATGCTTAGGTAGGTGGTACGTGTCAGAGTAACATCTACATGGATGGCAGGACCCAAGGTTTCCCAGCAGAACATTGCCCAAAGCATCACTCTGCCTCCAGCTTGCCTTTTTTCCATAGTGCATCCTGGTGCCATGTGTTCTCCAGGTAAGCGACGCACACGGCCATCCACGTGATGTAAAAGAAAACGTCATTCATCAGACCAGGCCACCTTCTTCCATTGCTCCGTGGTCCAGTTCTGATGCTCACTTCCCCCCAGTTGGCACTTTCGGCAGTAGACGGGTCAGCATTGGCACCCTGACTGGTCTACAGCTATGCAGTCCCCATATGCATCAAACTGCGATGCACTGTGTATTCTGACACCTTTCTATCAGAACCAGCATTAACTTCTTGAGCAATTTGAGCTACAGTAGCTTGTCTGTATGATTGGACCACACGGGCCATCCTTCGCTCCCCACGTGCATCAATGAGCCTTGGCCACCCATGACCCTGTCGCCGGTTCTCCACTGTTCCTTCCTTGTACAACTTTTGATAGATACTGACCACTGAAGAACGGGAACATCCCACAAGAGCTGCAGTTTTGGAGATGCTCGTCGTCTAGCCATCACAAATTGTGAAATATATTGTCAAATATTTTTGACATATTATATATATATATATATATATATATATATATATATATATATATATATATATATATATATATATATATATATATATATATATATATAAACTATAAATACATTTGATGTACTTTTGAAAAAAAACATTTGATGTAAAAAATACATTTTATACATATTTTAAAAATGTAATGTAAATGAATTTGATAAGTCTAGGTGGTATGTGCAATCATCTAGCATTATATTTAGAGCTTCACTTTTATAAGCCATTTTGTCGTTGACTTTTAAGTAACTGATGTTAAATATGTGATTTTTAGTGAATAAATGAAGTCAATTCCCCTCAAGTTCATGAAGATCCGAGAGACGACAATGAAAAGCTTAATGCTTGATATCATTTTTTGGCTATGTAAGATTGTATTGTAGATGATGATATCCTTGTATCAGGTCATTTTTGATGGTCAATGAGAACAACTCATTAAGCCATTGATCAAGTACTTTTATTACATTCACATTATACACATGCATGTTGTGAAGGCTCTTTTGAGTGATGTTAGTTTTTGCAGATTAGAAGATAAACGTCACTCACAGCTTCCACAACGGTCAGAGGTCACATGGAGAGGTCAGAGGAGAGACACAAGTTTCCTCTAAAGGTGAGAAGAGAGAAAACAAAGCATTTCATGGCAGATTGATTAATTAACCATATACACAGATGTCTAATGATAATCCTAAAATAAGAGCGAACAGCAATTGGTTTGACGTTAACAAGTTCTGTTATGTATTTGCATCTGTGTTTCCAGCATTTCCTACGTGATCCCCAACACGTTATCCTTTCATTCGACAAATTTAGCCGCTAATTTGCGTAAATTGTTCATTTGTAAGTAAAATTTCTCAACGCAAATTGACGCATGCAGTCTAAGATTAGGCTGCACGTGGAACAGGACAGAACGTTTTTCAGACTTTAAAAAAACACATGCAAACACAAAAACAACAATCTACACAAAAATAGCCACTGTGAACAGATAGCCTACTACAAAGAAGATGATGATTATGATGAAGATGAAATCAAATCGCGGCGCCCCCTGTTGGTAAACTTTATAACACAAGACACCGGTGTTTGTCAGATAACAATCCCCATGAGCAGACACAATTGACTCTACTATGAACTTTATTTATCCATTTCTGAAATGTAAAGTAATTAATGCAAACAGACATATATGGTTTATTATGGCTCCATTATATGCTCATCTTAAAGCAATACATTTTAAATCATTTAGAATATTTTTTTTTCTATGATTTACCAATGGGCTCCATCATTTATTAGGCTATTATTATTTTTTAATTACCTTGAAGTTTTTTAAAGAATTAAACATGAAAAATATTACAGGTTAAGTATTTGGGGAATATAAGTATTTAGTTCAAAATGTATTATGTAAAACAAGCTGTGTCTTTAAGGTTAAACAAATTCCACATCAATTGACCCAAAACTATGGCTGTAATCTCATTTGCTTTTATTAAAGCATGCAGCAGGCCATCAGTGCTATCAAGACACAATGCTAAAAGGGTTTTATCAGCCCGTTTGAAGAAATTAGGACAAAGAAAAAGGACGTGGAAGAGTATTACAGATCACGGGATTTTGCATCAAAGTTCCTTTAATTTCATATATTTGTCCATATATGGCACATTTTGGTCATCAGCCCCTCTTATAAAAATGAATGCATTCATATTAGACTATATAACACGTGTTACCCTTGCGATCTGTAAGATTGTGGACAGACCTTTTAAGGTTAACGTCCCATATTTCCATTTTTGAATTCAGAAAGAGTTTTTCTTTTGTATGTGTTTACTGCATACTTTTTGTGAGAGTGAAATTGTGATTTATCGGAGGCACTGTAAGCCACTCTCGGAGCTTATCTTCCTTTTACGCAAAGGTAGCGCATTTCTTTATCAATTGTTTTGAAACGACAAGCTTCAAAAGCAATTAAGGACGTGATATGACACCAACGCAGAGGAATTTCGAATACATTTTAATTAGAATATTTATTTATTTCGAGTTTCTTCTCAGCCCGAAGCTCCTTGTGCAATTAAAGAGGGTGCGCGCGTGATGTTTGAATAGCCTGATCAATAGCCCGAATACTGGCGCGCGCGCGCGTGGATTTAACATAATCAGCCTGGTGGGCGTCACGCGAACTTCCAGCGTGAAGGTGCAGCGCGGAGATAGGTAATTATTTCACCAAAGGCACTAATGAACGCTCTATCTGCCTTCCACAACTAGCATCGCGTTCTGCCCTTACGACATGTATTATAAACTTTCTCCCTCTGATGAGGAAAGAAGAGAAAGAATAAACAAAACGATTCTGGGAGGGGGGATTCTTAGTGCACTTCGGGTGAGGCGTCATCATCTGTCGCCACAAAACTGTTTAATAAGCTATTTTCTATGAGCATTCTAAAAAGAAATTATGAACAGGTGGATATTTGGCGTATCATGGTTGGCAAATGCAGCCAACTATGATGTGGTAAATATCCACATGTGAATGGAGGCCGGGGCTAGTTGTCACACACTTTACTCCTTTGATTATTTCTCACGGTTTATTCTGTCAATTCCTCTACGCATTTTAGACAATAACAACGTTTTTGAACGTTTTCATCGTTTCTCGCTCAAGAAAGAGATAGGCCTACGGTTCAGTAACTCGCGTTGATCTTCTGAACTGTCACATTATATGGGGTAAATTGTCACAATAAGAACCTCCTATTTAACAGCCTGTTATTGCTTTTTTATATAGGCCTAACTGAAACCGTGAAAAAAGGAACACGCACACACATTTTGTGTTTTCATGTTTTATGGGGACTTTCCATAGACATAATGATTTTTTACTGTACAAACTGTATATTCTATCTCCTAACACTAACCTAACCCCTAAACCTACCCATCACTGAAAACTTTCTGCATTTTTACATTTTTAAAAAACATCACTTAGTATGATTTATAAGCCATTTTCCTCATGGGGACCAAAAATGTCCCAGGCCTTTGGATATTGCCAAAGTGGAGACATTTTGTCCTTGTATTGTAAGGTTTACTACACACACACACACACACACACACAACAGCTAAATAAAAAGAAGGCAGTAACATACAAAACATCATATCATTGTTTTGACAAACAAAACTATAAAAATGCTGGGTTAAAAGCAACCCAAGTTGGGTTAAAAATGAACAAACCCAGCAATTGGATTGTTTTAACAAAGAAAACGGAAATTAATATTATTAGTAAGTTCAATTAATAATAATTAGCTAAACAATAAACATTTCACTCTAAAAAATGCTGGGTTGTTTCAACCCAAAGTTGGGTGAAATGTGGACAAACCCAGCCGTTGGGTTAAAAATTTAATAAAATAATGTAACCAAAGGCTGGGTTTGTCTATATTTGACCCAACTTTGGGTTGAAACAACCCAGCATTTTTTAAGAGTGTTATTGGATTGCTTATTAAATGTTGACCTTTTGATTATTATTATTGCCTCTAGTAATTATGTGTCTGATTTTTTGGTTAATTTTAAGCCGGCTATATCATAATTTTTAAACAATAGTTGGGTTAATTAAAACTGCCCAGCTCATTTGACGACTGCTGGGTAAAAACAACCCAATCGCTGGGTTTGTCCATTTTCAACCCAACTTGGGTTGTTTTTAACCCAACATTTTTTGAGTGAAATATTGTAATAATTTGCCCCAGTCTGAGCACAATTCAACCTTATGAGTAAAATAATTTAGTTAGCTGAATGCATGCAGTGTGGTTTTGTTGTGTTCACTTGTTTGCCCAACAGCTCGTAGGCTACAAAAATGATGCTATTGAGGTTTTAGTTTTGAGAATAAAATTCACAATACTGATTTTAATTTTGAACAAAATAAAAATATAACCATAGCTCTCTCAATGTGACTACTAGCCCCGATCTGCCCTGTATGAATGACAATGCGAACAGACAAGCAAGCCACTTAAGCATGCATAAAAGAATGAATGAATGTAATTATCATATGCGCAAACCATAAGTAAACCCTGCTCCCTTGCTAGTGTATGCCACCGAGGTTTGTCGCATGACACCGAAGCACAGCTTTTGAGCCTATTCAGTTTTCCCGGCATGCTTCCCAGTCATGCAATATGCATTCCTGAAAGGGTGGAATAGATTGTCGATAGAAAATGTCAAAAATAAAACGGTAGCGCGCTCCGCGCTCTCTGTAGTAGGCCTATTTAGATTGAAAGTAAAGGCATTTTTCTCCTTGCGCATTAGAGAGGGAGGGAGTGATAGAGAGGGGGGGGTATAGCATAAAGACACCTACACGAGGCCATGCATCTCCTTTGATCAGAAAGGGCAGTTGCGTCATCAGATGCTGATGTTGGGGAGTGCTCGCACGCGCTCGGTGAGGAGAAAAGAACGGGAAAGTGTCATCATAAACGCGCGCTGTGTCGGGGAATGACTTTGTGACGACCTTTGTTGCAAATGGGCTGCAGACATGGAAATGGCTTAGCGCTATCGCCGTCTCCCAGGCAACCATCAGGGTCCCCATCTCTCGCGGAGAAATGAGTTATGAAAAGGCTGGAGTGAAGCAGGGATTAAACATGATCCTGGGGACAGGGTGTCAATCAAAAAAGCCAACTCACAAACCGCGCTCCTTTTTTCCCCACTACAAAATTGTATTTTGAAACGCAGCATATATTTACTGCCAAAGGTGCCACTGTCTATTTTATATTTATTTAAGGCCGATAATGAATTGGTGCTTTAGTGCGCCTATAAAGATGGGGAGGTTGTGCTTTTAAAATCCGTTATCGGAGAGGATTTAGCTCGGCGCAGTGCTCACAGGCAATGGGTATTTTTCAATTACCCAGATTAATTGCACTGCATAAATTAGAATACAAGTAAAGTGATTGGAGATCAAAGTTGTTGATGAATCTGAGACATGATGGTGGAAGCTCGAACTGGCGCACATTGTTGCTGCACTGTGAACGTATTGTGTCAGCTTGTCAGATCTGTTTTATCGCGAAAAATAAGAAATTAAACGCGACCCCGTGTAGTTAGTGAGTTAGTGAGCTGCTGGGCTGGACCTTGTTCATGGTAGACGCCATTTTTAATTTGACGCCACGGAAAACGAGTTCAGCCTGCTCAATATTTCATTAGGCCTGCTGCGGTAGATCTGCATATATATATATATATATATATATATATATAGTGGACAAACTTGAAAGGCACAGATAGCGCATAAGTACATCTCGGAGACGTCTATTTGATGTCTGCATTTATTATTTTTGTATGAATCTTTTTAAGTGTTTACTCATCTAAAGGACGTACCCTATTGTGTCATAGACATTTAGAAGAGCCATATTCTAAATATGTGTATACTGCTTTTTCTAAGACGTTTATCAGATATTTTACACAGCAGATGCTTTCCAGATATTTAGCAGACATCTTACAGACGTAGGTTACCTGGTGCCATCTGGGTGGAAATTAAAAATAAACGTGATCTAAGACCTATTAAACTCTGTAAGTATACGTCCATCACCGCCTCGTTTTCATTCACGTAGCTACCAAAGGTACCAAATCAACACAATCTTAATTGTATTTATATCGGTTTTTTGTGACGAATATAAGAGAAAGAGCCGTTGTTTGTCTAACCTAATTTCACCGGCTGGAGCTAAGCTGGACCGTTTAGAGTGGAGATGAGGGAGGGGGCGTTCTTCAAATTGGCTTGACCCGTTGCTATTTGATATTTGGCTCTTTGACACTCATTTAAAGGCGCGCGGCAGCAAAGCAGAACGCGGACAAGCCCGGCCTGAAACCGGATCCGCGCGCGCGCGGGGGGATCTGGAGAACACGATAGCCGGGGGCTCGCGCTCTCCAAAGGCTCTCTGGTCATCTTAGACCGGCTCGCTCGAGCCTGCAGCGCCAGCGCGTCGCCAGGCGGCGTGTAAACGGTAAATGTTCGCTATTTGTTCCAAAGATTGCAATGAAAATCAAGTCTGCCTCCTCTTCTCTCAGGCTCCCTATTCTCCGCTTTCTCTCACACACTCGAGATACCAACAAATAGCCATTGAGTAAGAGGCTTAACGACCCCTTCTACCCCCCACACAATACTTAAATGAATTCATCAAGCGAGTAAAGGCGACATTAAAAGGAGGGAGACGGAGAAAAGAAGAAATATTGGTATTTATTGAATCGTTAAAGGCGAAGATACCGGACACCTTTCGACAAAAGCCTTCCTGAGTGGCCTCTGAACTGCTTACATTAACCCCCCCCAAAAAACTGAAATTCCAGGTGAAACTGGGGCGATTGTGGCCATGTTTGATGTATGTGTAAAGGGAAGGGAAATCAGAAATCCATTTCACATGGGAGTAAGTCAGGACACTTTTAATAAACGTCTCGTTAGAGCAGGTTTAGTGCAGATAAAGCGATGCCATTGTGCGCGCGCCCCTGGAGAGCAGGCAATGATGTAACGCGCGCATTTGTGTCCAATTCCCCTGTCATCCATTTCATTAGTTAATCTACTCATCTCACTCTCTCCATCTCTGTTACCCTCTCTTCTCTCCTGCCAATCTGCGCATCTTTACCAACAAACAATTCTACAAATAAAAGATGGCTTATTATTGTAGGCTGTATGATGATGTGCTTTGATAAATGCTGGTTCGTCACCAAATGGCCTAACCTAAAGGAACCAATTGAGAAATCCATATACCTGGGTTCTCTGCAAAAAATAAATAAATAAAAAAAAGCTTTGGCCTAACTAAAAAGAAGAAGTGTAATTTGCATATTACGTAGACCTATACAATATAAACGGAGCGTGAGAAATCCCCCATTTCTGCAAACCCATCTCTTTCCTCGTCCCTTTCTAATATCCTTTCTCTCTTTTCGTTTCTGCCCCCTCTTCTCTTTCTCTGACGTGCCCTGAGATGCTGGATATAGGGGAAATAAATAAAGCGATACAATCTCTGCAGCAGAAAATGACGAATCAACCACAGAACTAAATAAATATAATATATAGACACATATAAAGCATAGTATGGTGCTATAATATAGTGAGAAGAAATTTGAGAAAATATTCTTAAATAAGAAATGCAAAACAATAGACAGAAAATGTTACATCAATGGAGACAAAATAGCCGTCTATTTTTATTAATAATTATAATACATTCGATTATTTAATTGTTTTTTTATTTCTTTATTTTTACATTGTTTTGTTATTTCATTTTGTGCGGTTTGATTTGCTTCCCTGTGTCATCAAACGGCTGATAAGATGTAGATAGGAAAAGCCACAACCACAAGATGTATCTAGTGTTGTATCTTTTATCTTATTTTGATATCAAGGTTTTGGTATCATAATGATATCCTTTATCGCAGCTTTTCGTTAAAGCTCAGGTAGCCTGCAATATCTACAAGACGGTTTGCTGCCAAAGCCACAAGCACGGTGAACCGAACTCATGCCCACCCCTCACACCACCAATCCCTGCTCGGTGATTAATGATATTTCACTAAGATTAATCATAGAAAATGAAAGATCTTGGAGGTTTTCATTGGATAGGCGGGGGAGGCAGGGATGATGTAGAGGAGAATTAGCACCATAGAATCTTTTTAGATGCAAATATTGCGTTATCTCCGCGTTACTGCACTGTTTTTGGTGTTTATGATTAATTATCTCCTCTTGGTGAAAAATAAATCATGCGAAATTAGGATCTCTCTGCCTCTACCAGCCTTGCAGTTGATGGCAGGTCGTTGTTGTTAATTTCTGGTCGAAACTGACACACTAATTATAGTGTGGCATATGAACACTAGAAGGCAAGATTACCTCTGCTTTTTTATTTTTTATTATTATTATTTTTATTTTTTAGCTATCAGATACCCCCTTATTTTTTTACCAATTAAAAATCGCAAAGGCATTTCATTGCCCCGGGATGAAAAAAAGCATCCTCTTTCACAACATTGGCCATCACTTTTCCCCATCAGATTCATTGTGATGTATTAGATGCAATAAATTATCCCATGTAACAAAACATGGCGCGCTGAAAGGCAGATAATCTGGAGGCGCGAGATAAGGATTCATTATTCCTCATCATTATGGCTCTGCCTTCTTTCTTAATCAGACTCTCTGATCCTGCAGGATCTGGGCACGGAGCAGATAAGCGCCAGTCGTTTATAATTCTCCCCACCTTGGCCTAATATTTTCAAATCAAATCGGGAGGAAGAGGCAGCTGGAACAAAAAAACAGGCTTATGGTTGTAGGGAGAGCACACGGTTGGAGAATGGTAAAACAGAGAGAGAGAGAGAGAGAGAGAGAGAGAGAGAGAGAGAGAGAGAGAGAGAGAGAGAGAGAGAGGCTACACTGTGGCTATATGCACTGATTTTAACATTACATTCTGAAAAAAGTATGAATATTTAAAAATGTTATAGCCTATAGAATAAACTGTCAATGTGCAGTTTTTACCATATAGTGATGGTTTTGAACACAATATAATGGTCAATAATAAAACCTTCGGGTGGTTAACGCGAATAAGATCAATAACGACTGATAAACATGCGATAAATTAATACGGTTAGGCGCAAATTGAGAGGCTGTCCAAACAACTCAACTGAGCGACACATTGGCTCAAAGTGTTTAAACAGACCACCCCGCTTTCTGCTGCTGAAATTAATCGCTTTATAAACGTGATATCATAATCCCCTGCTCTATCTGCCGATAAGACTGAGAGAGTTATAAATACCAAAAGCATAAATAAATAAATTAGTGGAATAAACAGCGCTGTGTGTTAGTATCAAACTCAAGGTTTACACTTGGCTGTTGTCAGCTGTACTGTCACGCTGAGGTTCACGTCAACTATACGACATTAATCACTGATTTTCACGGCGCGAGAGGCAACAGTGTGTTTGTGTGGCCGGCGTGTGTGTTGTTACAAAAAAAATATGCTCGCCACAAAAATTGCCTTTTCACACAAACCTTAAAACAGTTCAGAAATAATATTGTGCATTTCCCCAAAATCTAACGTGAAATGCGTTTTCATTTTGCAATATTTTACCACACACAAACACACACACACACACACACACACACACACACACACACACACACACACACACCGGTAACTATAATATTTGTTATGCCTGCGAAATGGATGATGTCGATATGTCAGTATTTTCCCTTGCAGATCAATCTAATTTATTGTATGCATTCAGAGATAAAAGATAATAAGAAAGGAGAGAAAATTGATTTTGAAAATTAATTTGCTCTCAAAAGAAATAGATTAATTCAAAAATGTTTAAAACCGCCGTTGACGTTAATCTGTATTTATCATATTTATAATATGTTCTAATTATCTGTGCAATATTTCTTCATTTGACTTTTTTTTGTTTTATTCCATCTATGCGCATTCATCATCGACGCATATTAAAAACATTTTTACATAGATATTAGGGTGCTGTTTATTTTACTAAGCACTTTATTTAAGACTGAGACAGATTATCAAATCATTATCTTCTGGATGTGCCTTAGCCTAATTCCATTATTAAATCAAATACATAACATTTGAGGTCTTCTTCTTGCTTTGGAAACATTGAATAATTCATTTTTTTAAAGAGCCTCGTTTTGGCTCGATGTTGCTGTAAGTTTATAGTGCCGTTTCAGTCAATTATCTTTAATTTACGACCTTAATTGAATTTCTTCTCCAAAGACAGATATTGGTGTGATCAGTTTACTGGCCTCAACGCAATGTGAGAGCAATGCACACACACACACACACACACACACACACACACACACACACACACACACACACACACACACACACACGCACAGTCTTCTTTCTTTCTTTCTTTCTTTCTTTGTCACGGCCGTTTCACCGTGCTATCTCTTTTTCTGTAACTCTCTCTCTCTTTGTTGCACATCATCCAACCCCTTCCAAACCCCATGAAGAGAACAGAAAGCCATTCCGTCAATAAATGGGCGTGTTAGCCGAAACAGCTGCTTGTCATCTGCAATCAGCACATCACACGAAGAAAAACACTATGGTTGTATTTCGAATAGGAAGTGTAGCTGAACCGCGATTACATTGCATGTGTTCTGATTTCTGGCGTTCTCAAAGGCCTGAGTCAGACCTTCCACGAGTTCCCACTGCAAACCTGCAACAGAACATTTATCCATATCTATATTTTACTGTAATATTTCAATATTGTCAAATGTCAAAAAGAGCGATAATAAAGAAAGCTTAGCCTACTGGTAATCTATAGATAATCACATCTGGATTTACCAAATATTTTGTTTAGGATTTGGCTGCAATTATCAACACAGACGCATCATAATTCTGTAGCCTATAGCAGCATCTGCTTTACATTCCTTTTATGAAGAACAGCCTATCGCATTTATGTTATACAAATCACAAGACCTATCATATTCCTAGTTAAACATCTCTTGGATACAATTTTTAGCCCGCGTGTTTTATTTCTTTCCGCGTATTTTATATAAAACACATGGACAACAGCATATAGCTAGGTTCATTTCAACGAATATCGTGTTGTATTGTTAAAAAATATTTATTAAAATGTATAGCTAACGCAAGAGTTTAATGAATAAGAAAAAGATATTCAAAATGGTCAAACCGTGTCAGGCGCTATCAGTCATCTCATGCATTATAAAGCATCAGCCTGGCATCTAACGGACTGCGTTATTACGGCTCAAGCAGAAAAGCGGCGTGCTACCGAACGCACGCGGGCGGTACCTGTTCCCTCTCCGCGGCCCGTGCGTCCACGTCCCCCTCTCTCTCTCTCTGTTAAAAAGGTTCATTACGGACGCGTGTGATCGCTCCCATTCAGATTAAGTGTGTGTTTTTACTCCACAGCCTGCACCGACCCGGAAGAGCTCGCGCTTGGTGTACAGTAAGTACGGTAAGTGTGTGTGTGTGCGTGCGCGCGAGAGAGACGGAGTGAGTGTGTGTGTGTAGGCTAGAAGAAAAAAAGGAGCCTAGTTTTTTTTCTCTCCTGCTGTAAATGCCATCGGCACTTCCATCTGTGTGTCACTTCACATCTGAAGCCCATCAGAAAAAAAACGCCTGACCACGCGTCAACCACAATTCCGCAGGTCAGTAAATATTCGGATTTATATTTTTCCATCGATTATTTGAACTAATTTCTAGCTTCTCTACAATTAGCCTAGCTCCCAAAACTGCCGAATACATTGATTTGCTTCCATAGCGTTATGCATGCCAGTTCTTCCGATGCTTTGTCCCTCCATTTCATGTTTTTTTTTTTATTTATTTTTTTGGTGCAAGATAGGGTTCAATTGGGTTGCGGTTGTCTCTGTTTAATAAATTTATATTTTTTCACATCGACACTCATGCTTGTTTTGTTCTGTATGAGGGTGGTACAGTCATTTAACAATTTCAGACGTCTAGATGACAATTCTCATGAGCTTATTCATTTCACCCGACAAATATATAGGCTATGCGTTTCACCAGCACCCACGTCCACTTTCCGTCAATTGGGGTGGGATTTTATGGACGCCCTTGTATTTTAAGAGTCATTTTCCCGCCTACCGTCCTCTAGATGAAGGATTTTAATGATCTATTACCACCTGAGTGTGAGCAAGTATGCTTCCCTTAACCCGTGAAATTGATCTGATTAGCCCCGCAATGGGTCATAAAGAGAAGTGGATTTGCTGAAACTGCGCTTCCAGTGTGTGTGTGTGTGTGTGTGTGTGTGTGTAGGGAGAAAGAGAGAGAGAGTCAGGCGGAAAGAGAGAGGATGCATTTGTGTTGCTGGTTTGAAGAGCATTGAAAACAGAAAGAAGAGGACGCGACATTAAGGCACATCATAGGCCGTCTTTCATGGGCGCAAGCTCGTTTGGTTTGTATTTGCATGTAGAGAGCAGCGGCTTCCATTGATTGGAGCTGAATGCGCGTAAAACAGCTGTTTCTCCCTGATAGCACGAGACCGGCCACTCCATTCAGCTGCACAGTGAAATGATCTGAAACCATGTCCTCAAATCAGCACTCGACCGAAAGGAAGAGATGTACTTTTGTTTGAACGACAATATTCCTGCGCTGCGCCTCTTTGTTTATGAAGTTGTTACATGCGACATCCCAAAGAGCACCAGTGGAGATCAAATAAATGCATTAGGCCTAAAGCAGGGGTGATGTTATACGAACAGACGGATTAATATTAGGCTAATATATCGAAGATGGATTCATGGGAACGAATAATAACGAATGAATTGTTTGGCCCGTTGCAGATAATGTCGAGTTTGCTATTATATCAGCACCAAATGAAAACTGTCTTTAGATGCGGCGAATTATCAAAAGCAAAACCTGCACTTCGAGGCTCTCGCGTTTTTTCCCCTCGCACCTTTTTGTCAGTAGTTCTTAGAAATAAGTCAAACTCTCATTATGACACAACTATAAGAATTTCACCTCCTCGACTGGGTTCTAAGAATTTGCTGTATAACCTACATATGAATTCAGAAAGAAAGTTCGTTCTTGAAAAGACGAAGTACATGAATCACAATCCGCCCAAGTCTGCTTGAGTTGCCCTTTATCGATTATCATTATTATTAATTAGCCTATGTTATTTTTAATTTTAAATTGTTTTAAAAATTGTTGTTTTATTACATTAGCCTATACTAGTATTACAAATACCAACTCTATATTCCCCCCTCCCGAATTGCGTTTTACAGTTAAGCTCCTTTGTGATTTTCCACAGCTGGTAACTGAGAGGAGAAATGTTTTGTTGCTTAAAAATAAATGTGATGAACAAGCCCTTAAATGCGTGAATATTGCAAGTGTAGCGCTCATGTTTCGCTATACTGAACCCCCCTCCCCTGTCTTTATCATTCGGTAGCTGGGGTGAAGTGTGTGTCCTCTGGTTCACCCCGCTCTGTTTGGACAGCTTTACCTGGGCAGGCTAGGCCGACCCTTTCATCAAATCTCCTCATCTTCAACTGGCCACAGACGTCATGGAGGCTTGCGTTAAAATCTGATTCATCCCCATACAACCTACGTTTGAATAACGTGTGCATAGCATATATGGAGGGTATATATATATATATATATATATATATATATATATATATATATATATATATATATATATATATATATATAAATTAGTCTTTTAACATAATATACGTGTGTGTGTATATATTAGCTATATATAGCCTATATGATGTGTGTGTGTGTGTGTGTAACCTAAATGTATAAAAAAAATCAGTCAAGCTGAAGATTACAATCGCACTCGCCTCCACGATCAACCAAAAATGAAAGCAGATGAGAAAAAGACAGTTGTTTTGATTATGTGTATTACATAATTAAATTGTAGCTATATAACAAAAAATGGATAACAACAGCAGTTGCATGTTTTATTATTATTATTAATAATATTATTGTGCACCATGTTGTTCGTGATGGCTTCTACTGTCATGCTCTCGGGTTTTATCATCTACAGGCCCGTTCAGAAACACGCTTCAGCAAAATTATTACAAAAGGGTTTTATGTGTTTATAAATGGTGCTCGATAAAAACAAAGCGTGTTATCAGCGCACATCTTCTAACCCTTGTTATAGGGTAGACTAAAATAAAACGGTCTTAAGTTCTCACCCACAGTGAAAAGTGTGATGCCTTCTGATGTTAATCTGCCTTGCCTGACATAATCATTCACAAATTATCTACCCAATCTTCAACCTGACCCAGTATCGTTGTCTACCACCGATTTACTGTGCCGTCAATGAATCAGCCTGATGGTGGCCCGAGCTAAAAATAATGGGTCTGATATATATATATATATATATATATATATATATATATATATATATATATATATATATATATATATATATATATATGCCTATGTGTGCGTTTCACATTTAGTTAGGCAATCTATATGATTTTATATAGGCAGGATAGCCTATGTATAGCCTATAGATTTTTAAAATGTATTTAGCCTATTTTTATTTTTTTGCTTTCCCTTGTGTAACACGTTACAGCTGTATAATGGGATTGTACTCCATATTTTGTTTTGACAGCCCGAAGTATGATAAATGGCAACATTTTCTTGTGAGGGCGCCTCGAATGCTTCCCAAACTCTGACCCACCGTGTCTGTATAGCGTTCGGAACGGCTTCCATCCATGTCCCGCGCACTAAGCTTAAGACATTCAGTCAAGAAACAAAACACATAATCAGGATTTCACTTTTACCGTCGCGTGTTGCCTTCGAGTACCTCTAATGTACGCTCGCGCTCGGGATAATAGCTCGCGCGGATCATTACACGCGTCCGCTGACAGCTCGACAATGACAGTGAGCCAGTGCAACACTTTCCATCCAACTTCAGTCTTTACTAGCGAAAGAAGAGGCTTTCCTCGTCGTACGGGAGGGAGAGAAAATGCACATTTCCTGAATCAGCATTTTTAACCAGTTTTTCTTCAAATATGTTTTTTTTTTTAGCTTTGTCGCCACGAAGGAATTTAAACTGTTATTATTATAGTCTATATTGTATTAGGCTATATAAAATACAATGTATTACTCGCTTAATTTTTCAGTTGAAAACACATTCTTTGAGTAGCACATGGATTTATCGTTTTCTGGACACCTAGAAATGAGTAGGCTACTATCGCGAGAGAAAGCTTGCAGAGCACATATTTTACCTCCAATGCGTAGAGTATATTTCCTGCCTGTTTACTGACGTCACGTCCAGCGGCGTCGGCAGGGCTGGCCATCATCTCAGCGCATTTCAGAGCATCAAACGAGCAGCCCAATTACATTTTGTCAATCTGTGGGGACGGGCCGGCCAACCCGGAGCATTACAGGCAAAATATCACCCTAAGGGCCAAGCCCCCTTATTACAGTACAATAATAGCGAATAATCTACCTGACACTGCTCCCTAATGTGGCATCTGTCAGAAGAAATACGTTCCCATTACATATTAAGGTTAAAGTTTTAACCGCGCTTACTGAAACGCTAATGTATTTGCATCGCGTTACATGTAATGGCCTCTTAAATGAATAATGATGCAGTCGTTCGGTTGGTGTCCTTCAAGGAATACCCTAAAGAACACAGACTTCAGCAGTCGGGGAAAGCCTGTGTTTTAAGTGCGGGAAGAGAGAAAGGACTATGTCGCAGTCAGGGTTTAAGAGCCTCTTTTGAACACTCATATGGGGAACCATTAGAAAAACGTTCTTGTCACCGCGAGAGGACGCACTGTCACAGTTTAAAAGAGAATACACTCCACAGAAGCTGCCACTGATAACACACACACATAGACCCAAAAGACAGCAGGCCACAGAACGATGGTTCCCTTTAGGACATGTTGATAGTTCCGTATTTCTATATGTATTTATTTTTATGCACCGAAGCAACCTTAATAAACACTTCCCCAAAAAAAATCAATTTAAGAAATAATTTGGAGAGATTGAGAAGACACGTTTCTAGTTCAGACGCTGCAGTGGTCCTAGGTTAAATTCTTATACTTTATACGCTTTTATCCTACACTCTCAGAACAAATGGTGTAAACGCTGTCAATGGGACTGTATCCTTTAAAACAAAATCCAGCATGTACCATTTAGGTATCAACGTGGACTCTTTGGGTGCAAAGGTGAAAGGGTACCAGCCCAGTAACAGCTTTTGTACCTTTTTTTTGAGAGAATTGCTACTTTATTTGTTACCCTGAACCTCATAAGGGTCAGTTCTTTGAAATTGAAATGAATAAGCGTTCCATTGATGTAGCCTATGGTTTGTTAGGACAATATTTGGCAGAGATACAGCAATTTGAAAACCTGGAATCTGAGGGTGCAAAATAAATCTAAATATTGAGAAAATCGGCTTCAAAGTTGTCCAAATGAAGTCCTTAGCAATGCATATTACTACTACTAATAATACATTTATATACGGTAGAACGTGTACAAAATATCTTTACTTAATATCCTAATGAGTTTTAACATAAAGGAAAAATGTAACATTTTGACCCATATACCTAATGTAGATTGTTGGCTATTGCCATAACCCGTGCGACTTATGACTGGTTTTGTGGTCCAGGGTCACATATATGAACCAATTTTTATTTATTTTATTTTTTCAACCAATATATTTCTAAATATTAATTTCATAACATAAAATGCATCTAATCGTGCTTGTATTTTTATCAATAGTGTGTTTAACATCTACACGTTCAGACGTCCACTCAAATTTAAAAAAAAAAAAATACTCTTTTCTGTATATGAATGGGAAGCAGAATTGGGCGCAGCTCCTGGTCATCTTTCCCTGGCCCACTTTATTCAATTAGTCCAGGCTGTTGGGCCCCGCCCCTGCTGATGACACTACAGACCCTCCTTAAGTTGCGTCGCGCCACAGCTGTCTGCGAGCATTGAGCTGACTGGCGCCATCCTGAAAGAATGCCTTCACTGTAAAAAAACACAGAGAGAGCAGTGCATTCAGAGACAGAGGGAGTGAGCACTAGAGAGAGAGAGAGAGAGAGAGAGATAGAGGGAGGGATGGAAATAGAGTAAGAGGGAAGAGGGTTACTACTGCGCATAAACACAGATTTGATCAAACTTGTGTTCAGTCATAAGGCAGAAAACTTATCCAGATCGACCCGGCTCGGCCTGAACCGTCAAGCTCACTTGTTGAGTCTACGCAGCGCAACTGAAAAACTTGCGGAACTTGACGCGCGTTTGGATGCGTACGCGGACTTATGACCCACAGTAGTAAATGCATTTGACTTTCAGAAGTTAATGCGCGTTTATTGAACGGACGGATCCAGTTTACGAGCGTCTGACGATTTGCCAATGACAGAAAGAACCCGAACGAACTGGCGGACTTTGTAAAACAAATTGTCTTGTTCAATTTCAGGTGATCGGAAGTAAAAAAAAAAAAAATCGAACCAGTGGATTTAACAAAGGAGGAGTTTGGACATTTTTGAACTTTCGTGTTGTGTGTATCGGTGACTGTATGAACGTTTGCTAAAAAAAGAAAAGAAAAAGAAAACGATGGAAGTAAGTCCGGAGCAACCCCGCTGGATGACCCATCATCACCCGGTCATTAACGGCCAGCATCCCGAGACACACCACCCAGGACTGGGACACTCCTACATGGACCCGTCGCAGTATCCCCTTGCGGAAGATGTGGATGTATTGTTTAATATCGACGGACAGAGCAACCACCCGTACTACGGGAACTCGGTTCGGGCCGTGCAGAGGTACCCTCCGCCACCTCACAGTAAGTAGGCGAAACGAGTCCTAATTTGATCATCAGTTATTTTCACATTATTCATTTATGTTCTAACTGAATTAATAATATGTAGGACAGAAACTGCTTAGGATTGCACTAAAAATGCAACTGTCTGTAGTTTACGTGTGGCTTACCTGAAGTGGTGTGTCACCGGTTTCACATCTTTCTAGTATTCTATGGTTATTTTACATTTTAGGTTATACAATAATTGTGTAATATTGAATAATGCAGTGTATTCCATTAATTTTTAGAAAGCCTTTAATTTAAATGTTGAAATATATTAGGCTATGCTGGTAAAAATATGTTTTAATAAGGTGAATATTTCTCTTAGCACTAGCTTGCTGGAATTTAATTGAATGATTAAAATAAAATAAAAATCAGTCTTTAAATCATGAAGTGCATTTCCCTGCTAGGTACTCGACTTTTAGTGCGGAAGACAACAAATGCATTAATTTATTGACATGACTTCCTGAGCGGAATGGGGGAAAGCGTTATCTTGTTTCTCGATTGAATTGCCCTATCTCTAAACATATCAAACATTTCCAAATCCGTGCATCGTCAGTAGATACTGTTGGGTACGATATCGAAAGTCGTTTGAAGGTGCGAAACCCGCGAGGACTGTTAATTGGGACCCTTCTCAGCGCCATCGAAAGTCTGAGATAATGTAGGCCTTTACGTGCAGTTTCATAGTTTAGTCATTTAGTCAGCTTGCACTAGATTATTTTATGCAATTAAATGCCTTTGCTAAAAAGGTTTCAACGCATAAATAACGTGAAAATATATACTTGTAAAAATATTTATGTTGGCCGTGTTTTTTGTGTATGCAAATATGTATTATATACAGTCCAAAAAATACAGATATGACTTGTGCTTCCAAAACACATGCTGTTTTAATGTGACGAATCCCACAGCCACACCTCGTCCTGTCCTAACAGCAGGCTTGTCTTTTGTTTCCGCAGGTAGTCAGGTGTGTCGCCCATCGTTGCTGCACGGCTCTCTTCCTTGGCTCGATGGAAGTAAACCTATCGGCTCTCACCACAGTACCTCCCCCTGGAACCTCGGGCCTTTCCCCAAAACTTCCATACATCACAGTTCCCCTGGGCCTCTGTCCGTCTACCCCCCAGCCTCCTCCTCCTCGCTGTCCGCTGGCCACCCCAGCCCACACCTCTTCACCTTTCCCCCCACTCCACCCAAAGATGTGTCCCCTGACCCCTCAATTTCCACGTCAGGCTCGGGCTCATCCGTACGGCAGGAGGACAAAGAGTGCATTAAGTACCAGGTGTCTCTGGCCGAAAGCATGAAGCTGGATTCGGCTCATAGTCGGAGCATGGCCTCTATCGGAGCGGGCGCGTCCTCCGCGCACCATCCCATCGCCACTTATCCTTCCTATGTGTCCGATTACGGGCCGGGGCTCTTCCCACCAAGTAGCCTGATAGGTGGGTCCCCTTCTAGTTATGGTTCCAAAACGAGACCAAAAACAAGGTCCTGTTCAGGTAGGCGTGCGCTTTACTACCCTTTGATTTTACTAACATAATCATAGTCAGATCATTCAGCAGTGAGCTCTCTTATTGTGCAATTGCCATTATTTTCGGTTTCCTCAAAAACAGCCTCCCAGGTTATCCAATTCCCATAGTATTGATTTTTTTTTGGTCTGTGCCAGCGCTTGGCTATCAAATTTGGGCACAGTCCACATACCTTGTTCAAAAAGCACCAATGTCTCATCTCCTTACAGTGATTTATGATAAATAAGACAACATATTATATTTAAATGAATTTGGAATTTATATTATTATTTTGAGCTATGAGTTTATAATCCTGTTCGCCTAATTAATTTATGATGCAATAATCTCATCTTTGAAATAATCAATGCGCAGCAGACTTTCTCTTTTACAGAAATGAAAGAGTTGTTAACACGCCCGCCTAACGCTATTTCATTATTATATTCCGCTTTGGAGAATATTATATCTAATGTCGTCTGGCTACAAAGCGGAATTAGCTTCCCTGATTTATTAAACGTCGCTCAGCATATGCACATTTAAAGCGGAGCGCTAGGGTTTTCCGGATGTAGATGTGTGTGTGTGTGTGTGTGTGTGTGTGTGGACTGGTAATCCCTACGGTATGGGGACAAAATGTCCCCACAAAGATGGCAATATCCAAATTTTTGTCCTTGTGGGGACATTTTTTAGTCCCCATGAGGAAAACATCTTATAAATCACACTAAGTGATGTTTTTGAAAAAGTAAAAATGCAGCATGTCTCCTGTGATGGGTAGGTTTAGGGGCAGGGGCAGTGTAGGGGATAGAAAATACGGTTTGTACAGTATAAAATGCATTACGCCTATGGAATGTCCCCATAAAACATGGAAACACAACATGTGTGTGTGTGTGTGTGTGTGTGTGTGTGTGTGTGTGTGTGTGTGTGTGTGTGTGTGTGTGTGTCATCTCTTGCTCCTCTTGTGCCTCGCAGTGCACGGCCCCATCTCGCTCGCGTTTATATGTTTAAGATAATCCAATTATTTTCAGACTGCTGCACGCGACAGTTGCATTGTTTACTTTGCGCAGAAACTTTGATAGAGTCCGGATGCGCCACGGATCGCTCGGAATAACGAATGAGCTGGCGCAATGCACGGCCGACATGCACAGACAGAGTGTTATCCAAACACAGAGAAAATCATTTCAAAAGGTCAACCAGCTTTTTGAATGCGATTAGCGAACGGACCTTTTTTAAATCATAGCAATTGATTTCTATGATACATTGAGAACATATCTATTCAGCGCTTTTATAATTTAACTTGTGTGTTACTATAGCCTACAGATTGTTATTTACATTATTGTGTACATGACTATTTTACACACACACACACACACACACACACACACACACACACACACACACACACACACACACACACACACACACTAAAGTATTGTTCTTTTGGGTTTTGTTTTTGAAGCAAAACATGTAGGCTACACGCTCCCTAGATGCAGCAGAACACTGTTATTACGTGTGCCACTGTCTGTGGTAATGTGCTCATGAGCTTTGTGGGTTTGGGGCAGTTTGTAGAGCAAAATGAGGGCAGAAATGCTGCTGGGTACGGGGTGGGGTGGGGTGGAGGGGAGAGGGTGGCGGCTGCACGGCGAGGTTGTTTTTCGTTTCAGCGGAGCGACCGGAGGCGTGGGTCACTGAACATGTGAAGCGCGCGCCCTTCACCTGTCAGTCAAACGGAAAGAATGCCAATCAAACGCTACGGTGTTTTAATTACGCAAAGAGAGCAGGTTACACAATGAGTTAATTAGACCGACGCGTTCACTTACTGCTACTGAATCCATTTAACATGATTTCTGACATATACCCTAAAATGTGCTCCTCTAACATATCATAATAAATATCCCTAGTCACGTGGTTTAATGAAACCGGGAGGTTGTTTCTTTGGAAATTGAGTCTTTATCCAGCTATAGCTATTATATTTGCGATTCCCTCTTCTGATGAATGATGCAGTATTTTCATCGCGAGCATGATACGTTTGATAAACATTTCTGAAGATACATTTTCACAGCATTGCCTACTTAGAACCGAAAGTTATTTGTAGATCTTATCAGATGATGCCACATTTGACGATTGAGAAGTTAAGCTCAGTGATGTAATATTAGCTAGATAATGCTTTTATTTGGTAACGCATTAATAATACTAATAATAATTAGCTATGCATTTCCATATTCATTTTATACCAATGCGAATTTTTAGCCTGTGTGTATTTTTTTATGTCATATAGATATATTTGATAAATAATGAAGTGCAATACATGTATACTATGAATGCAATTATTAGTAATTAATTTGTGAATATTATGGGTAAAATGTTGATGTTTAATAATATTCTGTTTTTAACAAATCATGGCCACTAGTGTTTAGTATGCTCACTAGTGGCATGGCCTAAGATTGTGTAGTTGTGATTGTGCATGGAAGTGTGTTTTAGTGGTTCTAAAAAATCAGTTGTGCATGCGTGTGTGTGTCTCTGTTGGCAGAGGGTAGAGAATGTGTTAACTGCGGGGCCACCTCGACTCCTCTGTGGCGGAGGGATGGCACCGGTCACTATTTGTGTAACGCCTGCGGACTATACCACAAGATGAACGGACAGAACCGACCCCTCATCAAGCCCAAGCGGAGGCTGGTATGTTGCTCTATAGCACTGTATTAATGACACTTCTGTCTTTCTCTTTCTCTACCCAGGAAGAAGTGTTAGCTGCAAGAAATTGACTCGCCAAGCGCAGGTCTCGTTTCTTTTAGATTAAGCAATAGCAGTTATTATTATTATTATTATTATTATTATTAGCAATAATAATAATGAGTTTTTTTCTGTATCAAATTTTATTCATTTATTTATTATTTATTTTATTTCACCCCCGCTCAACACAAATCCCCGGCCAATTTAATTTTATCGCAAATATTGCTGACACTGTTTCTACATGTCAGCATAACGAAATTTGTCACGGAGAGACTTCAAAGTGTTGTGAAACGAACGCTTATCTCAAATGAGTACGCGTGGGAGGCGATCAGCTCGAACAGGTCAAATATGTCTGCAGAAATTAGGTTCAATTCTGACAATACGCCATTCATCAGGGACACTGTTTCACAGGGATTTAATAAATGACAGAGAGAGAGAGAGCGAGAGAGACGACTCTGCGTTTTCAATGGCCTGGCAGCAGCAGACACGTCTCTCTTCGGGCTTTGGATAGAGTCGAGGCTCTTGAGGCGCAGAGAAATAGTCCGAGCGCTGCTATTTTGGCATTGGCCTTCTCTCCCTCTCTAATGTGAAAAGCCGACTTCCCAGGAAAAGACTGGCGGATATCTGAGCGCTGCTGATAAAACTCCTCGAACAACAGCGCTCGCTCCCGTAGTCTAAACACACGGGCGAGAACGCGCAGACAAGGAGTCACGACTTCAGATTGATCTTCACTGAGCCCAAATAGGCTACTCTGGAAAATAATAGCACGAAGAAGAATAAAACCGGATAAATAAAACGGGCGTTTTTTTGCCTGATTTATTTGAATTTAATTCATTTGGAAATACAATGTTTTTTAAATTATCAGACTAGTCCGATCGAATAAAAACAACAACTATTACAACAGCCAATCACAATAAGCAGCATTCGACACTATCGTCGCCTATTATGACGCGTCGACCACGTCAATCAATTATTAGTCTTTAAATGGAATCAAACGACGCGTTTATGAATATTTGTCATTACCTCAGCATTTCTGTATTAACCCTAATCACGTTTTTTCCTTCTCCATAGTCAATTTTAAAATATGTTGCTGATCCCTACAAATTCATTGCATTTCTTTTGAATTTTCCTTTCCCCCCATTTTTTTGTTTTTTTGTTTTTGTTTTGTTTGTTTTTGTTTTACTTATGATAATTGATTATGTCAGTAACTGCTTATAATTAATAATTCTAACTGCTTTTAATCAATGCATGTTAATTTAGATCAAGCTATTTCAGTGCAGCATATTGATGTGAATAAAGATGGCTAATATCTAACTGAAGGTTGATGTTTAAACGTGGATCCATTTCATGCAGAGCCGCTGTTTCTCCATCATTTAACGGGAAAATGTCATCAGCTTTAATGGGCACTATTTAAACCAGCGCTTTCATGTCCTCTGTAAATATTTAGGTTTGAGAGGGCATGTGTGCAAGGCACTATTTTTACCCGAGAGTTTAAGGCACCAGTGTTATGGAGATCTCTTTTCCTCTCACATAGTCCTGCATCGCTTAAAAACCATTTGCAAGCTCAGGAAACAGGAGGGTTGGGGGCCATTAGCACTTTAGGAATGTAATCATCATCTTAAGATATTTTATTATGAGCGTAATAACCGTGATTCTCTCTCTTTGTGTGTGTCCATCAGTCTGCTGCCAGACGAGCAGGGACCTCATGCGCAAACTGTCAAACGACCACGACGACACTGTGGAGGAGAAATGCGAACGGCGATCCCGTCTGCAATGCCTGCGGCCTCTATTACAAATTACACAATGTAAGCTCCATAGCTGTCTTACACTTATCTAGTAAGATATTTTCTATCTTCTCTTTGCATGATGGCACCTTTCATGTCATGCCATTTCTTTCTTTCTTTCTTTCTTTCTTTCTTTCTTTCTTTCTTTCTTTCTTTCTTTCTTTCTTTCTTTCTTTTCTTTCAAAACATTCACAACATTGTGAGAAGTGAAAGGCTCATGCATTGACTACTCAAAATCGAATACTACGGATTTATGTTAATCAATCACACCCGTTTCATTTTTTATCTTTCCATTGAAAAGTTGCTTTTTTTCCAAGGCCTGTCTGATTGGCCCTACTATAGTATAGCGATTTTCAAACCCCAGGGACAACTTAACCCATTCTAAACGTGTTTTAAACGTTCCCACTCAATTACCCACTGAGATTGGTTTCGTTCTTCCTCATATTATTATTTATTTTTTCGCTATTATGTTGGAGATAAACTGCTAGTACTGTTGTACTATTGAATTACACTTCAGTTGCTGGTATTTCTATGTCAAACATATGCCGGGGAACATTTTCATTCTACCTAATCAGCTCTGGTATCCTGTATCATCACACTTTGAGGCCCCACGCTCCTGTTACACTCCCCTACTAGTCACGCAAACGCACCCTTTTAAATCATTTTGCCATGTTGGTTTCCTAAGAACTCGAGGAAAAAAAAAACCCTAAACTTGACCTAGGTTATCAGGGAAACAAATAACACGTATTACCGTATGAAACATCCAAGAGTTTGGGTAATTGGAAAATTAGTTTGTTTTGGTACGTCGTATTTTCTGTTTAGGCCGGCCTGCTCTGATTTTGCATGCTAAATTAAGCGGAGTGTTCTTCACTAACTCGCATGTTTGCATTATCACAACCACTCCCATCTCTCATTGAGCCGACAGGGGTTTGTCATGAGAACTGATTTGTGATTGCATTTGTATGTCTGTCAGCCTGGGGTTAGACTCCTGCCCCGTTTCCTTCTCAGTTTCTTTCTGTGGTCATTTTAAGCCCCCCAAAAAAGCACAACTGAACAATGTTTAAGAGTGTTTCTAATAGCCGACAGCTATAAGCATGTGTTTTCTGTGATGCCTAATGGAGATGTTTTAAATTAACAGTTTCGCTTTGGGGTGTGAGTTCACACACACACACACACACACACACAGATACTGGCACACTCACATTTACACTAGTGGTTTGTCAATATGGGTTTTCCGAGAACAGACATCAATGCAGATATCTAGAGTACAGTGTGACAGACTTTTTTTGCAGATGTATATGATATAATCCAGTTCGTTGTTAACAAATGAGTACATTGCTGAAATGAATGATTAGATTAATCATTTACAACATTTACTCCAAATTTAGTGGGGGTTATCAATCTTTTATAAATCAAAATGGTGAAATAATGGTAGAAAGTTCACTGTTTATTAAGTCTCAAAAACAATCAAACGCATTACATCATAAACACATACTACTTGGTATCACTTAACAGCTCTTGTACAAAGCTTCTAGAGTGTTTTAAGACAGAGAGAGAGCGGGCGAGAGAGAAAGAAACAGTCCAGTTCTGGGGTGAAAGTGGAAGGCTTTGGCAGATGGATGTGGCAGTGTTTCTGCGCTTGAACCCGGCTAGCCAGAGTCTGGGGTTTCTCTCTTTGGCAAGACTTGCACCGTCCATGCCTAACGTCAGGGAACCAGAGGCTAAATCCAGCCTAGTCCTGATATGACCCGACACACACACTCGTATGTACAGACACGCTCGCTCGAACAAAGACACCGGCATATCTGTGTTATAATGAAGCTCTATTACATACCATCAGAACATGCTTGGACCCAATAAAGCATTAAAGGGTCTCACGACGAGTGTGTAAAGTGACCCTCGTTGTTTAACCAAATCCTAATCCCAGAAACCTCGATTTAAAAGACGTGTCAGCTTTCAACCTGCCCGTAAGAAGGAGAAATTGTAAACGAGATTTGTTTAATATCTACATTTTTTCTTCAAGTCAGCAATTACAGAGATTAGATGGAGAGAATATTACTTTTGCTTAAAGGGCTAAGTCACCCAAAAAAAAAGAATATTCTGTCATTATTTACTCGTTCCAAACCTGAGTTTCTTTCTTCTGTGGACCACAAATGAAAATAATTTAAAGAACATTTCAATTGTGTTTGTCCATACAGTGGACGTCAACGAGTCCAAAACAACATCGGACTCCTTTTACTCTCACTGTATGGACATGAAAAACATGATCTTCTGGCCTTCTTCATAGTGGGAAGAAAGTCAAACAGGCTTGAAACTACACAAGGTCGACTTCTCAGATGTTTCTTACAACTGTGCTCCGATACCAAAGCCTAAGATATCATCAAAAGTCAGAAATTTCATTATGAACTCATTATTCCAAGACCAAATTATCTGAGCTATGCTATCCACATCAATTTGACCATATATCAACAACTGCGTCCCTTGTGTCTATTTTTATTTCTCATTAGGAATTTTTAGGAGAAACATCTGAGATTAAGTTAATACTTAAAAGAAACATAACTGGATTTAGGTCTTCTGAAATATGAAGGACCGATCTCTTTGCAATAAAGTGTTCCCCTGGATGTGTTATGAAAATCTAAATAATGTTGAAATTTTTCCATTATGCTCCTGTCTTATGTAAGCGGGATGGTCCCGTGGCCATTACTAAAATCTGTCGTCTCTCTCCTCGTAGATCAACCGACCGCTCACCATGAAGAAGGAGGGCATCCAGACCCGGAACAGGAAGATGTCCAGCAAGTCCAAGAAGAGCAAAAAGTCCCATGATAGCATGGACGATTTCTCCAAAAGCTTGATGGAAAAGAACAGTTCCTTCAGCCCAGCCGCCCTGTCGCGTCACATGACCTCGTTCCCTCCCTTCTCGCACTCCGGCCACATGTTGACCACGCCCACCCCCATGCACCCCTCTTCCAGCTTGTCCTTCGCCCCCCACCACCCCTCCAGTATGGTGACGGCGATGGGCTAGAGCACCCTGCTACCTCCGACCGCCTAATCTCCTCACGGTGGACGTCTCAAAGCACCGTTAATCTTGAAGCCTGTCACCCGCCGCAACCCTCCGACCTTGAACCAGCTCTCTCACATGCTCCGTCTGAGCTACGAGCCCCCCGCCCCCACGACCCCTTCTCCACTTCGGTATGCCCCGCTTAATCCCCCTTACCCCGCATTATGAGGGAGAGACAGTGAGAATGAAAGAGAAAAGACAATGACTTTCTTCATCGCCCCTCCAATCATGAAGCCTCGCGCTGATGTCAACCTTCATTTGTGTACAAATGCCATCTTTCCTGTGGGCATCAAGGCACAACCATTACAAGACTTTAAAATAAGCTTCTCTAATTCCCAAACCTGCTCCTTTTCTTCTTCTACGCATCTCCTATTCTTCGCCCCTCCCCCCCGTGAGACATGAGGAATCGAGCTGTGAATGACAACAGGAGATGAACTCTGCATATATTTGTAAAAAAAAAATGTCTGAAATACATTTAATGAAGACTTTTTAAAGAGCAAAATGAAAAAAGGCGAGGACAGGAAATGCCCGTGGGCAGCTAATGATAAGAAGGGTACGAC
The DNA here is from genome assembly GCA_023029165.1 of Gobiocypris rarus. Classification (NCBI taxonomy): domain Eukaryota; kingdom Metazoa; phylum Chordata; class Actinopteri; order Cypriniformes; family Gobionidae; genus Gobiocypris; species Gobiocypris rarus. The sequence goes on from CM040923.1 coordinate 13,397,407, forward strand.
TTAAACCTTGGAAGATGGAACGGCGTGGCGACGTGGCCACGATTTCTATCCGAATGATGAAAAAAGTAGGAGACGAGAAGTAGGGAGAAGAAAAGTAGAAAGGAAATGGTGTGTAATGCATTAAAACTTGTAGTCAGGTCTGTTTCGCAGACTTCCAGCTACTCTTCTGGATGTGTTATAGGTCTTGGGCAATTGGTTTGTGTTCCCACACACACACGCACACACACGCACGCACGCACACACACACACACAGACATCTGAAAGACTTCTTTGGGCCCAGGTTATATGCATTGTGAAAAAAGTTCCTGTATTTGTTATTTGTATGTATAATTCAGAGTACCAAAAATACGAAAGAAACAAAGATGTAGAATTATTTCTTTATGTAATGCAGACTGAATGGTTGTACAAATTTAATAATCACTAGTGTAAAAAAAAGACTTGCTTTTTGTTGCGTAATTTTTTTTCCTCTTTGAATATAATAAACTAGTTTAATCTCTGTTGACATCACACGAGAACGCAACGGCGGACGCTTTTGTGCGTGTTTGCATACGACTTTGTGTGTGAATGCAAGAGTGAGCTTTTGTGGGTATATGTCACTGAGAATGTGTGATATCTGACACATGGCTTTTGCTAGCCACAAGGACACCTCTAGATTTACCCAGAATGCTGCTGGCCGCATACAAACAGGAAGCCTAGAAATAAACAAGACATGTTGTGAGGGACTCGACTCCACACGGCCTAAAACTCCTCATGCTACCAGTCAGACTTTGACATTCCATCGACACCGCTGTTAGCATGCTAGTCACATCAGAAAGGCTTTTTGAACATGTCAAGACAGAAATAAAAGTATTGGATGTCGGGAGACTGAAATTCGTCTTTCCCTCCAATTTATGATGAAAATAAAATCGGTTTACATTTTGAAGAAGTCTGTATAAACAACTAAATCAATCCATGGCGATGTAATGCATCACTTAATGTAAATTTCAATGAAAAATCTAACCTAAGCAAATTGAATGTTTCTCTTCACCTCAAAAAATCGTCAAAAACAATGTAGTCCGGTGGGAATACTTGATTTCAAGTCATCCAACGATACTGCAAAAGGAATGAAGCAATTCAGTGATGAATATGTCAATGAAATGTATATTTCTAAAGAGAGAGCAGTCACTTATCTTTAGTTAAAGACAACTTGTAAGAGAGCCAAGTACAAAAAAAGCATGGTTAACAGAAGCAAAGCACCACAGCAGAAAATACCCTTAACCTGTGGCTGCTACTACACAGTAAACTGTGGAGAAAAGAAACTAATAAGGCTGCAAAAAGTGGTTTTGTGGTGCGATGAGGCCTAAGTTGGCATCTCAAGGGTAAGTTTTCGACGCAGTTTGGATCTTGACAGGGTTGAATTTCTCTGAACTAAAATATGATTAAAAAAGGAACATCCAAAATAACAAGAAATCAATTTAATAACACAAGTCAGAACAATCTAGTAGGGGATAGACTTGCACATACACACCGCAAGCTCAATCTGGCCTGCAAATCAATGAGAGACAACGCAAGAACGTTAAAAATGTTCAAAAGCAGTCGTTACACGAAGAGGAAATCTTTTTTTCTCCTGCTGCCTTTGATCAGTGGCTCATTGTGGGTTTGCTGGGTCATTGCTTACTGTTCCATTGTAGCTAGCCATGGTCTTCACTCCATTAGTTTTTATGGGTCGTAAGAAAGGACCTGCCCTAAGGGTTTGTGTTTGATTATAAAGCGTTTGCTTTGTAGAAGAACTGTTAACTTAAATATTATACGTAATGCGAACAATACATATGTTTAATAGTACTATATCTTTAATAGTTTTACCGTGTTATGCTAAGCTCGCTAAGTTCAAAGAAACATTCATCATTAACCAAAGCTAATTCTTATTATGCATTACTCACACGATGACAAAACTATTTCATCATGGTTAAGATGTCCAATCCTGCAGGCATATATATAAAAAAAACATTAGTAAATACACAAATAAAGGTTTGTTTTTAAATTAGCATCATGCTAAGTTTTACACAGGGCAGTTAGGGACTATCAACCAACAATGTACGATTAATTTGCATGTTTCTTTTTCTCAACAGAGTGAATATAGAGAAGCTGCATACATTTTGTTTTTAGTTGCTGTTGTGGTTTCGTACATTTGCATGCAGCCTGTGCTGATGGCACATTAGCATGCTGAGAAACTTTCTCTGTGAAGTCCAAAAAAAGAAAACAGTAAAAGAGGAACTAACCCCAGACCATAGTGAAGCCAATGACCCAGACATACAGCAGAAAAAAAAGGCATTTACACACTTGCATACACTCAAAATGACAAAAACATGACCCTATAATTATTTTTTTAATATATTAAAGGCGTGGCTCATTCGGTTAGCATAACATCTGTGTTTAAAAACACTCGCGTCATGTTCAGTTTTGCAAATGTGAATGTGTTAAATGTCCTGTTGCCCTTTACTGCCCTTTACTGCTCATTACTGTTGTAATGGCCGTAATGAGAGACATGAAAATGCAGATAGAGAGAGAGTGAGAATTTAACAAAGAGCTTTACATTATGCCGACAATATGTTCATGTGCAAGTGTGTAGGCCTATATGCAGATGCCTGGTTCTACGAGACCGAGAGTGCAACGTCTGAGGCAACAGTTTTTGCGTGTTAAATCATCATGTCTTATCAAAAATCATATCATAATCTCACATTTGCTAGCTTCCGCTTTGACTACGCATATATCAGTCACCGTGTTTATCATACCGGACTGACTCTAGCTGTTCTGTTCTTCAGTATATCAACCCGTATTTCCCCGTATTCAGCATTTTGTGCATTAACACTGTGATCTGTAACTCAAAGTCTGTATGCAATGTGGGGCCTGCGTACGAATTCTGCTAGCAGCTGTCCCTAAAGAAAGCTAAAAGGCTCAAAGGTTTTTGGTGTGAATCTTCCAAAAACACAAACTTTAAAGTGTATTCCATTTATAGTAAGTGCCGTCAATTAAACAACATGTGGCTCAGACTATTTCCCCCACGTTAGCATGCAAACTACAGGATCCCAGCAGACGAAATATCATGACACTGCAAAACCAGCAGGCAGAGTTTTGGGTTCTTCAGAAATGAAGCTTTTTGTGGTGACCTTGGTTTGACGCTTCCGAGTCGCACGATGCTGTGAGCAGGGAATAATGATTGCATGGCTTGATTAGCATTGCCTAAATACTCTCTTTTTTTAAAATTTGTTTTCAGATGACAGTCTTTTGTCTATTGGCAGCAGTTACTAACATAAGGAATATCATAAGCTAGCTAGCAGCTACATTTTATTTGCTTAATTGAGCAATTTTTACTATGTATGTATAGCTTAGTAAGTTAGTATGTACATATATGACTGTCAACAATGCTAATATTGAAATATTAACCAGAATTTAATTTGTGACATGCACACAAGAAAACAACCCAAGTTGGAAAGCAAAATCCATGCAATTGAGTCCATTTAGCATCTGTTTTTTATTCCATTATATATCTGTATAATTATATTTCTCCTATATGTAATCAAAATAGATGCCATATTGAATATTATGAATAGTATATTTTAAAAAAAAGAGAGAGAGAAAAAAAAGTAGGCAGATACCAAAACATTGGTTTGTAATCCAACTAGGGACTTTTTCGTTATCTTTCAGTGTTTGGTTAACCTACTCGATTTGACTGAAATATGAATCAAGCCGAGCTCTTTTTCCGGGATGAGAGGGAATCAGGGGAAAAAAAATCGGAATGTTTGTAAATATCGTGGTTGCCATGGGAACAAGCACCTGAGAGGCGGTTACCTGTGTCTGACATAACTTTTACTATGACAGCTGTGTGTATGAACATCTGACCTGAGCCTGGCTTCCTTGAGATTTCATCCTGGAGTTTTAATATAAGCTTAAACATGTTTTAACTTCTTACCAGGATCTTATAATCCAAATAATGCTTCTGTTGGAAGAATGTCCTCTCCTCTCATTATTGTGCTATAAAAAGGCATCAATTATGTGTAAACAAGAACCTAAAGGGGAACTCCATGAACTACCAGGAAAAAAATGTTCTGGACCGCCACATAGTTTTCATGAGTGCTTATTTACGGTTTTTGACCTGCCAAACCTGCCGTGAGGCACTGATGGTCTGACTTAAACATTGTTGTTGCTGATAGTTCATGATATTATCTTTGAGGCCATGTTAGTGTCCTGAAAGTTGACAAGAAAAACTTGTAGCAGATATACAGTGCTTATATATACTTATAAATAGGCATGCGCTTCTCATTTTATATTTTAAATCCATAGTCTTTCAATACAAAATTTACATTTTGTCCAATCAAATTTCTCTAAAATGAGAACATCCCTCCCCCTTAATACCACCTGCCACTGATTAGCAATAGCAAGTAGCAAGTCCATGTTTTGGTGGCTATTATGTTTCACTCTTGTTTGGAAATTCATAGATATAGGAACAAAAACTGGTCTTCAAACCATCCATCCATCATTGGGTCATGATCTGTGCACTAAATTTTCATGAAAAGGTATGTAGCCTATTGTTTACATTTCATGAATTGTAGCCTACTGAGAGAATCAATAAACGGTGTTAGGTACGGTCACGCCATGTCCTAATTACCGCGATTCCTAACTGTAAAAATACAGCGTGGAAACTCGTAATTTCGTGAGAGCTACGAATTATACCACGTGACCACTGCAGGTGAGTTCAAACGGCGCTGTGCAGACACATTGGTCTGTGATATCAAAATACCGCGAGCGAAACATAGGCTACGGTAATTATGGTATGGCGTGAATACAGCATTACAATTGGAGTCACATTAAAACCTATATGTAGACCTGGATTAACTAAAGCTAAAACCATAAACAATTTTTTTTTTTGCAGCATCTCTCATTTTCATTTAGTTTACCTTGATGTATGAAAAATAACTAAAATTAAAAAACATAGCTTAAAAAACATAGCTACACACACCTTCACATACACATACATAGGCCTGCATACATACATTATTTATATATATGTAAGTTACCTGATTGCCTTAATTTTGAGTTAATTGAAAATACAATTTTGAGTTAATATAAAAATTTTTTTTTCAGAATCAACATCACCTTATTCAAATATTATTAATTGTGTGTATTATTTGTTATAATGCAGTGAAACATGGCAATTTGTGCTATTTTCATGATTTATATTTTTTTTTTAAATGTATGTGGTTCAGATACAATATTATTTAGAGTTTCTATTTGTTAAACCAATTTCCTTCATTGTATTAACTCAAATTTTTAATTGAAATTAACTAAAAATTTTAAGGCAACCAGGTTACTTGCTTTTTTAAGTTAAACCAACACATTTTTTTTTACAGTGTGAGAAATCTTTAATCTCTAATCTTTACATATATATATAGGCTACATGATTTTAGATTCTCATTTCTACACTATAGGCTACTAAATGTTCAAACATCATCATCTTCACTGTATATATACATCATCATCTTCACTTAGTATATATATATATATATATATATATATATATATATATATATATATATATATATATTGCTGGGCAATCGATTAATCGCATCCAAACTAAAAGTTTGTGTTTACGTAATGTGTGTGTACTGAGTAGGCCTATAATTATTATGTGTCTATAAATGTACACACATGCATAAGAAAAACTTATATTTATATATATAAGATAAATTATATTAATATATACAGTAGCCTACATAAATGCTAATATTTCTTAAATATATAGATGAAGGAGTATATATTTATATATACATATTTTGTAATCTTGCGTATAATATATAATATGTATGAATATGAACATATACTGAATATATATATATATATATATATATATATATAAACTTGACTGCAAACTAATTTGTCTTGTATAATGCAGCTGTCAATAATGTATGTACTTTTGTATTACTGTATCTTGTTTTACCATAGCTCAAGTTTTTTTCCTCAATATAATAAAAAATATCTGTTATGACATTTGCGAGCCAAGATTCAGATCCAAAAATGACCTGTCTGCTTGAAATGCAGTTATTCATTTGGCTAAACTTGAGCAGTTGAATGTCAGCGGTGCAGATTTCCTTCCTGTTCATTGTTTTAAAGGGTGGAAATCTTTCTTATTACACTTGATATGGCAGCGGCGACCGAGTTAAATGCGAAACGTTGATTAGATCTGCTAACAAGGGCCTAACCAGGCATTTTCAGCGCTGAGAGTTATGATATTTCGTTCACTGGAACGGCCAGGGAGTCCTTATTAATTCTGAAACAGGTGACTGCTCAATGAAGTGTGTCAGTGGTTATATGACCACACCATGGGATTCATGTGGGTCTCCAACAAACCACTCCATATTTACCTAAATTAACCACACGCAAACATACTCTTGAACTTTTACACACGTCTCTGGTCTGTGTTGTGACCTATTACAATTCTTACTGTCATACCTGAACAGTTATTTGCTTGAAACCACATGCGCATTTAGACACACCTAAACCCAAGCTAGTCTAACCACACACATAAAGAGAAGCCTGTGTTGGAAAAAAAATAAATAAACAACTACACATCTGTCTGGCCGGGTTTTCCCTTGTCATTTCTATGCATTGTTTTACAGAAGGCCTATAGGTGATTAGCATGCAGCTGAATTTTGTTTGCATTTTCCATGCTTTAAAGAGTACGGAGTCGAACACTTGGAAAAATGAAAAAAATCTTTTAGAATAATAATTATGTAATATTTTCTGAAAAAAGTTACTTGTTATATATATAGAACAAGTTACTTTTTATATATATAATGGATATTATATATATATAACATTATATATATATAATGTTGTTATCAAAGGTAATTGCGACTTTTTATCTCACACACATTTCTCCCCTCACAATTGCAGGTTTACATCTCGCAATTGTTGAGAATAGAATCAGAATTGAGAGAAAAAGTTACAATTACCAGTTAATAGTAAACAGCAGTTAATATACCAGTTAACTCACGCTGTTTGTGAAATTACAGTCTGACCACAATATTTAATCTGTTTGATTCGATGAGTTTATATTAATTTACTCATTCAACCTTCATGCTATTAATTGTTTGCAGGAATTTAGCACATAGAGACTTGTTAGAATGAGTAAAATGATATGCAATACCCACAATCCAGTGCTAAAATGCAGGCCGTAATTAGACAATACATGCATTTACTATATACTCAGGATTTAAAATTCAATTCAATTGCAGATGTAAAAAAATATGTAAAATATCTTATTCAGAACAATACTTTTTTTTTTTGTTAAAAAATTATTCACATTTGCATAGATTCTGCAAGGGGTGTGTAAACTTTTGAGCATATGTATAAATAATACACACACACACACACACATGTGTATACACAGTCATGTGGAAAGTAATCATATCAGAGCGTATTAAAAAAGCATCTAGTTCTTGGCAGGTCTTGAAATGAGGTAAATACAAATGAACAGATGAACAATAAAACATGACATATCACATTGTGTCATTATTTACTTAACAAAAACTAGGCTGGGATGGCCACGTGTGAAAGACTAAGTACGCCCTTACTGCTTCCATAGGAATAAAGACGGTGAGTAGCAGTCAGGCTCTGCTTATCAAATATATTTGATTAACTGATCATCAGCAAGTGTGATCACCTCTATAAAAGCAGAAGTTTGAGCGGTTTGCTGGTCTGGAGCGTTCAGGTGTGTGTGTCAACACAATTCAAAGGAGGAAAGACATCAGCAATGAGAGAAGCAATTGTTGCGAAGGGTTACAAGGCCCTTTCCAAACAATATGAAGTCCATTATTCTAAAGTAAGGGAGATTATTCACAAGTGGGAAACATTTAAGACAGTACCCTGGAGTGGACGTCTCAGCAAATTCATCCCAAGGTGAGACAATGTGCAATGCTCGGATAACCCTAGAACTACAGTTAACATGTTAAACGTTAAAGTTCATGACAGTACAATTAGAACAAGTATGGCTTGTTTTGGAATGGTTCCCAGGAGAAAGCCTCGTCTCTAAAAAGACCATGGCAGCACGGCTTAGGTTTGCTGTTGCATCTGAACAAACCACAAGACTTCTGGAACAATGTCCTTTGGACAGATGAGACTAAAGTGGAGATGTTTGGCCATAGTGCACAGCATATTTGCACAAGCACCTGTCAGTCACGGTGCTGGGGATGATTTGGAGGCACAGGAGCTGGGCGCCTCACAGTCATTGAGTCAACTATAAACTCCTCTGTACACCAAAGTATTCTAGAGTCAAGTGTGAGACCATTTGTCCGACAGCTAAAGCTTGGCAAAAACTGGGTCATGCAACCGGACAAGGAGCCGAAGATCACCAGCAAATCTACAACAAATGGCTGAAAAAGAAAAGAATCAAGGTGTTGCAATGGCCCAGTCAAAGTCCAGACCTCAACCCGATTGAAATGCTGTGGCGGGACCTTAAGCAAACCTCAATGAACTGAAGCAAAGGTGTAAAGAATAGTCAGCCAAAATCCCTCCACAACGATGTGAGAGACTGTAGTCTCTAGAGAATATGATTACCTCAAGTTATTGTCGCTAAAGGTGGTTCTACAAGTAAAAAAATCCTAGAGACAGAGCGACGCATCATAATCTGAAAACCACGCCCACCGGTGGGGAAACAAACCAACCGTCTCCATTGACTTTCTATTGTGAGAAGCGGCCTCCTTGTCATTTCTGACTTATTACAAAAAAACAAACGATGTCTAAAAGCTGATACGTGACAAGGTGTACAGAAAATGAGCTCAAAAACCCAGAAACAAAGTTGACCCAAAAAAACGAGCGTTTAAAGACATAAAAGTCCATACATGCAATAGAGACAGAGCGCGACATGTTACACTGTGAAAGCTTCACATCTTATTGCCTGTATCCACTTTTACCTCGTTAAACGCTTGTTTTTTGGGGGGTTTTAAAAACTTAGTTCTGTGTTTGTCTGCTGTACACCTTGTCACATATCAGCTTTTAGACATTGTTTTGTTTTTTGTAATAAGTCCGAAATGACAAGGAGGCAGCCTCAGGCAATACAATTGGATTGTTTTTCATCCCCGGTGTGGGCGTGGCCTAAATACGCTCTGTCTCTTTAAGGCGGCCGTACACTGTGCGACACTCGGGAGGTCGTGAGATATTGCACACGCAGCACGCTACGAGTCAGTTAACTTTATAATCGCATCAAAGCAGCTGGTATATGACAGGACTGCACTGCACAGCGAGCCCGCGGCAATCACACGAGCGTAACACAGAGGTTGGGGCTTTCAATGTTGCTGCTTTAGCTTCAGATAGAAAAAAAATCTAGAAAGAAATAACGAAATATTGTTTGTGAGCAAATGATTTATTGAAAAGCAGAGAACAGCAGCCATTCCTTTCAACAGAAACAACCAGAGAGAGAGCGAGAGCGAGAGAGAGAGAAATACGCTGGTGAAAATCGGGCCTACTCCCCGAATTTTTTAAACATGTGAAGAAATGTGAAGTCGGGAGGTGCTTGCAACGGCTCGTCTCGTATTTCCTCTCACACATTGCGAGCCACGACCACACGAGCTTCCACGATGTTCAGGCGATTTCTCCCGAGAGAAAAAAGCTCGTGTATGCCCGGCTTTAGGGTTGTATTAGTTTGTCATACATGGCTTCTCCATTTTGGCTTTATTTTTGTTAAATAATGATCTCTAGATGTAAAACCATACAAAGGGCACTTTCTTTTTCACAATTTTGTGTATCTTATATAAAATTCAGAAATTAAATCATAAAAGATGCATATTCAAGTCATGTATGGATTGCATTTTTAAATGTACAGTACTTCTGTATAAATGAATAGATCCAATTAAAATTGATTGACGCATTTATTGATAGCGAAAAACATGATTACATTAGCCAAAATATGAAAAAAACACTCAGTTAACTGACAAGAAGCCAGCTTCTGTGCAGCTTTTTGCAAGCGCTGATTCTGTGTGGCCTGGTATTTAGATGAAATAAAATGAAATGAAATGATAGCCTATATCTTTGTAACATGCTATAATCACAACGATCATTATCATTGCAAAAAAAGTCATCACAGAAAATGAAAGCCTAACAGTCAATCTGAAACCGTATAAAACATATGACAATAACCACAATTGACTTCAATTACAAAGCCTGTCAGTTTAATTTCAGATTCTTACTTTGGCACTTTTGTGGAAGCGTCTTGCCCCAGCCCAATGAACTATTGCCAAGAATTTTAATAAGGCTGAAGCCAAGTTGTACGTGAAAATACATGCTTCATGTTGATAAAAATGAGAGCGGTTTAGCTGTTTGTGGTGTTGTTGTAATGAGCAGTGTCTGTGAAGTTTTGTGCTTAAAACGTCGGGAACGCTGTCCCTCTGTTGCTAAGGTGAGCAGTTATCTGTGGGCTGTATGTTTGTTTTCAACACTCTTTTGCCACTTGAGAATGCGGTGTTCAGCATTGTCTTTTCAGCAATCGTAAATCTTTAGCATAATCTCCCGTCAAAACATGGAAGATAACAGATAATCATCTCTCTTTCGACTGGGGAAGCCTGAGGGTTTGCAGGGTGGCCAGTCGACGAGACTACATGCCGGCTGCCACACACACACACACACACACACACACACACACACACACACACACACACTAATAGACACAGTATGATGAGATATCGCGATACTACTATATGTAAAAGAATCATTTTGGATACTGAAGTTAACGTATTCATAAGTGGAGTTCACTTAGACAAGCATTACTATTATTATTAAAGGGGTAGATCACCCAAATTGAAAATTATCCCATGCTTTACTCATCTTCAAGCCATCCTAGGTGTATATGACTTCCTTCTTTCAGCCAAACACATTCAGAGTAATATTAAAACATCCAAGCTTTATAATGGGAGTGAATGGTACCTTAAATTTTAAAGTCCAAAAAGCACATCCATCCAAGGGGTTAATAAAGGCTTTCTGAAGCAAAGGCGTTTTTGTAAGAACAATATCTATGTTTATAACTTCATAAACTATAATCACATGCGCTAGTCTAGTTCCGGCGGAACAGTGACCTGACACATGTAGGATGTAGGGGTACACTCTAAAAAATGCTTGGTAAAAAACAACCCAATGTTGGGTCAAATATGGACTAACCAAGCAGTTTGTTTTAATGTCTTAAGCAAACATTTAACCCAACCGCAGGGTTAAAACAACCCAACTGCTGGGTTAGTCCATATTTGACCAAACATTGGGTTAAAACAACCCAGCATTTTTTAGAGTGTATTGTAAGCTAAGGTGAGAGTAGACCTCTCTCGTGGTTCAAACCAATAGGGCTGGGCAACAAACTCCAGCCCTTCTTATATCAAAACCCTCCAATATTTCTCTTTAACAATTTTCTCTTTTAACATTTTTGTGACTGATGTTTTGTTTTGCTCTATCATCTGCTCTTCTGCAATCGTCAATAGGTCATGCGTCGGGTCAGAGGTCACTCTTCTAGACTCGAGTATGGCCGTTACCAGAAGCCAGTGATTATACACTGTAAAAAATATTGTTGGTTTAACTTAAAAACGCAAGAAACCTGGTTGAGTTCATTTAAATAAAAAAAAATTGAATTGAGTTAATACAATGAAGGAAATTGGTTTAATAAATAGAAACTCAAAATATTATTGTATCTAAACCATATAAGTATATAAAAAATGTGTGATAAATCATGAAAATAGCACAATCTGGCTTTTTTTGGACAAAGGTACCATTCACTCCCATTATAAAGCTAGGAAGAGCCAGGGTGTATATATATTAAACCTTTGAACCGGTTTTATTTACTTGAACCACCTGATTAACCAATTCACTGAAATAAAATTGGACTTTCCAACACACATACAGTAAAACACTTGTGGCTTTAAAAAAGACCTATTAGTTGCTTAATTCATTCTCATGTGTGGTTGGACGATACAACTTGTGCTTGGAAAGCTTGGTGAATCATGGTGCTAAAAGTTCATCAGTTCATCAGTAGACAGGGACAGAATGGGGCATTACGGTAATCAGACACACACTTACGCAGAGTTCAGCAGTTCACACTTGGTAAAGCATAAAGAGGGGCGTTCAGGTAGATGACAACAGCGACAGATGGAGTGAATGATGAGCGAGAGAGAGACAGAAGAGGAGGAGTTGAAGGGGCTTCTTGGGTTTTTAGAGAGAGAAAGAACACGTCTTTAGTGGGTATGAGGGGTGATTTGAAGGCCAGAGAGGGAAAGGTGTGTGCATATGTGTGACCATAAACACAGATCCTCTTTCAAACAAACCTAAGCTTTTGAATGGATGAGCAGCCAATAACATATACATAACAGTGACTGTCTGGCGGGGAAACTGGAATTGGTTTTAAAATGCATTGTTGGGAATTTACTTTGAAACAGTAACCTTTGTGATACAAGCAGCTCAAAATAAAACGACCTACATGTTAACTATACCACCAAAAATATTTTTAGATCCGAATTAATTGGTTAACAAAAATGAATTGGACCTTTTAACAATACAATTGTTGTGAGTCATTTTTTTATTTAACAGGTTCACTTACAAGAACCATCCAATGAACAAACCATTAGAGTAATTCTATTCAATAAAAGTAGTTAGACTTCCACTCTGCGGATACGTTATTTGGAAATCTAGTTGTATGTTATATATGAAATATGTACTTGTTTTTTTTTTTTTAGAAAAATTCCCTTCCTTTGTGAAATCATCATAAAAGCAGTATGATAAAGTGACTTTTTAATGTGTTTGTGTTTTCCGAGCAGTCATCCTAACGGACACAAGACGTTTAGATGCCAAAGGCAAAACTGTGACCTGAAAATCACCTTATTTGCATGAACCTGTCGCTGCAGTTTAGAATAATAAAAAAGCTCTTCTCTTCTCTTCTCTTCTCTTCTCTTCTCTTCTCTTCTCTTCTCTTCTCTTCTCTTCTCTTCTCTTCTCTTCTCTTCTCTTCTCTTCTCTTCTCTTCTCTTCTCTTCTCTTCTCTTCTCTTCTCTTCTCTTCTCTTCTCTTCTCTTCTCTTCCTCCTCATGTATTTAAAATGTTATTTTTTTGTACAAATTACTGTCCACATTAATTTGATTAGAGGGAAATGTGTCATTTTTGCACCACTGGTGTCACCAATTGGGATTTCAAAAAAGACAAGATTTCAAACACCCCTATCTTCTCCCATTGGTTGTTCCCTGCCCCAAACTCAATGCTATTGGTTAAGTCAGATCAATGTTTTGATAGTGCCACACTGTTGACACTTTTCAGGGGAATAAATCTATCAATGGCCTTCTTAAAGTTGTTTTTGCATATTATGTTGGGAAGGAGAAAGTATTTGAATGGTGATTCTAACACTTTTTAGTTAGTGTCTTAACTTAACTGCAATTTTGTCCAGAAAAAAAAAAACTCACCATTATGGTGATCAATGTTCACTTTGGTTGGCCACTGGCATTCTTATAACTCTTTTCCTGATGAAGCGATGCAACAATTATTAATTATTTGGTTTCAAAGAAAGATAAGTAATAAATAGGTTGCTTTTAAAAGTAGACCTATAGCTTCTGACTGAATAATTAACTATAGTTAATGAATTTTTTTTTTAATTAACCTATGTAATATTTCCCTTTATGTCATATAATGATCATTTACAATTTTATTGCTATAACTCTTATGTCATAAACACCTGTGGAACTTTTAATTGGGTTGATATAAACCCTCTATATTTGTAACAATATCTTGCAGTTGATCATACTTCAGTCACACACAGATTTCAACATTCAGCACGCAAAACACAACAATTGTAACATTTATGGTAGCTATACTAAGTCAAGTAAACCTAAAGTAAAAGATCAAGTACTCTCTACAGTTATTTTTTAGTTACTAGAACTACTCTTGTGTAAGTGAACTGTACTAACTAAGCATTTGTTAGCAGAACATACTATTCCCATTTCACTTTACTTGTATTTTTGAAGGCAATCAGTTTTTTCAAGTAAGTCTAACTAATTAGATTTAACAGTGTACTGACAAAAATTACCCAACTTTAAATGAAACTTTTATTAAAAGCAAGTTGTATAAACTTCTATTGGAAGTTTTCACAATTTCTAAGACACATTTATTGAAACCTTCACGCATTTTCTCACAACATTAAACCTTTTAACTACATTCACAAAACCCCTGACTCTTGCGGCAGAATCAAACAATGGCCTCAAAACAATTTCACCTCATAATCCAACATTGCTTTCAGATCATACACACAGCTGGTCAATATATAAACACTAAAGATAATATATTAGACTAACACTAAACACAGTATGCAGAGCATTACAGAAATACATTTATATTGTATACAATAAACAAAATCTGCAATTACGTAGGTAACTATGTTGTTTACTGTAAGTATTATATTGTATTGAATTGCATCCAACTTATTTTTGATGAGCATTTTGAATTATGGGTAGCACTTCCGGTTTGGGGAATTACCATTAAAAAAGACTGAAACGAGTCATTTCAAGTAGCGCAACAAATAAAGCTTATCTGCCCATTTGACTGAACGAGCTGTCAATTTTCCTTCATGTTTTATTTTCAGACATCATGAGAATAATGTAACGCTTGGTATTTTAATGTGTTGAAAGTACGTTATGAGTAGTATATATGTACAAGAATATCAAAGACAAGAAATCTTTTCAGTCACTGCATTCTTTTCCCCGTGATTATTTTCTTTTGCCCCTTTGTAGTCCGCTGTAACATTATGAAAAAGGACAATACTGCACATTTATGGTCTGTTCTACCCAATTTAATTTACGATACACCCCATTAATAATTCACAGGAAATCATAAAGAATCTCTCGTTTTTCTCTTCAAATCCTCACGTCTCTTTACAGGTTTGTTTTCACCGGTAAATACAATTTACTATCTGTCGAAATGACTCATATCACTTTGAAATAGTATCACGCAATGCTGAAGTTAATGAACATTTTTTATTAAGGCAACGTATGTTACATAATACAGATTTATATTATATTCGTCCACCACATGTTCCTGGATCAGCATCTTTGTGATTCACCTATCATTTTCCTCTGATTTTAGGGGTAAGTTATGGGTAGAGTTAGGTTTAGGGGTAGGGATAGGGTTAGGACTCGATATTCGGACAGGAATGTTGTACCAGGATCAACAAAATAAGTTGATCCTGGAACATGTCATACTTGGCAAAATCACGTTGACGTTGTTTCCATCCATGGTATCAAGAATCAGTGCACCTGTGCCCCCTGTGCACTCTAAACTGGCATATATCACATCATTAGAAACAAATGTGAAAAATGTTGAGGCGTTGTGAGTAAACGATGACAACTGTGTTGTAGTTGTGTTTAACCTTTGCCACTTGTTTTTACCGTTTTATAACACGTTACACCGAGATTTGCAAATGGTTTAAAACTGCTTGAACTTGTTGAAAAAGAAAGAGTGACTTATTCAACAAACAGGTTTAGGCCTTTGAGAATTTGGTTCAGAGAATGTGGTCTAGTGCCTTAGCGATTGTGCAAAACTGTATTAAACCTGTGACATTTGTATTGCTAGCACAAAACAACCAGTTAAGCTACAACTACGAGCTCCATTATGCCTCCTAAGATATGAAAGAGCTACCTCTGAGCAATAATATTTTCCTCTAGGCGAGCAAAGAGACAGGTGTTGATGTTAAGAGATTTTTCATTTTGTTGCTTTACCCTTTGGCGGCTGCCACACACACACACACACACACACACACACACACACACACACACACACACACACACACACACACACACACACCTATATACACACATGAGGATAGATTCTTGGCACAGACTAGTCGCGAGCATGAGTGAGTTTGAAGTGTCGCATTTGGCAATCTTTTCATAGTCATCATCATTGCTATGGCATGTCTTGAAAACTCTCTTATAACATAACCCCATAGAATTGTATTGACCAAATGAGATTTGGTACGCAACCACTCAATCAACCACCTAGCAATGATCTAGAAACTGTATAGCAACATGCTAAAAACATTCACATCAACATCAAATTGACAATCTTTAATCACTTAGTGTGACATTCACCAACAGCAGATTAATTGCCTTTGTGATACACCTTAACCTCTGTCTAATTTCTTGCTGAGTCACAAATTTTGCTGTCATGAAGTGTGACTGCTCCATCAAGCTGTCAGCCTGGGATCATATCATATCGGGGATCAGTCTGACATGCAACAGTCATAAAATACTGTAAAAATTATACACCCAGCGTAATATATGCATTTGACACACAATGTCGCAGTGACTTATGTTTGGACAAGCTTGACTCAAATTTTCTTTATAAAATGTAAAACCTAAATAGTATAGTTTCATAATTTGGTTTGGATTTGAGGGCCAAGGCAGCACAGTGGCTTGGTAGATTGCACTGTTGCCTCACATTTTTTACCCATTTATTCATGGGTTTCCTCCGAGTGGTTTTTCCCACAATTCAAATACACACTCTAAAAAATCCTGGGTTGTTTAAACCCAATGTTGTGTCAAATATGGACTAACCCAGCAGTTGGGTTGGGTTGAATCAATGTTTGCTTAAGACAACCCAATCGCTGGGTTAAAACAACCCAATTGCTGGGTTAGTCCACATTTGACCCAAGATTGGGTTGTTTTTTACCCAGCATTTTTCAGAGTGCATGCAGGACAGGTGAATTTGAGACCCTAGATTTAATTTGAATGTGAGTGTGAATGGGTGTATGGCTTTGAGCGCTATCCCTGCGATCCCTGCCTTTGTCCCAAGACGCTGGGATGGGTTTCCGGCATCCTTGCGACCCTACAAAGGACAAACAGTTTGGAGAATGGATAGATTGGATTAGAAGTTTTCTGTGTTGTATTTTTATGTTTTCGAGTCAATACAATTCTTGGGTGCATATACTTCTGCTAAATAGAAAATTAAAAATATAGAATTTCCTTTTGCACTGTTCCCAGAAACTACAACTATTTCTTATCTAGTCAATTAGCAGTTAAGTAGTATATAGTGTCCCATCAGGGACGTACCAATGTTCTGCCTGCAGATAGTTTGAAGAATTGATTGCGGAAGTTACTCACACGGCGCTTCCCCATGCCTTTAATCCCTACACTCTCTTTTTCTCACTTCCTCACTGAAAAAGATGGAGTGAGTTTGTCTGGGACATGGACTCTTGGGGATCTCTGCCTGTGTTTGTTTAGTAGGCGGGGAGCTCAGCAGAGACTGTGTGTGTTTTTGTAGTGCTCGACTTTTCCTGAGGTAATGCTGCCCTGATATGACCGCATGGGAGAGAGAGAGTGGGAATGCGACAGAGCAAGAGTTCAGCGTCTGCAATGTCTCGTCTGGTTCTTTGAGTGTAAATTCATCTTTTTGTAGCTGGTTTGCTAATGCTAAAGCTGATGTCACAGTCCGAAAACATCAGCTGGCAATGGACAGCTTGCCTCCTAGGTTGTCCTTAGAGGAAGTTGGAAGAGCCATCGGCTTTTGTTGTTGTTTGAATCGGACATTTGTCTGAAGTGTTTGAGTTGAGGCTGGAGTTGAGGTCACTAGATGTGGCTGCGGGACACCTCACTGGGAGAGGAAATGGAAATGCAGGGAGGCCTCAGGTTAACCACTATGATTCCACATGCTGCATGGTTTGATTCCTGGAGGTTTGGGAGTAGGGGTGGGAATTTTAAGGAATGTAGCTAATCTGGTTCCGATTTCACTTAACAATTCTGGTTCCTTAATGATTCTATTAACTATTCTTTTATTCATTTGAGGGGAATATTAATTGCACCCTTAGATAATATACGCCTTTCAACAACTACAGTTTGTCTGTGAGTTTAGAAAGGAATCAATATCACAGAAGACGTAGGCACTCAAAAGTTGGTTGGTCTGAGCAGAAAGAAAATAATCAACACATGGCAAAGCCAGAGCCATGCATGGGCATGAGTTTGCGTGTCCGACATGAGATCATCGTGTTATGTAATTTCCATAGAACCAAAGCTGAATCAGCAGGCTCAGATAGTAGGCAGTACACTCTTAAAAATAAAGGTTCTTTATTGGCATTAATGTTTCCATGAAGGACCGTCAATATCCATGAAGCCCCTTTCATTGCACAAAAGCTTCTTTACAATGCAAGGGCTCTTTAGATTAAAATGTTCTTCACACTAAGAAAAAAGGGGTTTTAAGAACTGATCACTGAAAGGTTCTTTGGGGAACAAAACATGGTTCTTCTATAAACACCCTTTATCATTCGACTGACGTATTTGATATAATTGCTTTTAATGGATCCCGTTCTTAATTCTCAACATTATTTACGAAGAGTGCGCATGTCAGAATGACATATGTGTGTGTGCCCATTTCTGTACTTGGCTTGTCTCCTCTTAGTTCTGACAGCACTCGCCTCCTGTCCACTTTGATATACTGATAACTCAACGTGACTCCAATGAATGGGGACAGAAATTGAATTATCCCAAGCTCTGGAACTTTTCTCCACTTTCAGTCTGCCTCTTATTAAAGATTGAGAGTCAGGCAGTGCCAGTTAGAGGGGTAGCATATGGATCACTCCTCTAATTGACTGATAGTATCTATTGGCAGGCACACTGATTGGTCAATAAGATTGCATGGCGGGGTTTTCTGTCTAAGTCAGCAAGTTGACTGACACTGATTCTAAGCCATTCTATATCAAACATTTATATTTAGAACCTTGGCGTTCATTGCAAGTAGCGAGAATCTTCTTCTGACAAATTTAAATCTCATATGGCACTCGGGAAAGCTAATCCAAATGCTCTTTAAGCTGAATCGTGGAAAATGAAGAAAACTTAATGGAGGTAACTTTTGGAACAGATCATACCAGAGGGAATCTTTAGAACTGAGTCAAAACTCTTCATGGTGCAACTGCAGGGAGTTTTAACGGTTGATTCATTTTGCCAAAATATTGGCATCGTTTTTTTTTTTAAATGACCACCACTGATTTTAAACGTTCAATAAAAAAGTTTAAGACTACCAGCCCTTTTGACTGTGTGCAATATTGTGTCACCGAATGTACATTGGTTTTACAGTGCAAATCAGAGTGAATTGGGGCTAGAAAATGATTAAAAAGCATAGGGAATAAAGTTTGGACCACATGTTAGCTGACATCCATTTTAGTACACTATTTAAAAGAAAGGCGCCTGTGGCAACCAGACACCATTGTATGACAGTATCATGCAACAACACTGGCATACTGCCTTTACACATTTTTCATTCAACGACAAAGTCTGTAGGTACAGAACTATGCAAATTGAGAAGCAACAAAGTCTTGCTATACATAGACTGATATGTTGATTTTGGTGTGTCCGTTTCCCCTTTACAGGCGAGGTTGAGTAGTCGAGGGTAGCTAAAATGCGGAATGCTTTGCTGTCAGCACTCAGAAGGCACATTGCTGGCATGTTTGTTTTAATGGTCTGTTTCTTACATTTTCTATCTCTTTCTTATTCTCTACTTTTCTTTTTCGGTCTTGCTCGGTCTACTGCAGGCCGCTGAGCAGGAAAAGGCAGGTGGTTGACGCTAACGGTCGAACACTGTTTGCGTATGTGTGTACTGGATAAACAGGTTGAGGGGCAGAGGTGGAGGTGGGGTGTTTTTGGAGCGGGGGATGGGGAATGTTTTCCCTAAAACAATGAGTTTTCCGAGAGACTTAGCGCTGACTAGTTGAGTGTTAAAGCTGAGGGTGGGAGAGAAAGAGGACAGATTTTTTTTTTGTACAGAGGTTCTGCTCAAATCAGCTTGGGGTTACAAGTCTTTATTGTGCTTGTTTCCCTTCAGTTCACTTAGCTCGCACACATGCATAGGCCTACACTCTTTTCCTCATAACTAGCAGCCAACCATTGTCATAGCTGTCTTTGTAATTACAGCGTGTTACAGTAGAAGAGAGCAGAGATGTGTCTAACATGCTAGCTGACTTGGATGTACTGCAGTAGTACGGTGTCTCTAATAATCACTGTCACCTCAAAATATCTTGTCTCATCCTAATTTTCCTTTGTTCCCCTGGCACTTTGAGAATGTACACAGAAGTTTAGATGTAAACAATGATTGCTAGCTCTGTTTCAAAGATTATCCGCTTACTCAGGTTGCTGCCTATTAAGAGAATATCCTAACTGATACAATATCACAAAAGTGACTGAAAACGTTCTGTTATTGTAAGTCTCTTGTATTTTATTTGGGATTTGTAAGGATTTTTAGTTAGATTATCTTTTGTTTATTATTTTGTCCTGAACTCCTCCGGAAGATCCATGCTTCCTATTATTTAGCCATTTCTTTGTGAATAAAGAGTTACCTTTTTTGTGAATATAATCTCGCTCTGTGATGTTTGTGTGTGAGCTGGGACAAGATAATTTGTCACCAGTATTCCCAACCCTAGACTGGGGAGGTCGTGACAAATGACATTTAGCGTGTTGCTAAGCTAACTAAGTGTTTTTATTCAGTCTGTTTTTATAATAAAATGTCATATAGCCTAAATGTATATTTATAATCAGTATTTAATTTGCCTTGTCCATTGTCTTGGATGAATTTATTTTTTAATGAGATTTCCGCAATGCATTCTGGGATTACCTTGTTCGTGAAGGATATGTGCTGTATTAGAGTCTGGCCAAAAAAGTTTACTTACATGGCAGTATTTGCATCACGTCAGTAACAGTGATGCTGTAAAATGTTGTTTAGGTAGGCAGCCTTGATAGATTTAGGAAAAAAAGCTCTGTTGTGATGTTGTTCCATGCGTCTTGTGTGGCTTTGATACAATCAAAGTACTTGACGTAATCATGCCAATGGGCGTTATACGTAGTTCATTATTAAATGGTTCGTAAATCATTTTTAGAGCCGGATGATTGTTTGGAGAAAAAGATATGTTTGGTTTCCTAGCAGGTCTCTATAAATGGACCAATGAAACACTCACCTGAGGCAGACAGAAAGATATAGATAGAAACGAGAAGCTGAGAGGGGGAGGTGGGGGGTGTAGAGAGGGGGAGTTTAAGAGAAAGAGAGAGGTGATCTTGAGGCCAGGATTGGGTCAGACTTGTTGTAGCATGTTTGAGTGATACGGAGAACTGCTGCAGGCTAGCATGAACTCACTAGTCTCTGTCTCTCTTTCTTTCTTACGAATTATCGCAAATACAAGTTTCCTAGTAGAAAATCGTAAATTAATACCCTCTCAAGTCATATTTACTACTGAGAAACAGCAGAACCTGATTTCACCAAGTGCAACATGTTCCTGGATCAACATCTTTGTTAATCCTGGAACAACATTCCAAACAACCAATCAGATTTGAGGGGCAAGTTTACTGTTTATGTCAAGTGTAGAAGTAAAACAAGGGTTAGTTGCGTCTACATCAGTGTTATTCACCTATTATTTCCTTCTGATTTTAGGGAGAAGTTATGGGTAGGGTTCGGTTTAGGGCTTGGGATAGGGTTAGCATTACATAGTTGGACAGGAATGTTGTTCCAGGATACACAAAATATGCTGACCCAGGAACACGTCTAACTCTGCAAAATCAGGATTTTGATACTCAAGTCTCCAAGTTAAGCGGGCCATAAGCTTTAAACATGGCAGAGGGAAGAACAATTGCTGCTGTGACTGGTATTCTTTATAACCATTTGAAGCATATTATATTTTTTATTCACAGTGATAATAGCCTGCATTTGACCAAAAATCCAGAATTAGATTTAAGTAGCGTTGTGAATGTTCAGATGCACTGTAAAAAAAGAAAAGTTGACATAACTTAAAATTGTAAGTCAACTTGATGAACAGCGTTTTTGAGTTTACTCAACTTTTACACAAAGTAGTTCACTCAACTCAATTAACTGAGTATGGTCAAAAATAAAAAAGGTGACTAAAATGAACTGACCAGTCATGTTTTCATTTAATGAACTGTCTAAACAAACCGATTTGCTAAACTAACTGATTGCCTAAAATAAATCAGACATCTCAGTGCTACTAAAGAAGCTGTTCTAAGAGAGCATGTTTGATTTGTTTGTGTGATAACATGTAAGGCTTTGTGATACAATACGTCATCAAGATCAAGCGTTTTATCAAGCAAAATGCTACAAAAACCTTTGCTATGCCTCTCTACTGAGAGAACATTAATTTAAAAGTGTCGCTACTTCAATAAGCTAATCTCATACACTTTCTTTCTGTCTTTTGTTTCTTGTTTTGATTTGTCCTCTTCAAGTCATTTATAAAAATTCCTCACTGATGAAATTGTTCCTGTAATTGTTGGCTGGAGAAACAAAACAACGAAAAGTCCCACATTCCTGCAGAAGTTAGATAAATAAAGTTGGAAGGCTCAGATGTTAAAAGAGGGAGAAAGTGTAATGCGTTTCACTTTAGCTTTCTACACGTCTTATCTGCAGTACTGCGCTTTGTCTCTTCTCTCGCTGTTATAGGATTGTACATTCCACTAAACGCACGTGGCATGTAACACTGTCCACCGTAACTCTTTTATGTGTATGCACACAGTAGAAAATGCTGAGGTAAATGTTGAAAAATGCAGCGCTGCATTTCTGAACTTTCTGTCACCCGAACCATGCTGCCTTGCAGCCATGTTCTTAAGACACACACACACATGTTGTGTTTCCATGTTTTATGGGGACATTCCATAGGCGTAATGCATTTTATACTGTACAAACCGTATTTTCTATCCCCCTACACTACCCCTGCCCCTAAAACTACCCATCACAGGAGACATGCTGCATTTTTACATTTTCAAAAAATATCACTTAGTGTGATTTATAAGATGTTTTTCTCATGGGGACCAAAAATGTCCCCACAAGGACAAGGATTTTGGATATTGCCATCTTTGTGGGGACATTACCGTAGGGATTACCAGTCCACACACACACACACACACACACACACACACACACACACACACACACACACACACACACACACTTACTGTCACATTTCAAACAGGTTAACTATAATTACAGGTGAATTAATCACTGGTGAATGAATTATACATCGTTCTTCCTCTTCTCTTATTCATGCACACAGGTTTTTTTTTTCTCATACCATGGAAGTTTGTCTCTTCAAGTTCTTTTTAGGTGGAACCTAACAAGTTTTTTTTTTTCTTAAATGTGTGTTCATGTTTTAGGGCTGTTTATGAATCTTCTCATCGGTGGGGTTTGAGTGTGAATATGGATTTCTCAAGTGTGTGTTTTTGTGTGTGTGTGTGTTCTCAGGGTTTGGAGTGTAAGAGTGAATCTCACACAATCTTGGCTGAAATCACACTGGACCCAAATGGAAATATTTAGCAACATTAAGCGCACGCACGCACGCACGCGCACACACACACACACACTAAACAGGAATGTATTGCAAAGCTTCATATTTGACAGTGTTACATGTCCATTGCGAATAAATTACATACCTTTCTCTTGTTTCACAATGGTATGAACAGCTTTCTGTAGACTATATATAGAAGTTGTTGAGGAGTGGTTGAGGAAAGGTGTACTATTACTTTTTTTTTTTTTGCCTTGTTGAAACCAAAAGAGCAAAACAAATCCCATATACTCATTTTAAAGGAGAAACCCAAGCCATATAGACTACAAGACTTGGGCCAGTAAGCACCCACCCTTGAAACCCCCCACAATACACTGGAA
Source organism: Gobiocypris rarus (assembly GCA_023029165.1). Classification (NCBI taxonomy): domain Eukaryota; kingdom Metazoa; phylum Chordata; class Actinopteri; order Cypriniformes; family Gobionidae; genus Gobiocypris; species Gobiocypris rarus. Next base: position 13,421,092 of record CM040923.1, read on the forward strand.
CCCCCACACAGAACACCCATGGAATTGCATAGCAACACCTTAGCAACCACAGCAATGAGCGAGCAACCACACCAGCACCCTATCATATGGGTTTTTAGGTTCAGACAGCAAATATGACTTTCATTTATTTGGAAAAAATGTAAAAATCTAGTTTTATTCCAGATGAAATTCACCATATGGCTTTTAAAAACTGTTTGCATGATATTCAGGTCAGGTCGGGTTAGTTTGTTTTGACGGTGATCTATGAAGTAGATTTTGTAACTGTTCTGGAAGTGTGGTTTTGAAACTGCTCTAGGGAACTGTAATGCACCTCCAAATCAATGTGATTTAATTAGGCTCTCTGCAACTGTGTGTGTTTGTGTGCGTTGCGTGTGTGAATGTGAGTTTGAGCCGATAATTTAAAGAGGCCTCTTTTCAAGCTCACATTGGGGAAGAATAAGTAGCTTCAATTGTCGTAATTCTAGAGCTGTTGTCTACAACAATTCCCAGAGCTCTTAGACACACAGGTCAATACAAATAAGAGTTATTGAGTGTGGTTATTGTACACTGCATGCATTTCATTCAGATTGTATATTTTCATAAAACAGTGCGTTTGTTTATATACTGCATGTGTGTTTGACTGTTTGAAGTGGATGCACGGGTTCTGAATTGATTGAGCTGTGAAGGGTACATCCCTTGGGTGCTTTTGGTTAGTCAGTTGTTGCAGTTTTGAGCTCAACAATAGGCTTTTGTGATTGTGTGTGTGTGTGTGTGTTCTCGCATGAGTGGTTTCTCGCTCTTGCAGGTAAGATTTGAATTTGTTTTATTTTTCATGTGATGAATAGGAGAGTGAGTTTACGGTCGACCCGGAAGTATTTGGACGCTTAGGCTGGACTTTAATAGGTCTGGATGTTATTGAATGGATTAAGGGTGTGTTCACACTTGGCATGTTTGGCTCAATTAAAACAAACTCTGGTGCGATTGCTCTTTTAGTGCGGTTCATTTGAATATGTGTGAATGCTGCCGTCCGAACCCTGGTGTGCACCAAACAAGCGGATGGGTCTCGGTCCACTTCCAAACGAACTCTTAAGCGGTTTGAATGAAATATGCAACGTGGTCCAAAGACATATAAACGAACGACAAACAGCACAGAATGCTTAGGCATACATTTTTTTTCACGTCATAGTCACAGTTACCCATCACAGTTCGGTACAGGCATCAGAGCCACCCCTCCTCACAGCAGATCTTCATCTGTGTGTGTGACGGAGGGATTCCTGCCACTGTTTTGACTTTTTAAAAGCTCTTTATGAGTTCTCAGCTGGTCAAAATACCATCATATAGGCTACACACATACAACGAGAGCATTTAGTCCAGCACTCAGCTTAGTTTTGTATGTTCGGAAAGTTCCGTCTTGAAATATACAATATAAAAGCTGACCAATCAGGTCAGAATGTATCCCTTTGTTTTTAGGTTCATTATCTTTAGATTCGGTGTTAAGAACGTGAACGCTAAGCGGCTCGTGACGACTAATTGATCTCTTAAGACAAGAAACGATTGGTTTGTGCAAGAAACCGAACAGTATTTATATAATTATTTCACTTCGAATGCGATCTATGCCCAACAGCCATCAACGCGCGATGACTTCCGGTGAGTGAGGTCAAATGTAGGCTACACTAGGTGGCGTATCTCAATCGGATACGAAAGTGATCTCTTGTGCGTATCTCTCGCCATATCGTGTTCATTTGACCTTACTCACGGAAGTCATCGCGCTGACGGCTGTTGGACATAGATGTTAAAGTCATGTAGCATGAATATGCAGAAACAGAAAAAATAGATATGTTTAATAGAGTGGATAACCTACAAACTGTCATGAATGTCAAGGTCAATATGCTTCTTTAAATATCAGATCATTTGACCTTTTTAATGAAAAGTCAAGTTTAGGCGACTCCCCGAAACCTAAATGCTATTTATTAATTATTTGATAAGTAATGCTATTTGTAATAAAAAAAGTAAAATAGTTTATTTAAAATATCAAATAAAATAAAGTATACTATTTATATATAATTGTAATCATTAACTTCTATGTGTATCAATCTACAAACTATGTGTAAACACACATATATTCAAAGTGTTAAGAATAATATTTAGACCATTGGATTTTTGAATTTGTATATGATGGCTTTTCGAAACCATCATGAACACAATTACATTTCTAAGAACTTGTTTTAACCTTTTTTAATCATGGAAAGTCTTTTCTATCATTGACCCTCATTCATATTTAAGTGTGGTTAATATATACGTGGCTAATGTGAGTGTGACCTGAGGAGTGTGTAGATCTCTTTATTAGATTTAGTCCTGGTGCAATGATTTGGGAACACAAAGGGTAGAGATACGGCCTTGGGCTAATAGCTTACGGCTAAACCCCCTCAAAATGTCTCAATCTGATGTCTCATTCCCATCATACCAGTTTTAGCCCCTCCAAAGACACACAAATACACCACAATTGTCCTCTGTTAGCTAGAGAGGTGACTGCCCTACATATAGCATTTTGGAATGAAAGGTAAGATTGTGTGTGTTTTCATATCCTGATAGGCCACCTGCTCTCCGCGTTCCTGAAGTTCCTGATCTGTGACACGCGGCAACCCCAAAGGAACAGCTCTTTAATCGTCCTAACTAGAACGGGGTCTTTAGGCTGCCCCACGTGGCTCTTTTGGATTGCCTTAACTGATACAAAATACTTTCTAACTATTACAAAATGTTCACTTAAGGTTACAAAATGCTCCCCTGCATGTGACCCCACGGCAGATTAGTGCTCACATACACTCCTCAATTTACCCCACACACGCAGTCCTCTGACCACAACGCTGGTGCATGCTGCCCTGTCGCCATGGAGACGGGTGGAAAGGTGAGTGGCGGTGTCCGGGTGAATGACCGTGGTTCGAATTGCATGCAGAGAGACTTACGTGTGCTTGGCCAGTGGCGGCACGTGTATATAGCACCATTAAAGATTCTGACGTCTTTTTCAAGGCAAGAGACATTTCCAGCCTTGATCTTATACATGTCATTCTCAACAATAGAAACCTGACATTTTTAGTTATTGAATGGAGGTTAATGGTGCCTTTTCATATGCAATAGATTATTACATTATTATAACAACATTATTACTTTTTTTTACATGCAAAAAGGTTAGTGGTCATTTGTATAAAGCAGTCTGAGGGAGCGTTTACACGACACTGTTTTCAACTAAAAACAGAAAACTTTTATGCCATTACATTGGCCATTCATTTACACGCCAGCAGCGTTTTGGGGGCCTGAAAGCATGGTTTCAAAGAGCACGTTTTTACTATACTGTTTTAATCTCAATGTTACCTACAAAAACGCAAATTTGTGAAATGGTGACATCATGCGCAGTACGTATTACATACCAGGCCAACTGCTTTCATTCATTACACACAGACTGATATATTTCAAATGTTTATTCCTTTTAATTTTTATGATTATAACTGTCCTTTTTGTCTTTAGCCCAGGCGAGACGCTTCTGAAGCTGTCTGTTGTTCGAGAGTGGCTTGACACAAGGAATGCGACAGCTGAAACCCATGTCTTTCATACGTCTGTGCGTAGTGGTTTTTGAAGCACTGACTCCAGTTGCAGTCCACTCTTTGTGAAGCTCCCCTATATTTTTTAATGGGTTTTGTTTCACAATCCTCTCCAGGGTGTGAATCTCCCTATTGCCTGTACACTTTTTTTCTACCTCATCTTTTACTTTCCTTCACCTCTCTATTAATGTGCTTGGACACAGAGTTCTGTGAACAGCCAGCCTCTTTTGCAATGACCTTTTGTGTCTTGCCCTCTTTGTGCAAGGTGTCAATGGTCGTGTTTTGGAGAACTGTCAAGTCAGCAGTCTTCCCCATGATTGTGTAACCTACAGCAGGGGTTTTCAAACCTGTCCTGGAGGACCCCCAGCCCTGCACATTTTGTATGTCTCCCATATTTGACTCACCCACTTCAGGTTTGGCAGTCTCTGCTAATGAGCTCATGAGTTGAATCAGGTGTGTTAGATGAGGGAGACGTGCGGTATGGGGTCCTCCAGGACAGGTTTGAAAACCACTGACCTACAGAACTAGACTGAGAGACCTTTTAAAGGCCTTTGCAGGTGTTTTGAGTTAAATAGCTGATTAGAGTGTGGCACCAGGTGTCTTCAATATTAAACCGTTTCACAATATTCAAATTTTCTGAGATTCTGAATTTGGGATTTTCCTTAGTTGTCAGGTATACTCATCAAAATTAAAAGAAATAAACAGTATCATTCCGTGTGTAATGAATTAATATAATATACAAGTTACACTTTTTGAATGGAATTAGTGAAATAAATAAACTTTTTGATGATATTATAATTATGTGACCAGCACCTGACAAGCTCATCAGTACTATGAGCAGATATTGTGTTTCTCTGGAGCTCATTTACCCTCCTCCATCCCCAGCTCCTCCTCTCGTCAGTCAGGATTTGGTATTCTGATTCCCCTTGAATCAGACTAAATTCCTGTATAATTTTTTTACATTTAATATCAACATTAATGATATCTGCAATACATTATGTTGGTTCTGTTCTGTTTACCCTAAGGGGGTTTATTGCTGCTCTCCCTGCTCTGATCCATAGGCTGCATGGATGCACAGGGAGTTCTTGCCCAGAACAGAACCATACCGCCAATCTAAACTATATGCTAATAGTCAATCAATTATTTTTGACGATAGTGGTCCTGACAGAACAGCGTTTTTAGTTGTTTACGCAGACCTGTATGAACGGGGATCAGTTTGACAAAAATAGGAAAAACCTTTCCATTTTAGTTTGTTGTTGTGTAAACTTATCCTTAAAGGTACAGAAGAAAAAAATTCTAAAGATCATGGAAAAAGGGGACAATTGCTATGTTTTTATTTTAAAGTGTCCATTTTAGTGTAATCATACATTTAACTACTGAGTAATAATAATTAACTACATGTACTCACTAAAGGGTTAGGGATGTGATTTTTTATTTTAGGTTAGTTACATGTAATTATGCATAATTTATGATAACTACAGTGCCTAACTAAATTGTGTTATCAAATATAAATAGAAAAAAAATTATAATTCTAAAGTGTACATTATGTAACATATAAATATACATAATTACACATACCCAAACCCAGATGCTATATCGTAGACATAACCCATAATTCAGCTGTAATGTTATCTTAAGCAAAAAAAAAAAAAAAAAAAAAAAAAAAATATATATATATATATATATATATATATATATATATATATATATATATATATATATATATATATATATATATATATATATATATATATATATATATATATATATATATATATATATATAACAGTATGTGCACGTACATAAGAAAGGATAAAGGTAATTTCTTGAATTTAGGATGGGTTAAGGTTTCGATTTAGGGTTATTTTCAGGATTAGTACTAATTATGATTATTATTATTCTAAGCACATAGTACATACACGTAGAAGACAACAGTAAAATAAAGTGCTAGAAATGTATATCTTAAATACCTAACAGCATAGACATAATGGGTATCCATGAGGACAAAATATGTGTGAAAGGAGGACATGATATTAATGGGTTTTTATTTATTTTGTTTTGTACAAACCGTTTCATACAACCACAGCTCCACTTTCATTGGAAAACAGTATCATGGACATTCTGGTAGATAACTCCCTTAAAGTAAAAAGGAAACCATACTGGTTCTAAATGACATTACAATGAGTAAATCATGATGGTATTTTTCGTTTTGGTTGAACAATTCCTTTAAACCATAAAACGTGTCACACTGGGCTGTGTGTCTGTATGTCACCGTGCTTGTTGTTATTCTTCTCCTCCTTGCCCCTTTCTTTCCTGTGCACCTCTGTCCTCCCCCCGCTTTCCCCTGTGTGTGTGTGTGTGTGTGTGTGTGAGAGAGTTTTGTTTACTTTCAGGAACAGGGAGCTCAGGTGACAGCAAGGAGGAAGCAGTGCACTGGAATTCCAGGGAATTTTCTCCCTCTGTGTCACTCAACACGGAAGTTTACATCAACCAAAACCAGTCAGGCTTCTGTCTCTCTCTCTCTCTCTCTCTCTCTCTCTCTCTCTCTCTCTCTCTCTCTCTCTCTCTCTCTCTCTCTCTCTCTCTCTCTCTCTCTCTCTCTCTCTCTCTCTCTCTCTCTCTCTCTCTCTCTCTCTCTCTCTCTCTCTCTCTCTCTCTCTCTCTCTCTCTCTCTCTCTCTCTCTCTCTCTCTCTCTCTCTCTCTCTCTCTCTCTCGGCATCAGTATGGCTTTTAATGATGGCTATATTTTTACACTTTAATCATACAGGCCAGACAGAGGCTAGTTATCATACTTTTTATTTTATTTTTCAGGGCATTTCTCAGGATTTCTTTTTTAGACACTCTTATTACTCAGTAAAAAAAAAGATAATCTGAGACAACTTGACCTCATGGTGGGAACCTTACATAAAATATTTGAATATATTAGACTTTTCAGCAAAATTATAAAAGGCTATTATGTCAAACGTCACATGACCAAAACGGAAAACAGTGGTTTAAAGCGGTTTAAACCGGTCTAATTCACTTGACACTCCTAATTTTCCTATAAATGGCATAATCAGTGTTTCAAGTGCAAGATTCGATAAGATTAGAGAAATGATATTACTTGTTTTGGGCCTTTTGAACAGTCAAACTTTGTTGTTTGCAGTGCTAACTAAAAGTATTGATGCTGCTAACTAAATCTTTCAGGAGCGGAACCGTAGCTCGGCTGTTTTCAAAACAGAGCAGTTTTTCCAGTACTAAGACAGTGTAGCAATGTACCGTGACAAAACTCTACATCACTGCTTTCAATGTCACATTACTTGAGCACACCGCTTTCAAGCGAATCAGTTCATTTTAAGTTAAGAACTTAACAAGTTAGGAAGCCCAAGTTTCAAAATTTCCCAACACTTCTTTTCTTATTCTTATTTTTATAAAGGGAGTGATATTTTTCATTTTGAATTGTGACAAATTCAAAGTCAGTATCACATGTACCCTTCACAGAATGCGTTGCAATTATCTCAAATCCAAGATGGTGGATGTGGTGAGAGAATGGTTGTTTGTAAATGTTGTTATTAGTTATTTAATGTATTTAATTCAATTACAATAGTTCTATGTAATTAAAACTAACTTCTACAAGGTATTTTTTGTGTGCTTTTTATGTTTGTTAACTTATAAGAGTATTGTGCTGTTAGCTTAGCAACATGCTAACATCAAATGCTTCTGCGATCAGTTGCTAGTCAAGTCTCCAGTGACTCACATTTCCTGAGTAGGCTACTATTTGTGTGGCTCGCAGAAGTGCGATCTGTGTAGAGCGTACCAAATTGGTTACTTGGACCTTCAATGGTGGTTAGTATCATGTTTTAGAAGGCAACTGTCTATTTAGGCAGTAGCCACTGAGATAGCAAAAAATATATATTTTACAACAGATGTGTTTGTGACTGCATCTGTGTACATGGGATTTTTCTGCTGCAATATCTCATAAAACTTGACAGCATTGCTAGACAGACACAAATGCTCTTGCTGAGGGCTAAACAGCCCAAATTATTGATGCGATCAGTGGTTTTTTGTTGTTGTTATAGGACAGGCCTTTCGTTGCTGATACATGCAGTGCCTATGGTCATACACAGGCACACAGCCTAGAACTAAATTTGATTCATAAATTAGAGATCACATCTTGCAACACCAGATACAACTGATGTCACCTTTCTATAACTTTACCGCAGGATATCTGCTCAGAAAAGTGTCCGTCTCTATTCTCAATGTGGCATATGTGACCTAACCCTCACTTATAGTTCATTGTTAATACTATTATTGTTATAATTATTATTAACCACAATAAGGTGTGATTAACTATCTATACATCTGTCTGTCAAATCTGTTATCGACATTGACATACTAAGGACAATTCAGTGATAACATGAGGAATACTCAAACACACAAAACACACATACTTTAAGATTGTGTAAACAGAATTAATATTCTAAAAAATGTTTTGACTTGTCTTCATAGAACGATTTAACACTAATATTTGGTTAGACATGTGACTGAACACACACACTCATACTGCGGCTATATGCCCAAGATTGACCTTGTATGAAAAGAAGAAAAAAAACATACAAGGTAATGGTAATGTATAATTAAGCAAAACAGCCAGATTGATTTTGCATAGGCCAATACACAGCTAATGTCTATTGAATGTATGTGTTTCCATATGCAAAATCAATATTTCTGCCCGAAAACCTCGGCCACCAATTGTTACGTGCATATTGCTGGTGTTCGCTTGTATAAGTGAAACTGTGTAGTGTAGGAAAGAGAGAAAGACAGACAGAAAGAAAGAGACGGGCAGAGGTGAGAGACAGAGAGTGAGGGATCCTGTATCCGTGATCCTGCTCCTGCGTTGTTCTTCGGGATTGGACGTTGTCTGGGCAGACAAGTCAGTGGCACCTTGCCAACATCTGCTGCTGCTGCCAGTCTCATTTTAGATAAGAACAAACATATAGTATTTATTTAAATGTGTTGTAAATACAAAGTAGTGATAATGGTGGTGATACAGTGATAAAAGAACATCATGCAGAATAACAGAAGAGTCTGTCTCGGTCTTTCACTTGTGTTCTCTCTTGTGTTAAGCAATGCAGAGCACCCCTAAACGCGTCTGACAAGACAATACTCGTGTAAGCACAATGAAGGACATCTAAATCTGTACCTCAGGCACTGTCTCTCTCTCTCTCTCTCTCTCTCTCTCTCTCTCTCTCCATCTGTCTCATCCAGCACAATGGCCCTAATGAAAAAGAGACGCGCTGTCTTGGCTTCAAACTTGTGTGTGTGTGTGTGTGGAAATGGAGCTCATATTTAGACCTATGAATTTTCTCTTTGACACCAGGCTCTTTATAGAGTTCCTCAGTGGCTATGAATGTTTTGTTCAGACCACTCAATCAAGCCGTTGTGGACCAAACCTAAGCTTTTATAAGGAGTCACAACTTTTTTTCTCGCTTTCTTTTTTGGTGCTCTGCAATCAACTGAAATTAGGTTTTTGAAACAATTTCTAAAATGCTCATAAATTGTTCATTACCTTACCTTCCCCTTATTCTCTTTGCACTGACCATTCCCAACATTATTGACTTCTTTAGCGAATATGCACACATGAAGTGGCCGTAGTGTCAGCTGTTTGTAATTGGTTTTTTTTTTCAACCATTTATTAGAAATTTCTGAGTGAAAATTGTTTCTACACCAGTTGTTTTCAGGTTACCCAGAGCAAGCTTGCAACCTCATAGCAACATGCTGTGAATAACTCAGAACACCCTAGCATCAGTTTTGCACGGGCAAACACTACTCACAGTTTCTTTGGAAATGTATCCAGTTGATAGCGCACACTCTCTCTCCGGAATGACATGAATATGCCCCTATCTCTCTCCGCACTGACAGTATTCTTCCACACAATGGCCTAAAATTACCTCTAACGATGACTGAGGGCAAACTAATTGCAGGTGTAATAGTTGGACTGACTTGCGCGAGCGCGCGTGTGTGTGTGTGTGTTGAAGATTAAAGTCGTACTTGAGGTACGCCGCCGTCTGCCATTCATACCTAATCCTGCAGGCTTAAATTATTTCAGCCGACAACAGTAACTTCAGACCACACCCTCAGACGCACGCCAGTCACCTTTTACCTCTTTTATGGATAGGTTAACTCTCTTTGTATGCATGTATAGGCAATTTCATTAATGCTCAATTCATTCTCACTGTCTCAAGTAGCCTGACGTTAACATCACTTTGTTTACCCTTGTTCTATAGCCTTAAACTTTGAGCCTCCTCGAATGGGAAGGAGACAGAGGGTATTTGATACACCAATTTAAAGTAGTTTTCCATGGTACAGTACGTCTTTATGAAAGCTACACCGTTTATTCTCAATACGGCGATCAGACTCCGCAGTTCGTCAGCTGAGCGGCCCACTTACCCTTCTTAATATTAATTAAGGCCTTTCTCTTCCAAAGGTCTACTCTTCTTTCTTCAAGAGAAGCGTTTCAGGCTCAAGTGACGCCTTGGAGTGAGTGTGTGTTTCTGAGCGCGTGTGTCTCATGGTCTTGGCGCAGCGGTGGGCTTTAGGAGCCATTGTCCAGGCTGGCTTTTGTGTGCTGGATAAATGACCACTCAATGGAAGCAGCCAAGATCAAGTCTAATTCCAATTGGGGTGTTTCAAGAGGTTGGAGTTGCTAATTAGCTTTTTCTAGATGTTTGACTACATTGAATAGCTTTAGATGTTTGGCTTCAAAACAAACAACTACATTTATGATTTTAAATGCCAAATTTATTTATTTTTGTTGACTTTTATTCAGATATTTACGGATTATATAATTGTTTAGACAGTACAGGAAGTTAAGGTGCAGACAAAGGGGGTGGGATCAGAAAGACTGGGTTTCTTGTGGTGCCCCCCTCAGCACTTGGTGCCCTACGCGCAGCACGTGATACGCATGGTGGGAGCGGTGGCACTGCGGTCACATGAGACGCAAGAGCCAATGGCATTTCACATTCAAGCTGGTAGAACTTCCCGAGGTGACATTTTTTGAATGTGTGAGATTTGAGCCATCCTTTGGCCACAAACTTGGAATATTTTCATTTTTGAATAAATTGCGACTGTATGCTGCCAGTTATATCTGGTGTTTCATATTGAGAAATGGTTTTGTCAAATAACTTTGGCGCGACTAATTTGCATAGGCGTAGAGTTAGGCTACATTCAAGCTATTTTAAGGCATGACAATTTGTTTTTCACCAGGAAAAACGTTTAAATATGTCATTTTGGTGATAAAAGATGAGTTTTAAGGGACAACATTTATTGACTACAGGGGGACTTTAACTTTAAAAGTTAAGCGTTCAACATGTAAAGCATAAATGCATTTTACTTGGAAAACTTTCTTAACTTAATATGAAATGCATGACGAAAATGTGTGTAATAGCCTATATCACAACAAAACAAACCAACTTTTTTTTCTGTTTATCTCCCGCCATATCTAGATTTAAAATGAATCGCGAGGACTTGCCACCCTGCGTCACATGACCAACGGACTCGCTATGATATCGGACTTTAATAGCTCTATATATTCACATATGTGAAGGGATTCAGTTGTCTTGACGTTTTGAAATCGCTCAAAGACAATAGCGCTCTTGGCATCTGTATAGTGACCCGCATTTCTCTTGGACATGCCAAAATCGGATGTCTTTGTGGGCGTGAGAACGGCTTGACAGGTGGGTGTTTGATTAACCCAGTTGCAAATTATACAATGCGAGTTTAAAAACAGCAATGTCTCGTTTTCTTGTACAGTACGTTAGCTTGTTACTGAACAACTAACTCACGCTACTAATGTAACTGAGTTATTAACGACTCTTTCAGTCTCTTACACATTCTAATGCCAAACCTATTAGCATCGATGCTAAAAAGTGTAAACCCTTTAACTTTACACCGAACAGACAAAGCTCAAATATAATTAAAATATAAATAATGGGGTGTTGCAGGAAGTTGTGTGTTTGTTTGAGAAATTTAGAGTCATGTTTATGCCATCCCATGCATTTGACTCCACATTGGCTTTAGACGTTTTGCTGCACAAATGTTTGCTTTAAAATGCCAAAACTAATAGCTTTAAAATAAACACAGTGAAACTCTTGAGTCTAACATTCAGTTTTCCTTCAGCTCCCATCACAGATGTTTGGAAGGGTTTTGATCTAATCTCTCTGTATGTGTGTGTTCAGGAAGCTGTTGTCAAATTATTATTCTCTTTTCAAATATCATGTGTGTACCATATAATGAATATGTTTGTATTGTTAATATTGACAGGTTTGGCGTGCCTAGTAAGTAGTTTCAATTAACCAGAATCTAGTCTACCCCTTCCTGTTTGTATATGACTCCTAGGCCCAGTTTCACAGACAGGATTTAGATTAAGCCAAGATTAGACTTTAGTTCAATCAGGATATTTAAAGATGACGTCCATACTTTTTTTGGTTAAATCATCCAAAATCAATTAGCCCGATTCACAATGGTAAGCTTGTAATAATGTGTTATAATTTGAAAGGTACTGATAGCTTTCCTCTGGAAATTCAAGCATGGCAGGTTTGTCCTTGCGTCATTACGCCACGTCTGTATTAGCGCTGGGCGGTATGACCAAAAATGCATACCACGGTATTTGGTACATTGTTTATCTATCTATGCAATATTTTATTTAGCCGTTTCTTTTAATCGTTTAACATTTCAGTTAGCCTACTGTGTGTGAAGAACAATACAATCTCTAGGCCAGTGTTGTGATCTAACAGACACCCGGTAGAAAGTAACCCGATTTACAGCAATAAACTCTAGCAAGATAAAGTCATTTTATGTGAAACCATAGAGCGTTATCAGATCAAGCATAATAACAGGAACATTGAATCATCTTTGAGAGTTTCATTGTGTTGACTGTTGTACGCGACACACAGTTTGAAAGCTGAATGAAGAATGACTGACAGCCGCAGAGGAGTGAAGAGTTCACGTAAACTGTAATTTATTGACTTAAATTTTCATCTGTACCTCCACATTAAACTATGGGATGGCTTCAGAACACTTATAATATAGTGCACGAAGCGTTGTTTTATAATGTTTTTCTGGGGCACTGGGGCTTAACAATAGCACAGATGCAGAGAAACATGGAAGAACAGTTAAAAGGTCTAAGGATATTTTCAATACATTTAAGAGCACTACAGTCTCTGAACAAATGACACACGTAAGTTTAAATACAAGCATGTAAGCAGTTACTGTTTCGCACATTCTTCTTTGAATTGTCAGTCTATTAATCTAGATCATTGTCTTCGGTGTAGCAGAATAATCCATCGTTTCATCACGATCGTGATCAGACGTACGGCTGAATTTCATTTGAAGAAGACGTGATGAAAAATGTGCGCATACACGCTGCTGGTTCATGTTTAGAGCACTAGAGTATATGAATTATGTCCTTAAAAAACGTATACGCATTCGTTCTGTTCAGTATCTGATCCATGTGGTGAGCGTTGTTAATCTCACCGCGGCGCTCCATGCAGAAACCGCTCTCTTGCACACAGTAATTATATGCTGTAATGCGATCTCAGCTGTGTCCTCACTACAGTGCAACAGTGAAAAGGGACACCTCTCAAACAGTGTCGCACTGCGTGCGCGTTCCGAACGTTCTTTAAGCGACATATACCGGTATTGCGGTGTAATCAAAATTCATATCATAACAAAAATAAACACCGGCATTCGGTATGAACCGGTATACCGCCCAGCACTAGTCTGTATACATGAAGGAGGAGTCCGGCTAGTAGGCTATCGCATGTGAGGATGCTGCAGGTGGCGGATCATTTCTAGCCTTTTCTCACAGCAGCTGGAATAATTAAATGTATCATTTTGATGGCGGATTGCGAAAGATTATACTGTACAGAAATGGAAATCTACAGGTAACGCTAATACACACTAAATACACATAGCCACGCAATGCTGATGTTGTTAACATTAACAATTTGAGAACAAAATATAACAATAATAATTTGCACCGCTTGATGTGATATGAAGTGATCGTTTCGAATCAATCACCATTGGTAGCGTGATTTATTGTAATATTTATTTTTCTCAGTCGCTCAGAACAAAAGTGGCAAACATGTTCAGACGGCATTTTCCGGTGAAAAGTCTTACTTTGGTCATACTTCCAAGATGTGGAATCTGTGATTCCGAAGTACAGTATCCACACCGGTGGTCATTACTGGTCTTGAGACATACATCTTGAGAAAAAACAATAGCACTGGCATAATTTAAAACATGTCAGAGCAAGTTAAAACAGCTCAAATGTGCATATTAGTCTGGGACTAGCTTAGCCTTAGCCTAGCCTTGTCTGTGAAACCGGGGGCTAAAGTTCTTAGAACACCCTGTGTGGAACTAAAATAGCTGTTCATAGAAGCTGTGTTTGTGGCTTTGTTTCTTTGATATAGAGAAGTTCCTTGAAAATTTAGGCGGGGGCAAAATTTCTAGTATCTATTGATGTATCTATTCCATTTTAATTCAGTCTCGTCTTTTTGCAGTTTTTTCACCACTTTTGAAAAGACATGTCATAAAGAAAGTATGTGTTGTGCACGTGTGCTGGTGCAGTGCTTTTGCAAAATGTGTTGGGAAGTTGTTATGAGTGTGTGTGGTAACATGTTCAGTAATCTGTCACGCGACAGTGTGATCTCGTTAGTATTCGTAGATGTACACAAAGTGTAGTTCAAATCGTATTATATAGAAACTGGTACGTGCAATATTGAAGTATGGACAACATGCTGTCAATGTAGCTTTGCAGATGTATAAATCGCAACAAATCCTCTTGAAAGGTTCACAGAAAATTTCAATCAGGACATTGATACACTGATTTTGTGTTTTGATTATTTAAAATAACTTGAATGTAATTATTTAAATGCAGTTACCATGATTTTTAGGTATCTATTAAATAATTATATAACAATTGTTTTTTGTTCATTACAAGTTAAATAAAATAAAATCAAGTTGTTGAAAACATCTTTAATTACTAGTAAACTTTTGTATTGATTTTGAATATATGTGAAAGGGTTTGTTGCAATCTGTTCATTGATGTTATATGTATTAGCGTTTATCAAGACATAATGAACTGGTACACTTTATGGATAAAAACCCACATTTATAAAAAAAATTCGGTCCCACTTTATATTAGGTGACTAATGACTAATATTTAACTTAATCACTTGATACTGCAAGGTTTTTCAAACTTTATGATGCTAAGGACCCCCAAATATGATGAACCTTTATGGGGGACCCCCTTCCTAAAACCCATCTATATATTTTTATACAATAGTGAGAATTATCATAGTGAGAAAAACGCACTAGAAAGATACAAAGCAAACATATGAAATTCTGGAAAGTATGTATAGGGCAAGAAAGGAGAGAAACCGTTAGAATGTTCGGTAGACTTTATCCATTTTTGCTTTGTGTTTTTATTCTCTGAAATGTTCTCATTCTCTAGAACCTTCTGGAGGACCCCAGTTTGGAAAAACCCCTGTGATACAGTTCATATGTGACCCGCGCAGGCAAAATGATTCACAATGAGCAACTTTTCAAGATTGCCTTATTTTCACATTCTCTATTAAAAACCTTCAAAAGGGTAAATGTTGTAAATGATTTTGGAATCCGACAAAAAATGACTGAGCTACACCTGTTTGAAGTCGTTTGAGTCGAGTTAAAAATCGAGTTAACGTTTTCTGACGGTCCCAAAACAAAATAGCAACCATACCGTAAAAAATCCTGGTAACACCACATTTGGCACACACCAGGTCAAAATCAAATATCTATAGGAAAAATATACATTCAACTTTTTTCCCCCCATGATTCCACAGTTGTTTGATTAACATTAATTGATTTATATTTTATTTAACAGACCTACTGTCCCTCACGGATAATGTTATACCTCAGATGTTTTTCCCCAACAGTTAACCATTAATTTAAGAAATAACAGATAATGTTTGCATGATTATTTGCTAAGACAGATATTTTGAAATACTGTTATTCTCTGTGTATATGTGTATATCAGGATCACGTGCTGTCTGAGGTGTCCACAAAGTTGGAATTCTGTGCTTTAAACCGGTACCAAACTTGTCAGACGTCAGGAAGCACAAAGGAACAAAGGAAAGGTAAGAAAATTCACAAATAAAGATCATTTTAGATGTTTAAATGCTATATGGAGCAATGGGATCACTAGACGAGGGCCTAGTTAACTTATTTTTGTGATCCTCAAAATCGTCCAAAATCGTCACTTGTTTTGTCAGAAATTAGTCTGTGCACATTTTGCCACCACGGGTCACATATATTTTGTATATACATTTACATTGTACTATATTTATAAATACCTGCATGTAATTATAGCTGTAATTTGATTTCTGTAATTACATAATTACACTACTCTTCAATTACACCTTAACCAACCCTTAAACCTACCCACACCACCAAACCTGTCCTTAACCTTACCCATATTTCATTCTAATAGCAGTACTAGTGTTTTTCCATACAGTATGAACACAATATGTTCATTGTACTTATTTTTAATGCAAGTATTTAGTAGTTAAAGACACCTAACATAAAGTGTAACCAAATATTCACATTAACTTTTCATTTCTTACTACCAGTCAAAGATTTTAGACTCGAACATCCAGTCTTTTTTGTATTTTTATGATTTTCCATATTTTATAAAATTTGCAAAGTCATTAAATGATCCTAAACTATCAAATAATCCAAATGGAAATATAAGAAAAATGGGCAAAATGAAATCTCAATGTTTAGCTTTTTCCAAAGTAGTCACCTGTTAGTAAATGCTATCAATCTCAAACACTGACAGTGTGTGACCGTAGCCATCTTTTATTGAAACATCAATGCATCAAGACGCCATCGAGACCGAACTCACGTAGAGATGAAGAGAAAGAACGAGGGATTGAGAACGCGAGTGAGGGGAATGGAAATACACCTGTTCATATTCATTTCAGTCCTTTAGTCATGGTACCGGTTGCCAAGATACACAGATCGCTTAATATTAAATTTCTCCAACTGAGCTGACACTTGACAGAAAATGATCGTGAAAGGCTTGTTAATTGGATGTGTGCATACGTGTGCACACATCTGTCAGATGCATTTCTTCTGCTACAGTCACCAAAAAAAAAAAAAAAAAGTTCAAACTTTGAACAAATAATTTTCAACATTAATTTCCAAAATCACCATAAAATGAATTCATTTGATTAATTATCCCCGTGTTACCGTCCATGGATTTTTTTTCTCTCGTCTTTTCTTCAAAATAACTCTCAGGCAATCTCCTGAACTTCTATCCAGTGATTAATGCCTGTGATGAAGAGGCTGTTCAACTTTGAAAGCTTCCTGCTTGTTGAAAGCAAACCTCAGACGAAAAAACAACCACGTTTGCTAATGATTGCAGCTTGTTTTCAGACCAACTGTGCACTTGAGGGAAGGTTTGGATTAAAAATACCATTAGAAAATCATTATTTCTTTCGCAAAACCTCCCAGTTCTTGGAGAATTCCAGGCGTGCTTTTGCGTGTCAATGTTTGAGGCGGCTGTACGTGTCATTAACGACTCCTTGCCTCATTAAAATGTTTTTGTAACCGCTATCTTTCCGCAGCAGTTCTTCCTCGGCAGACAGTTTACCATAAACACAATAAACAGGGGGGGAGTTTACGTAATTGAGCCTCTTTCGCAGTCTCTTTTTTTGCAGAGGGCAGGGTTTCTGGCTGTAGTATTGGTCTGGTCTGAGGCAGTGTAAGAGTTTGTTGAAACCTGTTGAGCGGGGCTCTGTCGACGCGTCTGCAGTGTTGCTCTAGCAGGCCCTGGGGACCTCCGGCGGACAATGGAGACCCTTGGGGAGGGGAGAGGAGAGGAGGGCCGAGGGGTTTGGAGGTGTTTGATATTCATGAGCTCAGATCAGCACATGGTGCCCTGCCTGTCTCAGTGTAAACACCATTAGCATGTCTTGATCAATTAGCCTCCCACCTATTCAGAAAAAATGGCAACATTTTAACCTGTTTTGAAGACTGAATCTAATCTAACACCCTATCTAATGTCTCATCTAAAAGCTGATTGGATAAACCATATTTAAGTTACAGTCTGACCACAGATATGCTCTTATGTGGTAAATAATATAAATACAACTTTTTTTCTGCATTGTGATACTCTTTGAAAACCATAAAGTATACTACAGAGTATACTATACTACTAGTAATCTTTCATAGACAAAATGTTTTCATTACACATTGCCAGACTGCATTCGTGTGACGTGTGAATCATGGGCACTGAAAAATACTTTATTACAATAAAACTATATTACAACAAGCCAATTAGAGCTGGGCATCAACTTGAATATATGGTTCTTTGCATTACACCGCGATAAAATCATCAGTTTTACTGCTTTAATGCAGTATTTTAATATGTAATTAATAGCAACAATGATATGTGACCCTGGACCACAAAACCAGTCAAAAGGATTTTTTTTTTAAATTAAGATTTAAACAGCATCCGAAATAAATAAATAAGCTTTCCATTAATGTATGGTTTGTTAGGATAGGACAATATTTGTCCGAGATACAAATTTGGAATCTAAGGGTGCAAAAAAATCGAAATATTGAGAAAACAAATTAAAGTTGTCCAAATGAAGTCCTTAGCAATGCATATTACTAATAATAATAAATTATTGATATATTTACGGTAGGAAATTTACAAAATATCTTCATGGGATAATTATCTTTAATTAATATCCTAATGATTTTTGGCATAAAAGAAAAATCTGTAATTTTGACCCATACAATGTATTGTTGCCTATTACCACAAATATATCCGTGCAACTTATCACACACACACACACACACACACACACACACACACACACACACACACACACACACACACACACACACACACACACACACACACACACACACACACACACACACACATACATTTCCCCCTCTTTAATAAATTCTATGTTTAATCTTATAAAACTAAATTCCTAATGAAAAAAATAAAATAGTATTATAAAAATTAATTATTTTATTGTGGATTATTTTTACATGAAAAAAACTAATACAAATGTATTATTTAAGATTTATTATACATTTGAATATATATCTATAACTATTATCCCCTACTAAAATTATATTTTAAAATATAGCAGTATTCCTTTTTGGGAATTATTTTTTAAATTAACTTTTGTATTAAATTGTGTAAATAAGTAATTTTATGCATATAGTTATTTTACATTCTCATGTATTTAATACAGTATTTTAGTATGTAATTTTTACAACAGTGTACTAGAATAAGATAATTTTTTTTATATATAAATGGATATTTTTATATTATATTATTATTGTATCTTGTTTATGTAAGCTTGTAATTTTTTTTCATTTGTGAAGTTATTTAATTACATTTTGCAGGTAGCAGGTTTATTTCCATGTCCATGTCAACATTTGTCTTTTGCTAGCATGGAGTCCTTATAGCGGAGATGTTCCCATGCTCTTGTCCCACTTTTATCCATCGCTCTTTCTCTCCCTTTCTCATTTTCCTCCTCTCCGCCCCTCTTTTATCTCTTTTATCTCAATATCACACATTAGTTTATCACCAGCTTGTCTGTGGTAGCAGAGATAGGTGATTATGGCTCATCGTTATAGCCCTGGATGTGTATGTGTGTCGGGGTTCTCAGGAGAACCAGAGGGTGGTCCCAGTTCCCAGCACTCTCAGGGGTCTCTCCTGAGACCAATACAACCTCGATTACAGCATTATGCAGCATCATAGTGCTAATCACAACCAGTCAGAGCAGGAGACGGTGTGTGTGTAGAGGCGTGTCAGTGGGATGTTAACTGGGCTGTTAAGGGAGTGTATTGTGTGTGGTGGTTGTATAGTGCCGCCTCAATCTTTCTCTTTGACCTCTCCACCCTGTCTTTCAGAAGCGCAACATCAAATTAACACGCTAATAACTCTCATTACAGCCAAAGCGTCTGAGCGTAAACACATGCTAGCTAGCATGCTAAAATTTCAATCCTTTCAAAACATCAGATTAAAGTAAAATATACAGCCCCTCCCCCCCAAAAAAAGTCATTTTGCACCTTTTTAAGTGTGACTGGAGTGTTTTTTGGGACACTGTGTATGTATGTTGAGGTTTTATTTAACTTTTAGCATACAATTCAAACCTAAAGTCGAGCATAAAATCACTCTTCCTAGTTTTGTGGCGTTAAGGTGAAAGATATCCTTGTGTAAAAAGTTTTAATGCGCTTCAGTCATCCTACATTGACCTGCGACGTTGCTTGCGTTTATTCACCGCGCCCTCGTTTGAATGCTAAATACAGCACTGACAACAAACTTGAAGCATGTGAAATCAGTCTGAGATTGATTCCCATCCCTGTCCGTCATTCGTTTCCTGTTCTGCTCTTCATCCAGCCATCCGTTTGATTGGTGTTATAGGCATTGGTTTGTCCCTGGAGAGTGCTGTCTTTTAACCCAGTGTAATAGGGTCAGGCTAATATCAAACGAATGACAGCGTCCTTCTTTTCATTGCTAAAAAGGGTAAACTGGTGCATATGTGTCTAGCGTTCCTATGGCTGCCAGCTGAGACCCCTGTGGGACCGAGGGACCATCCTCTCCATCTGTTCTGGAGGGCGTAACTCCCACCGATTACCCAGTCCAATTTGTTCGGGGTTGTGTTTACAGCCCAAAACCTGCCTAGCGGTTTGCTTCTAATTATGACCTTAAAGACCTAATAACCGGTGTGTTTATAGCTTTGTGAGAGTGCGTGTGTTTCCATTTCACTCATTGCTTTGGCTCAGGTTCTGATTAGTCATTTTACAGCGTGACGATGTGTGTGTACGGGACATTGAGAGAATGAGAACTCTTAATTAAGAACCATGTGTGTGGCTTCCCTGAGTGTGTGCGTTAGACATCTGAAAGAGAATTGACAGCCCGGAAGTAACACTGTCCAAGATATTAGCAGATAGAGACCTGTTGAATTTTGTGGGGAAAAATGGGTTCTTATTATGATTTATAGGTATTTTGACATTAAGTGTACACTGCACAAAGTGGAAATCTGCATTTGTTTAAGAAACCGTTTCTACCTGATCTAATCTGACCTAATCATACAAACAAATATATATATATATATATATAAAATATTTAAAAAACGTAATCAATTAATGCATAATTAAAACAATTAATCTTTAATGTAATTTTTTTTAACAATAAATATTTAATACATAATAAAAAAGTAATTAATACACATTTAATACACAATGAATGCTTAATTAATGAACATTTTAAAACAATTAGTTAATGAATGTATTTTGAACAATATAAATATAAAAACATAATTAATACCTATGGTAGCACTCTACAATAAGGTTAGCATAGTTAATGTATTAAATAACAAAGTCACAATGAGGAATACATTTGTTACAGTATTTATTAATCTTTGTTAATGTTCGTAATAATCCAGCTTGTTCATGTCAGTTCACAGTGCATTAACTAATGTTAACAAGTACAGCACTTGAGTTTAATAATGTATAAGTAAATCTTGAAATTAACATTAAGATGAATAAATGCTGTTGAATTATTTTTAGATCTTAGTTCATGTTAACTAAAGTAGTTAACTAATGAAACCTCATGTAAAGTGCTACCTATAGGCCTGACACGATAACTACTTTTTGTTTCGTGATGACAGCATAATAATGCAAGTAGACCTACACACTTTCAAATGACAACCTTTTAATTCTTTTACATCATGGAAATTAAGGGTAAAAAATATATTATATTAAATAAAAAAAAAAAAACAGAATAAATTGTAAATAAACATTTTCCCTTGTAAAACGGCTTTAACACTTGTCATTCTGCGTTGACATTTATATGTGCACCGAAACTTTGAAAGTGAAGGCTTTGAAATCGAGTCCATAAATTTTGGGCTTATTCTTCCAAACTGTCAGTAGTTGTCAGGAAAACACTATAACGCCTCAAATGGCGCCTTTCTTTCACCTGTCGATGACCGTATGAAGGTAAGGTACGGCTCTGTGTATGAAGGAAATACCCGAGAACCACTTTCGCCTCCGTCACGGAAAACATACATGACAGCAAGTCAAATGTTGGTGACATTCATTCTCATGTAAACATAATGGGCGATATATTGCATCACAAAAAATTATTGAGGTCATGTACATATATTGTGCGATAAATCGATATATTGATTATTGCGACAGGCCCTAGTTACCTATATTTTAAACAATAAATGCTTAATTAATGAATAATTGTAAAATAATAATAATAATAATAAAAAAATATATTGAATACAGTTGACTTACTATGTTGACATTGAAGTTTGTGTGTGTCATAATACTAACTGTTGTAATGAATCTTGCTTTAACTAGACCGCAATGGTGCCATGACCTGTGAGACCTGTATCTGTCTCCTTCCATGTGTCTGTGTGTCCTCACAGCAGGATTAGATAAATTACCCCGCCTCGTCTCACCCATGCTAATAGCCCTAATGAGGCAGATACATGCTGGATGAATAGAGCCTGCCTGGAGGGGGGCATGTACCCCTTTCAAATGAGGGAGGAGGTCAGGGTTTTTTGTGTGTGTTTGTGTGTTTTTCTCTTGGGTGTAGTTGTATTGTTTTTGAAGCCCATTGGCTTTTGAACCTTGGAAATCAAAGGTGGTCCATGTGAAGACCAAAAACTAGAAGCTCTTTCAAAGGGAAGGTATTTAGCCGTTTCTCCCCGAGGTACTCTTCATCCCTCAGGCTTTGCTACATTCTTTCTCCTTTTTTGTTGTTGTTGGCTAGATCCAGCAATCACTGAAATCTGGGGGGTATTCCAGAAACAAAGGTTAACCTACCGCCATATATACCTTAAACTCCCAATTGATTAACCAAACCTGGCTTACTCAAGGTAGGCTGGTTCCAAAAACGCATTTGTGAGAAAGTTCAGTCAACTCAGAGTATGTTAACCGTGAACAGACAAGACATCTTCAACAGAGCAACAAATTGATGATTCACCAAGGAAACAGACGCTGAGAAAAAGCGTGCCATTCTACTCTTCTTCTTTTGTTTAATGGTGATTTACATAACCTACTTAGAGAGGACTAAAATAAATAATAAATATATTTGAATTAAAAATGTGAACATTACCTTGTTATAATAGTGCTTTAGAATTAATATTATATATGATATATTATATAACTGTAACTATATAATAAATTTAGTTATATTAATATAATGCATATATAGTTGCTATGGCTACTTACATACCCTTACAGTTAACTCTGTTTTTGGAACTGAAAGTTGAGGTTATCTGCTTGCTTAATCTTAAACATATCCATGTATGTCACATAACCTGCTTTCTGGAATACCCCCTCCTGACTTCACAACCTTTGTGATGGTGAAGAATGGATCCAATTTGCATAATTATTTGCATTATTGGCATGAAGAGTGGGATCATTTCAGCATTTCGATAAATTATAATATACCTTTTTTTATTAGGCAACTATTGTCTTATTCTTTCTTTCTTTCATCTCAAAATATTATTGAATGACATTTTCACTTTTTAACGTTGTATATTCAATTAATGCATTTCCTAAATTAATACACTAATAAAAATAGTTAATACGTCAACATGATTATTTATGATGATCATATTATTTGAGTATTTGCAGATATTATTATTCACACTGTAAAATCACACACACACACACACACACACACACACACACACACACACACACACACACACACACACACACACACACACACACACACTTTTAAAGTTTTACACTTTGAATGCTATCATGTTAAGTTAATGTATTAATATATTTTGTATTAATATACATTACTGTATATATGACCATATGTAATTGTTTAATATGAATATGAATATAATATGAATATTTTTCTTATTTTATTATAGTTTTCTATTTAAATAATAAATATTCAAAATAATTATTCTCATTTGTAGATGCAATAATTCAATATTCAAATGAACCTCAACAGAAAACATATGCACATAAATGATTAAGATTAAATCATATGTTCAGTGTGTTGATATTGTACTCATTGGAATCATACATACTTTTTATGTATGAATAGTAATTTATTGCACAAAAATGGTAACCTAGTGTAATAAAGTTGATTCAGTCATATTAAATATAATTTGGACTTGAATTAACCATGTAGATGTAGAGGCAAAGTTAAGAAATGTAACTTTTCATGTTATTGAACTTCAGAGTACTAAAGGATCTGATAAGTTCAAAAGTTAATCTGCCATTGTGTGGAATCATCTATGTGTGACCAGTATGTGTTACTGCCCCTCCAAACATGCATCTTGACTTACAAAATATGTGAAATATGTGGCCATCTAGACATTGTGTACAGTAAAGTGCATCAAAGTCATGAACAAACAGCTGTCAAATAAAGCATGTGCCTAGACTGTCACTGTGTGTGTGTGTGTGTGTGTGTGTGTGTGTTGTGTGTGTTGTGTATAACAGGCCCATTTTGGTCGATCATAGTGTATAAAGAGTAGGTATACGGTTTGACAGAAACCCCAACAAAGTGGTTCACCTTGCACACTTCACTATGTAAACTCTCACACACTTTTGTTTGGTTTGCGACCCTCACTGGAAACCTTTAGATATCTAAACCGCACACCCTCATCCAGCATCTACATTTGACAGTTCACCCCAGAATCACACATTAAACTGTACAACCATTGTCTCACAAACCTTTTGACACCTAACTTCACACAGTTAGGTGTCAAACCCAGAATGCTCAGGTGTATTGTTCACCCTGCTCAACTATAAACAGTATGCAAATAAGAATGGATTACTCATCCAATGACAGTTATTGTGACACAGTATCTTTAAAAATGAACATAATAAATAGGCACCATATGACTTTGCAATAGAACATATTTAATAAAAGTAATATTTTAAATATAAATATATTTATATTATAAATTAATGTAATATAAATATTCATAAAAAACAGGATAATCTTAAGTTACCCAATGAACTAATCAAACTATCTTGCCAATAGAGAAGTTCATTGGAAATTGTCATTAGTCCTCAGAAGCGAGGTGCGAGGTGAGGCCTCCATGGATCAGTTTCCCAGCAGAACATTGCCCAAAGCATCACACTGCCTCCATCGGCTTGCCTTCTTTCCATAGTGCATCCTGGTGCCATGTGTTCTCCAGGTAAGTGACGCACCCGGCAATCCTTGTGATGTAAAAGAAAACATTAATCATTTTTTGGTTCCTGTTCTGAGGCTCACATGCTTACTGTTGGCGCTTTCGGCGGTGAACAGGGCTCAGCATGGGCACCCTGACTGGTCTACAGCTATGCAGCCCCATACGCAACAAACTGCGATGCACTGTGTATTCTGACACCTTTCTATCAGAACCAGCATTAACTTCTTGAGCAATTTGAGCTACAGTAGCTAGTCTGTATGATCGGACCACACGGGCCAGCCTTCGTTCCCCACGTGCATAAATGAGCCTCGGCTGCCCATGACCCTGTCGCTGGTTCCTTCCTTGGACCAATTTTGATAGATACTGATCACTGCAGACCGGGAACATGTATATATGCATCCAGTCAAACTGTTGTTTTAGTGCAAAAGGCATCTGTTGTATGTAGAACAGATGTCAAAGGTTTTAAAAAGGCAATACAAGTCTATGGGATTTTGTTCTCATTTAGATAGCTATATAAGTAAATGTGTGTGTCTACAGTGTTACCAGACTGCCTTTGTTACTTTAGCTTTGCTATAGCTTCTGTTTCTATATCCTGAAGCGAATGCTTGTGTGCTGGGTGGATAAACTCATCAATGCTCAGCTATTAAAAAGATGTTACATGCTGGAATTACTAGTCTGGAATTGATCAGCAGGTGTGATTAGAGTCAGAGAAACCCCCTTTAATTTTTTTTTAGAAAAAGGAGTTGGTATTATGCAAACTTTTGGCACCACAACTAGATTTTCCAGTTTGCGGTGTTTCTCGCTCTCTCATTCTTCTCACTCACTCATCAGCTTTTAAGGCAGTTGAGCTCTTGAAAACAGTTGAAATGTAAATCATTATGCTGTCGTGAGGCTGTGTACATTACTATGAGGAGAATGTGTTGCCGTCTAAATCAATAAAGACAGAATCTGAGTGCTGATTTTATGCCTTACTTGGATTCTAATGCCTCAACACACTCGGGACTATTTAAAAGGATACTTCACCCAAAAATTAAAATACTGTCATCATTTACTCCCTCTTATCATTTCAAACCTGTATGACTTGTGTTAATTTGAGAAATGTTCAACACCTTTAACCATACAACAAAAAATCACTGTAAAATCCAACAAATCCAACTTTTAAGTTGAAGTAACTCAAAGCATTTGAGGAAAGTGATTGCCTTTAAACCATTTAGGTTTAAAAACTAATATTTATGAGTACTGGGAACTCATTCGAGTCCACATAATATTCAAGTAAATCCACTTATAAAAGATATTTTGATATAAATTTTTTTATTAGCAGCCATGTAATAAGTGGGCTAATATACTGCTAATCAGTATCGCTAAATATGTTTATTTGATTGATTGCAGAACTGACTGGCTAACTACATTACATATAATTATAATACTTTTAAGCTTATTTGTCCTTTTTTGCAGCTTGACAGACCCTGGATTCTATTTGTTTGCATCGTATGGAAAAGAGCGTGAAAGATCCTCTGAATTTCTCCTTCTGCGTTCCATGGAAAAAACAATGTCACAGGGGTGTGAAACAACATGAGGGTGAGTAATTAATGAAACATTTCTTTTTGTAGGTAAAAATATTCCTTTAAAACATCGTCTTCCAATCTTTGAACCGTTGAGAACACATTCCTACTGTTTCCGCCATTGACTGATTTCCTTTGCCTACTGAGGTATTTCACTACATTTCTTGTCAGATTGCTTTAAGTGTGATGGGTGTGGTAATATTACTTTCCCCTCAAATGGACTGAGCTAGAAAAAAAAAAGATTAATCTGATAAAACTAATGAGGGACATTTTAATGTTCAAAACGTGTGTATTGAGTTGCTGTAATGTGGCTAATCTAAACATGACATCCGTCCATTAAAACTATTGTGTGTATTTGTATGTGTGCGCTTGTGTGTGTACTGAAGTTTGGACCTTTCTAAGAAACGTGGCAGTTTTCCTCCCATTTATCAAAAACGCTCCTGGAATGAGCGAGTCAGAGCTTCCTGGTGCCTTCCTGTGTTGTAATGATCTAGCTAGCCGTCCAAACAATATTAGTGCAATTGCCATACAACGTCATGTAGTCATCACACTGGCCCTTCCTGTTCAAGAATGACTTAAGGCATATAAATGACGGTTGGCATCAGTGCAGTTGACACACATGATCGTGGCAAATGACACATACGTAAGGGATAACATTAAAGTTAGCTTTCCATCATGCAACGGAAAGTAGCAGGTGTGATATGGAAATGCAGGTGGATTTTTTTTTTTTACATTGTAAAATATTTAAACGCACAATTGCACTTTTAATTCACTTACAGGTGAAAGAAAAAGAAATTGTTTGAACATATATATAACATTCAAGAAGAAATGACATAAATTAAAAGTTAAATAGAAGCTAAATATTTTTCAGATTTTTCATATGTAGTTGACACCCAATATATATATATATATTCTCAATATTTAGATTCCAGATTTTAAAATAGTTGTATATTGGCCAAATATTGTCATATCCTTACAAACCATACAACAATGGAGAGTGGGAAGTCAAAACATTTACCCTTATGACTGAGTTTGTGGTCCAGGATCACATGTAACCCCACTCATTGTTCTACATGTGTTATATAGTATGTTTAAATAAAAATTTTGGTCTGAGAAAATGACTAAAGATGTTCTCAGCTATACCTATTATCTGAAGGGTAATTGTGATGTCATAATAACTGATGGCTATTTTATTGGTTAAGAGAGTGCTACTGTTGTCATGTTTCCCATTAGTATTGGTCTTTATGAAGTTAGCAAGCCAGAGAACATGTTTATCAAACACGCACATCTTAATGAGCTTCAGAGAGTGTAGGGCACTTATGTAATTACCCTAATGAAATATAATTTACCCCAGAGTAGTCTTTGGATAGTAAGTAACTAACTCGCTCAATCTAGACTGGCTCCACCAAATGGGAACACACAAATACACGTATAAAGATGGTTCCTTTGAACTCAAGATGTGTGTGTGTGTGGATGTGTATGTGTGTACCAGCATTGCTTTCCCTCCTAAAAATGCAAAGCTAAAGCCCTGTGGTGATTTTCTCACACACACTTGTTTACACTCTAAACACTAGCAGTGCTTGGACGATGGGAAAATACACTCTCAGCACAACCCTCATGAAGTGTGTTTGTGTGTGTGCATTAATGTACTAACTGCACCTTAAGTTGTGT
Organism: Gobiocypris rarus; assembly: GCA_023029165.1. NCBI lineage: Eukaryota > Metazoa > Chordata > Actinopteri > Cypriniformes > Gobionidae > Gobiocypris > Gobiocypris rarus. Next base: position 13,449,134 of record CM040923.1, read on the forward strand.
GTGAGAGAGAAAAAGATGATGTTCAACTCAAATGTACTTTCCACTCACAGGCTGTTTGCTATTTTAATCCTGCCGCTAGGCTAGCGCACACATGGATGTTCTCAGACTACGTTACAACATTGAGTTTTTGTTTATTTGTTTGTTAGTTTTAGCTAGTGTGGTTTTGGATTATAGTTTAAGTTTGTAAAATGGCGTGTGAGTGAATTGCAATCAGCTAAGAGCAAATTTATGTGGTAAAAACTGCCTTAGCAGTACTTCCTACCACTGGGTTGGGTGTGTGAAATTAGCAGTGCTGGCCGCAGCCAATCATCTCTTATCTGATCACTGATTATCATAAACATCAGTGTTAGATGGGAAAGATTGTAACACAAATCAAGCAGACAGATTATGGTGATAATCAAACGATGTAGCAAATGTTGTTCTTCCACATTTGTTAGCTAACATGCTAACATTGTAATTGGTATTGCTACCATACATACTACTTGAAAAAGTGTGTGTGTGTGTGTGTGTGCGTGTGTGCATACCACGCTCTGCTGCCACTTCATAGTGAAGTATTGTGAAAGTGCTGTCAGAATGACACTCTGTCCCGCTGCTTCAACACGTACACACCACCTGAGGCAAGCCGGTTTTGGAGTACGTTAGTGCACTTTGTGTGTTCCCAGAAGTCTCGCTCCAGGCCGTGACCTTTTCACACGAACGAATACCCTGATGCTAATATCGTTGTGGTCTGTTTAGGTGTGTGTGGCTGAAAGTCTATTTGTTTGCTTTGTAATCACCTGTCATGTTTTATTATATGCTATGAATTCATGCATTATTGCCTCTGTGTCGCAAAAATGCCAAAATTAATGTCAAAATAAAATAAAATGGTAAAATGGAAAGTGATTTGAAGTAATACAGTAGAAGAACTGTTAGCTGAGGGTTTTTTGTCTGTTAGCATGCAAGCCCCTGAAGTTGTTAAAGGGCCCTTTTATGTTTGCTGAGACAAGTTGACCACTTTTTCCTGTGGCTTTAACTGTAAAACTTAATCAAACATTAACTAAGTGATACATTAAATAAAGACCGTGTACAGTTATTTTTTATAAATATGAAAACATGGTGCTGATATTATTTTTTCTAAAAAAAAAACAAAGTACACCTACTTACCAGTAATGTTGATAAATGACACACTGGGTGATAGATAATACACACAGAGAGTGACAGGAAGTTGATGATAGCTAAACTGAATTTCTGTAATGCTAGTGATCTGTTTTACATAAACTTTGACTGTTGATAGTGAAAGCAGTCTCTGCATAATAATGGCTTCGGAATATACAGACAGACAGGTTGATGGAAGGATGACAGACAGGGAGTGATATAGACAGACATAGATAGATAGATAGATAGATAGACAGACAGACAGACAGACAGACAGACAGACAGACAGACAGACGGAGATAGATAGGTAGATAGATAGACAGACAGACAGACAGACAGACAGACAGACAGATAGATTGATAGCGGGTAGACATACATACAGGATGATGATGGAAGGATGGATAGAGGGTAGACAGACAGACAGACAGACAGGATGATGGAAGGATGGATAGAAGGTAGACAGACAGACAGACATAATGATGGAAGGATGGATAGAAGGTAGACAGACAGACAGACAGGATGATGGAAGGATGGATAGAAGGTAGACAGACAGACAGACAGGATGATGGAAGGATGGATAGAAGGTAGACAGACAGACAGACAGGATGATGGAAGGATGGATAGAAGGTAGACAGACAGACACACACACACACACACACACACACAGACAGGATGATGCAAAGATGGATGGAAGGTAGACAGACAGACAGGATGATGGAAGGATGGATAGAGGGTAGACAGACAGACAGACAGGATGATGGAATGATGGATAGAGGGTAGACAGACAGGCAAGACAGACAGGATGATGGAAGGATGGATAGAGGGTAGACAGACAGACACACACACACACACACACACACACACACACACACACACACACACACACACACACACACACACACACACACACACACACACACACACACACACACACACACACACAGACAGACAGGATGATGGAAAGATGGATGGAAGGTAGACAGACAGACAGGATGATGGAAGGATGGATAGAAGGTAGACAGACAGACAGACAGGATGATGGAAGGATGGATAGAGGGTAGACAGACAGACACACAGACAGACAGGATGATGGAAAGATGGATAGAGGGTAGACAGACAGGGATATAGATAGACAGACAGACAGACAGACAGACAGGGAGAGATAGATAGATAGATAGATAGATAGATAGATAGATAGATAGATAGATAAAAGGATGGATACAGGGTAGACAGACAGACAGGATGATGGAAGGATGGATAAAGAATAGACAGACAGATAAATAGATAGATAGGTAGATTACTATAGCTATCTGTCTATCTATCTAAAGAAACTTTTAAAAGTACTGTTCACCAACAATGTTAGTATCTGTGATTCTGTAGATGACATGTAGCACAGGTAGTTAGTAACACAAGTGCAGTTTAAAGAGTTCAAAGCTCACACACCAGCAGCAAACATGCTCTTAACCACACCTATTAATAGCTTACGGAAAAGAAAAGCATCTCTGCCAACTGTAAAAATAACCGGTGGAGATCGTTCAAACAGAGATGAGTGGCTGTTTAATACAATGATGTGGTAGAAAATAGTCATTTTGACAATTTTAAGAAGAGCTTGGTGTTCAATTTCATGCCTGACAATCATGCCTGCCATATATTGCTCCTTTGCACTCTTGTCCTCCCATCCATTTGATTTTACACCTACAGAGCACATATTCACAGCATTATTTACAGTTATTTGAAATGCGAGGGAGTCTAATCATAAATACGGGTTAAAGATCATTAAAAGGCTAATAAGTGCAGCCATGGTTTTGGCCACAGTTCAAGCCTGTACGCTAGGCCTTTTTAAACCGCTAATTAGCTCTGTTCGCCAAGATAAGAATAGCGTAGCCTGTTCCTTTTACAGATAAATTGACTTTTGAGTTGTCAGTTATGATTTTTAAAACGATTCATTTATTCTACAGTTTTTACGTTTAACTTAGCAATACTTAAGTCATGTGAACGTAGAGAAAATGGAGGTATAAAAGCCAACACACTTAGAGAATGAAGTCATCCAATCTAATTAGTTCATTTTTGTTTAATCTGTTTACGTCCCACTGACAGTTAGGTGTAGGGTTGTACTTTATGTTTCCATACATTCACATCATACAAATTCATAGGAAATTGCTATAGTTATGTTTTCTCATGAAATCTGGCTGCATGAAGATGTTGCAAAACTTGAATCTGAACACACAATGATTTAAAATAAAAAAATATATATATATTCATCTACAAGTCAGGAATGTTAGAAGACCAAACTCTCAAACAAATCTCTTGTAAAGAGCAATACAATGTTCATCGGAATATGTAAATGGAATATAATTCATATCTTGAAACACCTCAAACCGTTACTTTTCTGATGCTGGCGGGAAATGATTTGAATGTGCTTTAAATATCAACAGCGTTCTGTGTACGATGTGTACACCATTGAGTATGTATCATATAACTGTGTGCATACCTGTGTTTGTATGTCTGTGTTTTTGGCTGTTCACCACTGTTATTGCACCCACTCAGCCAGATCTGACATCACCTTTGACAGGATGGCAGAATAAACCCACCCACACATCAACACAATTTAACCTCACTACTCAAGACAGGATGAGCCTACCTTTCTCTTTCGGAGGAAGACAGTAGCAGTGGTGTCACTTCACACGTTGTTTCACCTAGTGTTTCGCCCCCACACGTCTCCTTTCCTCTCACTCACAGGAAATTGCGGGCATGTCATGTCGCCAAAGAACATGGCTCTTTTCTGTCTGAAATTCTGTTTCTTCTCTCCTTCCCACTCATTCTGTGTGGTTTATCACTTTATTTTCAACATCTTTGAAATAATTAAAAAAATTCAGCTTGATACGATTATGGAATCACATTTAAGGTGTTTGTTTTTTTTCTTCAGTGGGCCAATCGCGTTTGTACAAGTTGCTGCTGTTTTATTCTAGTGGTAAACAGTTTAGAGGCATCATGTGAAGTGCACATGTGTTTCTGAGGGCGGTGCTTGGTAGAGCTGTCATGACTTGGTAGAAACTGTTATGACTTTTTATACAGCTCTTTTTCATTCTGAAATCTTTGTGTTCAGATTCAAAAAATAAAACAGAAATTAAAAATGGCAGGGTAAACATAGGTACATGGGATCTCTGTGTGTATATGTACAGCAGATATATACATACATGCATAAAAAGCATGTCCATACAAAACAGCATGGGATATGTAAGGCACAATATGTAAGATTTTTTGGAATAAAACAAACAAAAAATGCTAAAACAATGTTATATATTTAGTTGACTTGTGTACTTACATTATGCCAAATGTTTCCATGAATGTTTAAATCCAGAGAAATAAGCAATTTTAACCAGGAATGTTTGCAATCAATGATATCATACCGCGTTACCCTCAATTTTTTTATTTTGTAGAATCCATGGAAACACCAAAGACGCTTTAATTTTATGTGTTTTATTAGACAGGTGAACTATTTGGATGCATTCATAGACAGAAAACTAATCATTGTTATATAGCTCAACACGATTAGCCTTAATGTTTAAACCTCATTTTCTTGATTTATCGCGAGTGCTATGTTTTACCATGCCTAATATCGATCTAGCTTAGTACAGTGTGCAACAACTGTCTCATAGTAGCCACCGAGCGAACGCAAAGAGTAGCATTATAACATAACTTTCAACACACTCAAATGTGTCTAATATGATAAAACAGTGCTGCATTACCCCACATACGCATGAGCAGAAGTAGCGGAAGCGATCGTTTGCGGCATAATAAAAGCTCCGCGAAATTAAGGCGTCATCAAGCTACACCTTTGTTTTGACTAAGCGACCTCTAGCGGCACAACATTACATATTGTGGCTTTAAATAATGACCGATTTATTTAGTGAAGTATACCTAAGTGAACTAGGTGAAACAGCAGAGATGGTGCATTGTTTAAGCCAAATGGACCACCTCAAAGTCACAAATGCCCACATATCCGAACTAGCTCACAAGCATGAATAGGCCTGCATGAAAAATGTCCGTCTATTGGTTTTCAAAGTGTGTGCGTATGCGTGTATGTCTTGTTTTGTGAGTTGTTATAACATTAAACACAGGGATAGGGGTTGGGTGGAAGATTTTAGACAAGTAATGCTACACAACACGATAGATTCTCCACAACAGCCTTTGTCACAAAAACACGATTTAGGGCAAACTATCAACTACTTAAAAACCTTCAGTTGTCATCTCATATTGCTTTGCAGACCTGTTTTACTTGTTACAGTAAATATCCATCAGTATTGTCAGTCTAAATAAAAATGGAAAATACACACGCACACACGCACACACGCACACACACACACACACACACACACACACACACACACACACACACACACACACACACACACACATGTTCATACAGGCAGATATTGCACGTTCCACTCCACACTTCTCTGCAGGTGATGACAGATTAAAGGGATTTCATTTCATGGCAGGGTCTTCAGGGCAGAGTGTGTGAGCCTGACCCGACCTCTCTCTCTCATACTCTCACACACACACTTCACTGGGCTAATCCTGAGACAGTAAAGTGGTCCAGATTAGGTGGTTTATTTTCTGAATTATTATTCATGTCCAGCTTTCAGTACGCATTGTGTGTAGTTCACTTGTGTGTGTCACATGTACCCACGTTTCTCCATTTCATATGATTTTTGAATTTTTGGTCATTTTTTGAAGAGTGAATTTTGTGGAATAGATTTGAAATCCTATTTACTTTCTTAATGCACTTTTGTGGTATTGTGTGAATCATTTAGTAGTGCACTTAATAAAATAAATAAGACAATTCACTTTATTATTGCATTGGAGAGTTTATAATCATGGGTAACTTTGTCTTTTGTAAGTTTACAGGGCAGGGCTCTCTCCGTTTATTATTGTGTTCTTTTGTGTTATGTGTTTTGTGCTTGGTTAGGATTAATGTAATGGTATTCAGTGTCATATTTAACTTTCAAATAATAGGTGCGGCTTTGTTTATGCTGAAATAAACACACGCGCACACACGTCTGGTTCGCTATCTTTGTGGGGACTCTCCATAGACGTAATGCTTTTTATACTGTACAAACTGTCCATTCTATCTCTTACACTAACCCCACCCCTAAACCTACCCATCACAGGAAACATTCTGCATTTTTACATTTTCAAAAAAAACTAATTCCGTATGATTTATAAGCTCAGTTTGGCTCACCGCAGTGACACGAGTACACATGAGTCAGTGTGCAGTCTGGTTGTGCATTCAAGTCCCCACTGGGATAGAAAACACACACACACACACTGCAGCGCACGCATACTGCGCCTGCTATACACACACAGTTGCATATTCATTTAATATATTTTTAAAGTCGAATAAAAAAATCCTTCACACCTCCTGCCAAAGTAAATTATTTGTTTTTAATTTGATAAAATATGCATTATTTTCATCCTGTTTTGAAAGAGGTTCTTTAAAATAATGTACACAACCATAGTTTTTCAATCAGCATTACATAACTACATGATAGCCCAATACATTTATAAAAATTTTATTTGTCTTACTGGGCATGTTTATTAAAAATAAATATTTTTCTATTCCCTTTACAAGGAAAAAATTTATCTTTTTTTTTAAAATTATTATTAGAAAGTGAGAGCTCAAATTGAACACACAGATTTCCACTCTGTTTTCTGACAAACTCATGGATCAGTGCTTGAGATAACATTCCCACCCTCAGTGGTATCACACACACAAGTGTGCATGCATGCATAGCGCACACACACACGCACACACACACACACGCCCTAGTGAAGCCTCTAGCTACATAGTGTGGTCAAACCACACAGGTTCATATCAAAGAGTGGGAGTCAAGAAATCACATCAGTGACGACCAAACTAAAAAGCATGAAAAATTCACCATGGTATTTACCTTTTATTTGGACATGGTATTATCGTGTTTTTTATGTTCTATAGTGCTTCCGTGTTTATTGGACATAAAGCATGGTTCTTCCATGTTTTTTGGCCATGTACTTTTTGCATTTTTATTTTTACAGATGTATCATAGTACTTCAATGTGTTTTTAGACCATGGTGCATGTTTTTAATTATACATTCTTTGAAGTACGTTGCCGTGTCATAGTTATGGATGTGCATTTTTTTGAGTATTTAGAGTACTGATAGATATCAGAAACGAGTACGCGCGAGGCGGGCGGGCGGGGCGGGCATGTCTGTCGATAATGAAAATATGACATGCAAAATAACTGTTAGTTTATCAAAGTAAATAGAATAAAATGATTAGAAAAGGAAATAGCTGCATGAGGTGAAACTGAAGTGTGTATGAACACCAAACCGCTATAGCCGTTATCAAAACCCGATTCCAAAAAAGTTGGGACACTACAAATTGTGAATAAAAACAGAATGCAATGATGTTGAAGTTTCAAATTTGCATCATATGTTTAAACTGAGAAAATGTATCATTTAAAAGTAATTTAAAAATAATTTGCTTTTAAATTTCATGGCATCAACACATCTCAAAAAAGTTGGGACAAGGCCATGTTTACCGCTGTGTGGCATCCACTCTTCTTTTTATAACAGTCTGCAAACGTCTGGGGACTGAGGAGACAAGTTGCTCAAGTTTAGGAATAGGAATGTTGTCCCATTCTTGTCTAATACAGGCTTCTAGTTGCTCAACTCTCTTGGGTCTTCTTTGTCGCATCTTCCTCTTTATGATGCGCCAAATGTTTTCTATGGGTGAAAGATCTGGACTGCAGGCTGGCCATTTCAGTCGCCGGATCCATCTTCTATGCAGCCATGATGCTGTAATAGATGCAGTATGTGGTCTGGCATTGTCATGTTGGAAAATGCAGGGTCTTCCCTGAAAGAGACAAGGTCTGGATGGGAGCATATGTTATTCTAGAACTTGGATATACCTTTCAGCATTGATGGTGCCTTTCCAGATGTGTAAGCTGCCCATGCCACACTCACTCATGCAACCCCATACCATCAGAGATGCAGGCTTCTGAACTAAGCGCTAATAACAACTTGGGTTGTCCTTGTCCTCTTTAGTCCGGGTGACATGGCGTTCCAGTTTTCCAAAAAGAACTTAAAATTTGATTCGTCTGACCACAGAACAGTTTTCCACTTTGCCACAGTCCGTTTTAAACGAGCCTTGGCCCAGAGAAAACTCCTGCGCTTCTGGATCATGTTTAGATATGGCTTTTTTCTGACCTATAGAGTTTTAGAGTTTCAACGGCGAATGGCACGGTGGATTGTGTTCACCGACAATGTTTTCTGGAAGTATTCCTGAGCCTATGTTAAGATTTCCATTACAGTAGCATTCCTGTATGTGATGCAGTGCCGTCTAAGGGCCCGAAGATCATCCCGTATGGTTTTCCAGCCTTGACCCTTACACACAGAGATTGTTCCAGATTCTCTGAATCTTTGGATGATATTATGCACTGTAGATGATGATAACTTCAAACTCTTTGCAATTTTTCTCTTAGAAACTCCTTTTGGATATTGCTCCACTATTTTTCGCCGCAGCATTGGGGGAACTGGTTTTCCTCTGCCCATCTTGACTCTTGAGAGACACTGCCACTCTGAGAGGATCTTTATACCCAATCATGTTGCCAGTTGACCTAATAAGTTGCAAATTGGCTGTTCCTTATATGTACATTTAACTTTTCCGCCCTCTCATTGCTACCTGTCCCAACTTTTTTGGAATCTGTAGCTCTCATGAAATCCAAAATGACATTTAAATGTCTCACTTTCAACATTTGATATGTTATCTATATTCTATTGTGAATAAAATATACGTTTATGAGATTTGTAAATTCATGCATTCCTTTTTAATTCTTAATTTGTACAGTCTCAACTTTTTTGGAATCGGGTTTGTATAACGCATCCTATATGAGATTAATCAGATATCCTTGATACACAACATAAACATAACACTACAACTTGTATATGCACAAAAGGTTCCACATTTTAATTAAAACATAGGCCTACTGTTGAAAAAAATATGACAAGAAAAAATAACACTGTTAGATTATATATATCATCAATGTGGATGAGATTAATCATATATATATATACAACATAAAAGTATTATTACAATTTATTTATATATTACAATAATTTTGACCACCACTGTATATAACAACTGCAAAAACACGAAAAGAACAACAAAAGAACGTGAATACGCATGTGAACTTGACCGTTGTTGTCTGAATGTGTAATGGTGTGTGCCCACTGGCACATTTTCAGTTTATTCTTATTGAAGTTGAGCTTTACGCGTGCATGGTGCATTGTGTAATTGATAGCAGACCGGAGAAAGAATTGAGAGCGACGTGAGCATCAAAAGGTTGAGCAGTCCTTTATGCAACTATCGACTTTAAGCAAATATCAAACGAAAAACGTGGACGGCAGACAATCGCTGCGAGGTTCGGCGACTTCGGCAGCGTTTAAAAATATGCAGGTTGTGTGCCGGAGTTTATGCTGGGTTTAGTGCGTAAATCATAGTTTTTACACATTGGACAATTTGCAGTTGTTATACAGTGGAGGCCAAAATTTATTCAGGCCTGGATTTATTTTCCAAGTAGACAATGACCCGAAACATTCTTCTAACTGCACATCTTGCACTCAACTGTATTTGCATGATCATAGAGATTCCAGGCATCACTGCACACTTTCAAATCCATAGTTTCACTTTATTTTGCCAGTCTGGACTGCATGCTGTCTGAACAATCAGACAGCAACCGGCCAAAATGCTGCAATAACCAAAACATAAATAAATAAATAATAAATAAACTACACTATATATGATTTATTTTTATGGTGGTCATCGTCACTGTCACGCCCGAGTACTCACGCACATCCCTAATCTTAGTACATGAATATGGTAATCACTCCATTTCAAAATTGCACCACCATATCATACCATTACTAATAATAAACATGTAGGTCACATTTTAAATCGAGAAAAAAATTGCTAAAAAACAACACATAAACACAAGCACACAGACAGAGAGAGACGAAAGAGTATTGACCAAATGACTTGGAGCACTCACTCACACTCATTAAAGAGCTCTTAAACACTGAATACAAAGACAATTTGAGTGAGTTTGTGCGTGTGTGTGTGTGTTGATAAGTTGTGAGTGTTTAACTCGCTGACCTGCGTGTAAGAGGTAACGGTATGTTTACCTTGAGGAGAAGCTGGTGTGTGTGTGTGTGTGTAAATGGTTTGGGGTGTGTTTACCCCGAGGAAGGAAGCTGTCAGTGCTGTTTGCTCCTGTGTCAAACAGCAGGCCCGCCCATTTTCTGACTGTGGGGAGGAGCTTCTGGAAGAGAATCTGCTAAATAAGATGGAATTTTTCTTATGTATGCCAACTCACTCCTGTCATCTCACACATATATTTGTTTTTGTGAAATGTGGGGACTCTCCATAGACGTAATGGTTTTTATACCTTACAAACTGTCCATTCTATCCCCCTACACTGCCCCTGCCCCTAAACCTACCCATCACAGGAGACATTCAGCATTTTTACTTTCTCAAAAAAAAAAAAAAAAAAAAACTCATACTGTGTGATTTATAAGATGTCATACCCATGTCATTATACACGTGTGTGTCCACACACACACACACACACACACACACACACACACACACACACACACACACACACACACACACACATTTTGGCCTATTTAAAGGGGTCATGAATTGAGAAATCAACTTTTCCTTGAGCTTTTGAAATATGTTTCGGAGCTGAAAACTTCCTTGTTAGTCAAATAAAAGCTTTTATTGACAACTGGCTCATCAAACGAGGGATCTGTGAATTTGCCTCCCTCTGACGTCAGAGAGCAGCAAAACGCCGCCTAATTCTGTTGCCCCGTCCACCTAGTCGCACATGTAACATAAATAACATAGGCCTACGTGGCACTAAACCGGATCGAGCTACCTAGCAATAAACATGCAGTTGAAGTGTATTTTATTGTATTCTATTGTAATATCTATAGTATTGCATTGTTACAGATAGTTTGATATCTACTAATTATGTGTACCAGGGATGGAAATTAGCACCCGCCACCAGCCAAATGCGGGTGATTGTGTGTTGTGGCGGGTAAACTCTCGTCACCTACCGGCCACCGTGGCGGGTAAATAAAAACAGCATACTGTTTCACCGGCAGTACGGTGTTGATCGATTCTTAGATGCATCGCGATTCTGAATCTATTCACGAATGAGAAAAAAAAATCGTTTTTCTATGCGTTGATACCGTGAAGTTGACGGAAAGCAAAAGGCACAACTCGACGCGGGGAGTGCAGCGTCCGGACCTTCTGTTAAAATGATTTGGTTCAAAGGAGTCATTAGGTCACGAATCGGACATTAGCAGACGCACTGTGTGAGAATCCGGTCTGTTTGAACATCGCGGAAGATTTGACAACACAGAAAACACTTCATAACAGTACAGGATTTTTTCCCGTTTATTGAAAATATGGATAATGTCAGCTGCTCAGATAAGAGTCAACGTTTTTTGAGCGCAATTCACATGCAGCGGTAATTCAAGAAAAAAAGTTGTCCGAATGCGCCACATGCAACATGGATTCGGTCTTTCGGCCGTTTGATTTTGATTAATATGGGAATTTGAGAAAGAGCTAAGACAGTGGTGCTTATTGAAGACAGAAAGTGTGCGCGAGGAGCTCTGCTCGTCTCACCGTCCCTCAGTTATGTGCCCTATCACAAGCGCAGCCGTCATCTACTGTATCATTCATAAATCACAATAACTCATCAAATATGAGAAGAAAAAAAATGGTAACACTTTATTCTGATGGACCATTTTGAATATTATGTTGACTATAAGTAACTTAGCATCTACATGTCTTCTAACTCTCATTAGAGAAGCCTAGACTGTCTGCTTAATATCTGCTAACTCTTTATAATGTTGATCCCTAACAGACACTCTACTGACTATAAGTAACTGTGCAACTCCATGCCAACTCACTCCAACCATAAGCCTTCCAGTCTACTAATACTCTACTAACACTCCAATGAGAGTTAGTCATGTTATAGTCAACAGAATGTGTTAAAGGGACCATCAAAATAAAGTGAAACCAAAAAACTAAATGCAGGAAAACCCTGTAATAAGAGATATTAGAAGTTAATCCATTATGTACACCATACTACGAAAGTCTGTTGGTGCCTCAGTGACAAATTCACTCAGAGAAGCCGTCAATCTCATCTATCAATCATGACGTCCCCCCATTTTTATAGCATCAAATAACTAACTAAAACTAAAGCATGATAAAAACTGCCTAGAATGACAGTTGTAGAGCTTGTAGTATTAATTTTCACATGCAGTTACACGTTGGTTAAAAACAAGAAAGAGGCTGGTAAAAACATTGAGTGGCTGGTAGATGTCGAAATCCACCAGCCACAGTGGCCGGTGGACAAAAAAGTTAATTTCCATCCCTGATGTGTACGTGTCTAACTAAACATAATTAATGATAACTTACCACTCTGTCACAGACTGGAGTATCCTTTGTATTTGAGGTGTTGTTGGTTCATTGCCCTGAGATTCTGTATAGGCGAATCATTCCGGTTGCCATTTCTTCACATTGGAAGTTTTCAAAACAATTCCCCAAGTGTACTGAAGGGAGAGTCGAAACTCATTATAATATGCAAAACTGTTATCCAGTAATAGCAGTGGCCGTTTACTTCCAAGTCTTCAACGCGACATGCCCATAAAAAGTGTTTCAGGAGCTAGGCTCAAATCCAGTGTAGAAAATAGCCTATTACTTATTCATTATGATGTTTTTGAATGTAAAAAAACATCTGAACATCATAAGTTGACCTCAGGCAACAGTTAAAATAAATAATGACCCCTTTAAGCCTTTTTAACTAAGTGAGGACCAGGAAAATGTCCTAGTCAGTTGTCATAATTTCACTATATAAGTGAGGAAATTTGGCCTTTATATAGCTAAACCTGTACACACAGGAATGGTAATCAGACAAGTTGACAGTCATTCTTTCCACAGCACCCCAATATTTTGATTGACAGACAGGGTGTTCGGTTTCCTGAGGCATTCTGGGAAGGACACACCACATTCCTGACCAGGTCATGAACTGCTCACCTTTCTGCACTTTTTCAGTTCTTTTCTTCTCTCCACCCCCTTTTTATTTCTTTTTTCCCCCCAATTCCATTTTCACCCTGCAGGAAAATGTTATCGCACAAATGTCGCTCTTTCATAATTCAAGAGACTTAATAGACTTGCCAGATATCTCCAGATGTTTCTTTTACAATTCTGAAGGAGATACAAAAAAAATTGATGATTGATGTGAAGTAAGTATATAAAATGAATATGGCTATTATAGATCATGTAACATGGTTTTGGGAGAATATGATGATACATGTTTGTTCATTCTAAGATCTCTTTATTGCAGACTTTGGCCTCTTGACAAATCTGTACACAGTTTGAGACATTAATGAGATTCCTCCTGAAACTGAGACACCAGTGAGATTACAAGGACATTTTTGTCTGAAGAATAATCTGAGAAGCGTACGATTTTATATATACTATTATTAAATAACTTAAGAGTTAATATATTGTGTAATTAATTCTTTTAAAAATTGGATTTGTGTTTGAATGAAAACAAACATCATATTTCTATGAATACATTAACACTCACACACCTCATGGCTGCTTGGAAGCTGGACCCAATCTTTGTAGCTTTAGGGCAGAAGTGTGTGTGTGTGTGTGTGGAATAGAGTGCAGAAAGCTGAATTTACTCGCTTGGCTTGAAATGTGATTAGATTCTTGATGCTGGCAGGCATGCCTCATTTGTAATTAGGTGTGTGTGTTGAGGGATTAGTTTTGTGACATCATATAGGGGTCCAATATCTGGTTCCCTCAGTAGATAAGAGAACGGGGTACACACATAAACACAGGAACCCTTTGGGCAGTGGTATCCCAGCAGGCAATAGGGCTTACACACACAGATAACAAATGCAAACGAAACAGCCAAAAATGCTACTTCACAAAAGATGCGTATTTGTGTGCGTTACAACTGTTGTAATGCGCAGACTAGCATCTCCACCGTTGTCTTTGTTCTTCTCAGAAATTAAATTGCCTCACCACTTAGTGTGTATTTGTGTGTGACATGGTGGCGACTACCATCGGCCATTAGGTCCCTGTCCTCTGAGAGGCAAACACAATCGGGCGGCAGCTGATACTTCCTGTCTGCATAATTAACGGGATAATTAAGGCTTTAATTGGCCGGTGGTGTGACCGAGGTGGGCTCTAATCCACCACAGCACCTTCTATAGGCTACTAAATTAGGTTAACCCTCTCAGATTGCCACGATTAAGCCCGTTCTATATATGCTAGCTCTAAACCTCTGTGTTCTTCTGGGAAATCCTGGCGCTAACACTGAATTAAGATTCCGTCTCAGTTTGATTGAGAAAATGAGTCTGAAATAAATTACTAAGTGAGTTCTTGGAGCCAAATGAGGAAAGTTCCTAAATCAAACAAAGTTTTCAAGCCATTATAAACGTTACGGTATGAAATGGTAGCCTGTTAGCCTAATGCTGCAGTAATTAGCGTGAAGTTTGATACTCGAGATGAAGTATGTTACATGATAGATTTATGAGTCACAAATGGCTGATGAGCAGGATGGCGATTTTGCGAGGAGAATATTGATCAAGAGAGATAGAGATCGAGAGATAGAGTTGGAAAGAGAGTGGTTTCTTGGCTTTAGGGTGGAATTCGGTCTTGTGCCTATAAAGATGAACAAAAAAAAAATGTGAGTGGTGCTTGCACAAGCAAAAAAAAAAAAAGTTGCCGCCACCATGTCATAGTGTTCCTAAGCAGTTGCTAAGGTGTTTTTACTATAGCCTGCTGGGTGGTATCTTATTTATGGATAGTTCATCCAAAAATCAGCGTCATATCTTTCCAAACCAGTATGTCTGCCTTCAAGTCATTATTGTCTCTTTTCAATCAATAGGGAAAAGGTGGGTCGGCCCCACTTTATATTAGGTGGCCTTAACTACTATGTACTTACAAAAAAAAAATAAGTACAATGTACTTACTGAGTTCATATTGTGTTGCAAAACACCTTTGCTGATATTGAGGTGAGATACGGTAGGGTTAGGGACAGGTTTGGTGGGATGGGTAAGTTTAAGGGTAGGGTTAGGTGTAAGGGAAGTGTCAACTGTGTAATTACAAATGTAACTACAGAAATTAATTACAGATGTAATTATATGCAGGTATTTTTAAAATGTAAGTACAATGTAAAAACATGTATGTACACAATAAGTGCAATGTATCAAATTATGAATTAAAATGTTAGTACATAGTAGTTAAGGCCACCTAATATAAAGTGGCATATATATCGCGTGGCACACTGGCTCCATAGTCTTAATAAGGTAACAATTTATATTTGGTGTACTATGTAGTTACATACCCCAAAAAATTAGGTACAATGTAATAGTGCTGTGTAAAAAATGTAAATGTGATTTTTCTGGTTAAAATTGCGATTTATAATAAAAAAAACTAAAAGAATCAATAGGCCTATGATTAATAATAATATTAATAATTACAAAATTAGACATTAAATTCACATAAAATATGGTTTTGTATTTTATAAGTTGTATACAATAATAATTATTATTATTATGTTTTACAGAAACCTATTTTACGGAAAACTGCTGGGAGGTCTGTTAACATAATGGGCCCATAACTATAAATCATTATCACGTTCCAGGAAATTCCTCATATGGATAAACGCATCCATATATCGCTGCAGCAGAATAAAGCACACAGACATTTTGACTGATGTGAAACAGAGACAATCAGGGCAGCTGGGGGCACCTGGGCTTGAGTTTATGTTTGGGCCCTACCAACTCCACAAATTACCCCAACTAGAACATCATTATGGAGTAGCATATCTGTCATCCTTGGGTGTGTATGTATTGCTATGAAATGTATAATGATATAAATTTATGATTAATAGTTAAATTCATGTATGTAAAAAAGTAGATTGTGATGGCATGAAGACACTGAATCAGACTATGTTCGTTTGTGGACAGATTGAGCAGTAACTACCATTTACGCAATCTTTTGGTCCCTAGATATCGGTCCCTTCTTTATTCTCTATTTTTTTGGCCTTGATATTACTGCAAGGCTATGAAACATAACAGCACACCTCTGCTCTAAACAAGGTTCCATGAATTCATATCCTTGCAGAAATGGATCGTAAAGTTACAAATTTTAATACCTAGAGTTAGTGGTTTGGTCAAATCTCCAACCTTATGTATGAGCAATAGTAACAGCAATGCTTGCCTTAGAAAACACTGCTAATCATCCCTATTGTTGCATATGAGCTCAAGGTAATGCTGAAAAGTGATTTTTGGAGAGCGGCAATTGTGTGTGTGTGACATCCACAAGGACTTAAAGTATAAGCACCAAAGAGCCGCCAACAAATCTATTCTTTGTTCCTGTAGTGATTAAAAAGCACAATGTTTGTGTGTCTGAAAAATTGAACACAAGCTCTTAAGACTTCCTTTGTCAGAGCGAATGCGTACGAAACTAAATGACTTCCCCTATCCCAATGATTCAGCGGAGGGCGATAGAGGTTACCTGTCTCTGTATTTATGCTGTTAGGATGCACACACATTGGATGGGTGGAAAAATGCAGAAACCAAACAATTTTCTTTCTTTCAAACCCATGTAAAAGGTACCTCAAAAAACTGCCTTCCTTTCTAACACCTGCTCCCACACAGAGGACTGAGGTCGATGTCAGTTTGTGGTCTAATAAAGCTTTGCCGCAAGACTTAGTATGTATTGGAAGCAATAAGAGCAATTTTTCACCTACACATCTCATCTCTCTCTCTCACACACACACACCTGGGCTGTTGATGACAGGAAGCTTCGCTTTAACTGTCATTCTGAGCTTTGATTGCCTTAGAAAAGGCCCTGACAAATCCAAAACATTTCTCTCTTATGAGGGAATAAATCTTAAACATGTGAAATGCATCTTGAAAGAGAAAATAAAGACACTCTATTTCAAAAACCAATTGCGCAAACACAAACATTATTGCTTAGCCAGCATGTTGTAAGCATTTGGTCATATTGTACATACTTAAGCCCAAAGTACATACTTTGGCCGTCCACATTCCGCGTGTAATTTTTGTGTCCATTTGGATGGTGCATGTACAACAGCACATGCGCAAGTTGAATGTTAAGACCGAAGAGTCCACTAGGTTGCAATACACATTTGCAGTAGAAAAAAAAACGCGGAAAGAGCGATACAAAACAACACGCTGTTCCAAGAACAATAAACAAAAGCAGCATATCATTCTCCAGACTTTTTAGCTTTGGTTCTTGTTTTAAACTTTGCATGCACTGGTGGATTGGCTACTTTTCTTCTATCCTTCCGAGCAAATGTCCTCTAAATGACATGACTCAGTTTTGCCCTCTGACGTCTTATAGAGTATATAAAAGCAATTGTATTGAACTCATCTATCTGCGCTCATCCGTGAATGAATACACTTTGAAAGCTGTGCGCGAGACGGAGCGGAACGCGAAAAATGAAGTATACCCGGGCCTTAGTGAGTGTGCATTCTTCCTTTACTGTGGTGGTCAAAAAACTCACTACTCAAGGGGGCGATAGAGTTCCATTCACCATGAAATCAAAAGAGAAATAGGCCCTGTCCCAAATGGCACACATCATATACACTTACAATTTTATGGCGAAAACACGTCCATTAAGTCCACAAGACTGTAGGGTGTCCCATTTGTCATTTTAGGCTTCAGAAAGGTGTTTGCGAGTGCCCACTTTGCGGTTGATACGCACCCACGATGCACACTTTTGACGACTTTGTCGATTGTCAAAGTGGCATTACGTCAGAAACATAGATTTGAGAGAAACGCCATTTGGGACAGGGCCTTAAAGTGATTTAGATGTAAAAAATGAATCAGCAATTAGCAAACAACAACAAACCAATCATTTCCAAATGAACAAAAGCAAGTCCCTTCCTAATTTTTTTTTTCTTCTCATTTCGAGAATTTACATTTCACTCGGATTTGTCACATGATTGTAATCCATTTTATGCCGACTTTAAAGGGGTCATGAACTGAGAAATCAAATTTTCCTTGAGTCATCATACTATAAGAATATCCTGTAAGTTTCAGACCTGAAAACTTCCTTGTTTGTCCAAAAACATCTTTTATTGTAACCGAACCCAGAGAATGACTCATTGTGGAATGTGCCTGTTTTGACATAATAGATTGGCAGAAGACTGCCTCTGCAGAAGAAAATGGATGCCTACTTAATCATTGCAACTTTGGCCCTGCCCACTGCTGTGTTAGTGAGATGACAAGGAGAGAAGAGCACTACAGGATCACTGGACTAAGTATAACATTACCTTCCGAGGGATCCTAATGCTAGTAATGTGGCTATTTTCAACGTCTCAGTTGAGCATTATTTGTTTGTATTTGATTCATTTCTCTGTGGATTCTTTGGTTAATCAGTCACAATTTTGGTGCAGGCTTTGCACACAAACTTTTACGATTTGGACTCAACAGTAATGCCACAACATGTAAGGAACCGTGTTAATTCTAATGCCTGATTTGTTACCAGATATGTAAAGATTTGTGTACAGTCAGATGTTATTTTTCTATGTGTCAGTAAATCAAACCAGTGTCTAAACCAGGGGTGTCCGACCCTGCTCCTGGAGGGCTACCGTCCTGCAGATTTCAGTTCCAACTTTGCTTCAACACACCTGTCTGTAATTATCAAGCAGCCCTGAACACCACGATTAGCTGGTTCAGGTGTGTTTGATTCGGGTTGGAGCTCAAATCTGCTGCCTTTGCAATCGCTGGAGCGGTCAATCAAACTGTGCAAGTTTATCAGTGACTGAGTTCTGGACTCACGCCAAAACTCCCGTTGTAATCAATGAATCTTACATCATGTTTGCACTGTTAGTTATGATGAAAGCATTCGTGCGAGTGCAGAAATCATGAGATAACTGCATTCATGAGCTCAACATATCTGTGATTGGCTACATGCTCATCACTGCAACCTTTCATGCCACAATCTAAATATTATGCCATAGAGCTAAATATAATGCTATAATCAATGCTATAATTAACCTTGAGAGCTGTAATACTAAAAACGTGCTAAAAGTTTTCGAAAGAGTTCCACATGTAATACTTAGCTATTTCATATGCAAAGATGTTAGCCAATCACAGCAGTGGGCGTTTACACCAAAGTCTCACAGCAGACACGCCCCTTAAAACAGAGCGTTCTAAGGTAGGAAAAATGCCTTTTATTTATAAATTGCGACAACATTACAAGAGCACTCCAGGAAATTACAAAACAATAAAGCAATGCAGTTCATGACCCCTTTAAACCAGATGTGTTATCTATTCAGGCAGCTAGTATTTATGATGTCGACAGTTTTGCTCAGCAAGATTCTTCTCTAACTGGTGCTCCACCATGACAGTATCGACCTGAAGGACAAAATTTATTATAGAAGACAGTTTATGCTAATACCAGTCTTATTTTCATAAAAATGAGATGCTTTACACGGAAAAGATTTAAAATTCTTTACAGTACCAGTGTATTTGGTTTCTGCATAAACTTGATTGCAGGTGATTCATGAATAAGATGCAGGGCTTGGAGACCATAAAGTGGACTTAACTGCTTAGCATTATGAATTGTGTTCTGACACATTTCGGTTTGCAAAATTGAACTTGCATAGTTTGAAGTGTTGGGTTTACATTTTTGCTATTTAAGTATATTTCGGGCCTAAGTAATACAACCCGGACAAGGAAAGTGAGAGTGAATAGAAAATCTAAAGGCCATTTATAAAGTTATTAGATGACATGCAGATTATGAGGTTACATATTTCTTTGGCACAGTCGTGTAATGTTTCAGGCTTCCTTCAATGAGCATGCTAATGTCAAGACCACCTATTTTACGGTCCGCTTTCATCAATTTCCATATAGACCTAATGAAGTGTCTCTCTCTCTCTGTCTGTCTTATTTTCTTCATTCACCGGTGCTACACATTGACTGCCTTCTCTTTTCAAAGCTGGCATACAGCGCTCAAAGCTAAAGAACAGAGAAAGGTTAAAAACGTTGATTACTTAATTCCGTCTTTCATCATGTTCTCATCTCTTTTTGGAGTGGAATTTCCCTCAAAAAGAAAGAGAAAAAAAAGGTGTGATGACACATTCCATCACAGGAAGTGGTGTGTAATAGCTCTCCTTCAACTCTAAATTCTAATATTCACACCTAAAACAGTCCACGTGAACATTGGATTGCTGGTAATCTTTGACTCGGTATCCTTAAAATTGGTCCAGATTGTGTTGTATGGGTCATTCATCAGAACAGGTGTGTTTTGTGACCCTCATTATTTGAAATAATGACTTTAACAGGGAATAGCTGTTACAGAGCTACACTGTAATAAATATTTTTTTTTCCCAGTTAAAATTGTAAATAAAACCATCCAAAATTGGAGAATGTTTTACTGTATTTACTGCAGTTTACCTAATTTGTTTCTATTTTAGCTCCTCCTAAGGATATATATTATTATTATTTCGTTATTAAACAATTATTAAAAAGACAAGTTGTGCTAGCAAATTGCTTTAACCTTGTTACCATTATGAAAAATGACTACCGTTAATAAATGTGGACAAGTCTACACTGGACAAGTAAATGTCATCTCTTCTTTGTCATATTATCTAATATTTTATTAGATCGACCATCCAATTGTCAAAAGGGTTTTGTATACTCTCAGACAAAATGTGTTAAAGTTGTACCTTAAGGGGTACAATAGCTTTTCACTGGGTCAGTATACCTTATAAAAAGGACATCTTTGTACCTTTTTCACCCTTAAAAGGTTCATATAAGTACCTTAGAGCAGTGATATGTACCTTAAGATACTACTATATACCTTATAGGTGTAAAAAGGTATAAATGTGTCCTTTTAAGGGTACTGCCCCAGTGACAAGTTGTTGTACCCCCAAAGGTTTTGCAAAAAAAATTCTGAGACCGTATAGTGAGCAGTTATTGAAAATAACAAGCTGTAGTGTCATGACCTTAAAGGAACACTCCACTTTTTTTTAATATAGGCATTTTCCAAGTCCCTTACAGTTATACAGTTAAGTTTTTCTGTTTTTGAACCCATTCAGCCGATCTTTTTATCTGGCGGTAGCACTTTTAGCATAGCTTAGCATACATCACTGAATCGGATTAGACCATTAGCATTGCACTCAAAAATTATGACCAAAGACTTTCAATATTTTTCCCATTTAAAACTTGACTCTTCTATAGTGACATCATGTAGTAAGACCAACGGAAAATGAAAAGTTGTGATTTTTTTTAGACCAATATGAGTAGGAACTATTCTCTCATTCCTGCGTAATGATCAGGGAACTTTGCGGCCGTCCCACGGGTGCAGCGGCGCAATGATATTACAGCGTCTGAAAATTCCGTCAGCATAGCCGACGTGACAGCCTACACAGAGAGCGTGCCTTGTAACCATGGAGATGTTTGTGAGTGACGATTCAGAAGATATTTACTTTGGTGCAGATCTTGAACCGTATCTATTTGAACCGGAATAACAGTCACACTGAAGATGAGCTTTTGAAACGTGAAAGGCAAGAAAATGTGGCTTATTTTAAAGACAGAGTGTGCGCGCGATCTGCTCGCTGTCACTCAGTTAACATGCGCCCTGTCACAAGCGCAGTCTTCTACATCACTCATAAATCACAATAACTCATCAAATAAGGCTTTTAGCGGGACAAAAATTTGTTTTGGCGGCCACCAAATAATTTTAAATGCAGGAAAACCCTGCTCCGAAGCCTCAGCGCTGAACGTAACGTCACTAGTATTTTGTACCATAGAAACTGTAGATAAACAACACCGACAATTCCACAAGTTTATTTTAATCAAAGTATACACTACCTCAGCAGAACTCTACAACAACACTACTAATGTAATATACTGTATAAACCAAACGGTTGAGCAAGCCCCACACTCAGTGACTGCATTCACAGGTAACGTTAGCTAAAGACAACAGCAGTGCTTTTTCAATCTGAACGTTCAAGCTAACTAAAAATAATAATGTTATACTTACAACCATGGGTGGTGATACACTTCGTCCTGTCTGGCCATATCCTTTAGACACCGTACCGTGGTACGGGTGACACTGTCCATGTTTTCCAATAGTCATCTGGTCCAAAATGCTTTTCAAAATGCTTTTGCTTTTCAAGCAAACACAACATTTCTTGATTGAATCTAAGTTAGCGATGTTTTGATATCTATGTTCAGAGCTGCCAACCATTGATTCTCTCATTCCTTGTTTTTCGTTGGTATTCTGTGAAACATGATGGTAGAATACACCTTTGACTTACTATCACAGCCCCTTACACCACACAGAACCATGGCTAATCGCACAGGTAAATCCACTACCTAATTTGCCGGCTGCAACTCTGTCTGCATTATCTGCAACTACACAAACTGTCGGTCACATTGGAAGTTACCTATCTGTTGACTACTTTCAGACGCTGTAATATCATTGCGCCGCTGCACCCTTGGGACGGCCGCAAAGTTCCCTGATCATCACGCAGGAATGAAAGAATAGTTCCTACTCATATCGGTCTAAAAAATCACAACTTTTCATTTTCCGTTGGTCTTACTACATGATGTCACTACAGAAGAGTCAAGTTTTAAATGGGAAAAATATTGAAAGTCTTTGGTCATCATTTTTGAGTGCAATGCTAATGGTCTAATCCGATTCAGTGATGTATGCTAACCTATGCTAAAAGTGCTACCGCCAGATACAAAGATCGGCTGAATGGATTCAAAAACGGTAAAACTCAACTGTTTAACTCTAAGGGACTTGGAAAATGAGCCTATATTCAAAAAAGTGGAGTGTTCCTTTAAGTCATTTCCAATGTTTAAAATCATATCATCTTTTCTAAATGGAAAAGACATCTTATTCATAGAAGTATACACCAGTATATAGACTGGTGGACATCGGATCTCTCAGAACGGTCTGTAAAAGTGCAGCCATGTCGAAATGTGATATTTGAGCTTATCTTAAAGACTGCACAGATGGATCACATTGAGAGCATTGTAACCAGTATTTATTTACAACAAATACATCTACTGTTTGAGATATTCTAGTATCACAAAACAAATATGCACAATCAGAGAGTGAGTTTGTGTGTGTGTGTGTGTGTGTGTGTGTGTGTGTGTGTGTGTGTGTGTGTGTGTGTGTGTGTGTGTGTGTGTGTGTGTGTGTGTGTGTGTGTGTGTGTGTGTGAGAGAAAGAGAGAGAGAGTGACTGAGAAATCTTTGGATGAACAGAATGATGGGAGAAAAGTGTCTCCCTCAACATTCTCCTCCATCCCAAACCCAAATAATCCACTAATCCTATTTCTAATCAGTATTAGAGGACTGACTCTCTCTCTCTCTCTCTCTCTCTCTCTCACACACACACACACACACACACACACACACACACACACACACACACACACACACACACACACACACACACATATCAGTGTATGCTCTGCTGAGATATACTCTGAATTTCATGTTTTTCCTCTCCTTCACTCTCTCCCATGAAACCCATTTGGTTTTACACTCTTTCAGGATCAATCGAGACTAGTTTGTTGATCCGTGTGTGTATTTGTGTATACTCTGATAGTACTTGACAGTAAAGCTGATAGTCACACTTCTAAACACATTCACATGCATAAACTCATACACATGCACTCTGTTCAAAACATAATTTTCATTTTTAACTTTGAATGTGGATGTATTGTGGTATCAGTTCAGTAAATAAACAGGTAAATCTGGCATAAGAGAAGATTATCCCCACTTAGATACACAAACAAAAACACAAATCTGTATTTCACCCAATTCACCTGAAATGTAGGTCTGTGAATGCAGATGCTTCTTGGTACGCAAGCTGGAATTCATACTGCATATTTTTGCATTGCACAATGTATCAGAGCGAAATGGTCTCAGTTATGTATCATTTGAGTATCTAGTTCTCCTAATATTTCTTAGGAGGAGCCAAAATAGAAACAAATTAGGTATCTGCAGTAAATAC
Organism: Gobiocypris rarus; assembly: GCA_023029165.1. Lineage (NCBI taxonomy): Eukaryota > Metazoa > Chordata > Actinopteri > Cypriniformes > Gobionidae > Gobiocypris > Gobiocypris rarus. The sequence goes on from CM040923.1 coordinate 13,473,421, forward strand.
AGGAAGAGTTTAAAGTTATAGAATGAGTATAGCCTTGGAAGAATTTGATAAAAAAAATTTGAGTTAATATACTGACATCTGACTTTTTATTTAAGACTTTGTATCTTGGCAAATCTGTGCATAATTTGAGACAACATTGAGAGGAAGTTTTTGTTGACAAGAACCCCAAAATATGACATCTTCCTGAGAAGGATATTTTTCCTAAAACATAAAGGAAAATATATATTTTCATGTATATATGTAAACCTAATTATTATCCGATTTAGCTATATATTTGCATTGTAGTAACAAAACAAACAATCAAACAATTTTATCTGCAAATGTTTTATTTATTTCGTGGATTTAGTAGAATTAAGTAAATCAAATTGGGTGAATGTGAATGTAAAGAACTTTATATTAGGTGGCCTTAACTACTATGTACTAACTGTCACATGCCTGTCTTGTCTCGTGTACCACATGTGGTTTTATTTTGGGCCATGTTCTCCTGTCTCTTTTTAGATCCCACCCCCTTGTCATCTCATTATTGGTTTAATTTGCCCCACCTGTGTTCCCTTAATTCCCTGCTTGATTTGTCTCCTTTATAAGCTCCTTGTGTTTGTTAGTCTGTGTCGGATCGTTGTGCGTCTCCCGTTTCCCCGTGATTGGTATGTTTGAGTTGTTTTCGTTATTTCTAAATATGTGTTTTTGCCCCCTCTTTGGTTTTTTTGTTTGTTTCATTTTTGTTAATAAATATCACTTTACCCTGCATATGAGTCCTCACTCTTTTTCACAAGAATTGATGTGACACTAACATTTGAACTAATCATTTGATACAATGCACTTATTGTGTACATATTTTTACATTATAATTACATTTAAAAACAATCCTGCATGTAATGACATCTGTAATTAATTTCTGTAGTTACATTCATAATTACACTGTTGACCCATCCTTTACACCTAACCCTACCCTTAAACTTACCCACACCACCACACCTGTCCCTAACTTTACCCTTAAACTTACCCATACACCACACCTGTCCCTAACTTTACCCTTAAACTTACCCATAGCACCACCACACCTGTCCCTAACTTTACCCTTAAATTTACCCATAGCACCACACCTGTCCCTAACTTTACCCTTAAATTTACCCATAGCACCACCACACCTGTCCCTAACTTTACCCTTAAATTTACCCATACCACCACCACACCTGTCCCTAACTTTACCCTTAAACTTACCCATACCACCACCACACCTGTCCCTAACTTTACCCTTAAACTTACCCATAGCACCACCACACCTGTCCCTAACTTTACCCTTAAATTTACCCATAGCACCACCACACCTGTCCCTAACTTTACCCTTAAATTTACCCATAGCACCACCACACCTGTCCCTAACTTTACCCTTAAACTTACCCATAGCACCACCACACCTGTCCCTAACTTTACCCTTAAATTTACCCATAGCACCACCACACCTGTCCCTAACTTTACCCTTAAACTTACCCATAGCACCACCACACCTAGGGTTGGGAACCGAGAACCGGTTCTTATGCAGAACCGATACTTATTTTTGAAAAATACCGGAATCGCGCAAAATTCCTGAGTTTCGGTTCCGAAAACGGTTCTGGTGCAATGTGTGTGCGAAGCGCTGGGAGCGTATCCTTTAATAGCGTGCGACAGCTAACCTCATCATGAATATTAATTACGTTGCCTGCCGCTTCCAGAAGTGCAAACAATTAACTATTGGTTGGCCGTTATCTGCATTAACGTGCTGCATTAACGTGAGACTCTTATCGGGCGATAAAAAAACATATCGCCGTTAATCTATTCTCAAAGTTGGGTTGGGAGCTGGGTCTATACTACACAAGCTATGATGACTTTCACAGTGATATTTTAGCGCGGATGTATAGCTACCTAGCCGAATTGCACTGTAGGGAGCGAGAACGAGTTTTCGAACCTGCGTGTATGCTGTGAAATTACCACATCAAGCGTGAATGCTGTCTTCCAAACTCGGGCGCGCACCCGCGAACCGTTCTCGAGTCCTGATGAGCGTGACTGACTGTAAGCAGAGAGCTGTAGATCTCATTTCTGCTCATCTTCAGCGTTCTTTAGAGCATTTGCAGCACATCCGTGGCAGACAGACGCAAGTGCCTTTACCTACTGAAGCTTTGGTAACAAAACTAACGGTTCAAAAACAAAAATATAAAAGTTAGGTGAACAACGCTATTCATTCTGCCACCTCCTCGCCGACATCGCTACTAAGTAACGGGTAAACAGCTGCTGCTTTGATGACGCAAACGCACCTCGGTTTCGGACCCGAAAATATAATATGAACACGGTCCAGGGAGCAATCGAGCTCGGGTTCGGTCCAGGCAATCGAACCAAGTGTGAAAGCACCAGTCATTATTTGGGTAGCACACATATTCTAAATGCCTTCGGCAGAATTCAAATGAGCCATTTTAATCTAGATTAATGCTGAATTACCATTTATTATTTACAAGTTCACTGAATAACTGAATTTCTATTACATTAATATACAAATAACTAATAAATATAACTAATATATATATATATATATATATATATATATATATATATATATATATATATATATATATATATATATATATATATAAATATATAATATTTTTGCAAGAATGCTTTTAATACTGTAAAATATGTACAGTACAGGACTTTTTTGACATTGCCAACCTGTAAATGAATCAGAGATCATGTAATAAACACAAAAGGATTGTTTGAGTTATGTATTATGCCTTTTCCTTTACCACTATTTGTTTAATAATTTTAATGGAACCGGAATCGGAACCGGAATCATTAGGCGGAATCGGAACCAGAACCGGAACCGGAAAATTTCTCACGATTCCCAACCCTAACCACACCTGTCCCTAACTTTACCCTTAAATTTACCCATACCACCACCACACCTGTCCCTAACTTTACCCTTAAACTTACCCATACCACCACCACACCTGTCCCTAACTTTACCCTTAAATTTACCCATACCACCACCACACCTGTCCCTAACTTTACCCTTAAACTTACCCATAGCACCACCACACCTGTCCCTAACTTTACCCTTAAACTTACCCATAACACCACACCTGTCCCTAACTTTACCCTTAAACTTACCCATAACACCACACCTGTCCCTAACTTTATCCTTAAATTTACCCATAACACCACACCTGTCCCTAACTTTACCCTTAAATTTACCCATAACACCACACCTGTCCCTAACTTTACCCTTAAATTTACCCATAACACCACACCTGTCCCTAACTTTACCCTTAAATTTACCCATAACACCACACCTGTCCCTAACTTTACTCTTAAATTTACCCATAGCACCACCACACCTGTCCCTAACTTTACCCTTAAACTTACCCATAGCACCACCACACCTGTCCCTAACTTTACCCTTAAACTTACCCATAGCACCACCACACCTGTCCCTAACTTTACCCTTAAACTTACCCATAGCACCACCACACCTGTCCCTAACTTTACCCTTAAATATACCCATACCACCACCACACCTGTCCCTAAATTTACCCTTAAATTTACCCATACCACCACCACACCTGTCCCTAACTTTACCCTTAAATTTACCCATACCACCACCACACCTGTCCCTAACTTTACCCTTAAACTTACCCATACCACCACCACACCTGTCCCTAACTTTACCCTTAAACTTACCCTTACCACCACACCTGTCCCTAACTTTACCCTTAAATTTACCCATACCACCACACCTGTCCCTAACTTTACCCTTAAATTTACCCATAGCACCACACCTGTCCCTAACTTTACCCTTAAACTTACCCATACCACCACCACACCTGTCCCTAACTTTACCCTTAAATTTACCCATAGCACCACCACACCTGTCCCTAACTTTACCCTTAAATTTACCCATAGCACCACACCTGTCCCTAACTTTACCCTTAAATTTACCCATAGCACCACACCTGTCCCTAACTTTACCCTTAAATTTACCCATAGCACCACACCTGTCCCTAACTTTACCCTTAAATTTACCCATAGCACCACACCTGTCCGTAACTTTACCCTTAAACTTACCCATACCACCACCACACCTGTCCCTAACTTTACCCTTAAATTTACCCATAGCACCACACCTGTCCGTAACTTTACCCTTAAACTTACCCATACCACCACCACACCTGTCCCTAACTTTAACCGATTCTGATCTGCTGAAACTAGTTCGTCATAGTCACTAGTAACCTCATGTTACAAACCTAGGTTTATAACAAATTTGCATAATGCCAGCCTATGGTTTTCATTGGCTGCTTGCAAACGGCTACTTTAACCCACCCTCAAACACTGTAGTTGTAGCTGAGGCCTGGAAGAGTTTGGTTTGTGTTGTCAACATGTCGAGAAGATGCTGTTTTCAGCTCTTTGAATCCACTTTGCATGCACTTCAAATGGATGAGGACCCACCCTGGAATTTATTCGTAAAATCGTTACTGTTCGTATTACTGTGTTTAAAGTGCTTCTGAAGCTGAAATTCAGATTCCATTCTGACTGGCACTGTAAGCCATAGACCAGTCACAGCAGATTGGGTCATCTGTAGCCTGGATGCCAGCCAAATTTAGCCCCGCCCACAAATTTTTTTGCTCGGGCAATTCGGTCTGGACTCGATCCATAGAGGAGTAATTATGCCTGAACAGAAACTGTTCGGACCAATGAAATTGTCAGGGCGGGCTTTAGACGATGATGGACAGATGATAAACAGTAACGTAATCATCCACGTCATCAAAGGCGCTTGGGTTTAATTTGCTCCTATCCTAAACGGAGAACTTGTTAGTATATGCATTCATCTTCACTATTTCTCTCAGAAACGATGATCGTGTTGGTAAGTACTCTGTATCCTTAAATTCTTTTATTACAATACTGGCAAAGATCGTTTACACTCATCTTTTTCTTGTAACGTTACTTAATCCAGCGTGCGTGCAGACAGGGTTGCCAAGTTTTTTTGCAATGTCGCGCAATTGCTACTCAAAACTATAGCCCAAAACAATAACTTTCCGGCGTATTCTCCCCGTAAAAAAATGGCGTTTGGTTGGCAAAATGTTATTTTGGCAAGGTTGCCTGCTAAAA
>CM040923.1:13481053-13511053 GCA_023029165.1 Gobiocypris rarus
TAATATATAATTATCATAAAGTCATTATTATGAGATAAACATTTGCTTTAAAAAATGCTCAATTTTGACAAACTAAAATCTATGAGATGAAGTCATTTATGATATGAAAAGTCAAAATTATCATACAAAGTCATAATTATGACATAAGTATATATTATGACACTGTCGATTTCTACTTTTCATGTCATAAAGGATTGTGTCATCAATATGACTTTAAAATTAAGCTTTTTTTTTTCTTATATGGCAGAAATTTGCTTTCATAATTCTAGGTTAGCCTCATGTGCAAACTAAGTGTCTTAGAAGGCAGCATAATGTTGCTACTGTTTGGAAGGGCATTCGCATTGAGACCACAACTACTGGTATGATGCCTTAAAATACTGCCTAAGTAGGCAGTTCACTACATCCATTCTTTCCTTCCATGTTGCTTTTCTGTCACAAATATATTTATTTACACTTTTGTTATTGTGCTTGAGTTTGTTGCAAATGCCATTCATTTTAAATTGTTCTCCGTACTATATTATTACGCTTGGTGACTCATGCGGTAAACACACAGTTTAATATGTGTGTGGTTTCTGTATGCATGCATGCTCTCCGAAAGGTGTGTTTTTGTTGGACGTACCTTCGCCCCTCTAATTGAAGTTTGCCTTTTGAAATAATTAAGATAAGGAGCGCGGACTAAATAATTGCTATTACGGTGAAGTAATTAAGTTACGTGCGTCCCCCTCCCCCGTTTTTTCCCCCTTCCAAATAAAACACTGCATCCACCACAGACACACAGAAAAAGCCTTTTTAAAATGCACACTGTTTGTGATTTTAACCCTGGAAGAAACACACACACACACACACACACACACACACACACACACACACACACACACACACACACACACACACACACACACACACACACACACACACACACACACACACACACACACACACACACACACACACACACACACTTGTAATGACAGGAAAGACTTGTTGCTTAGGAAAGGCCTGAGGGCACCAGTGACCAGGTTAGAAAAGCAGAGGATCACTATAACCGTATTTATTGAAACAAATTACAGCCTTGGCCATGGTCTGTAAAACATGGTTTGTGTGTGTGTGCGTGCACTTAGCTGTAGTTTTGGGGAAAAAAATGGGCCAAGAAATGAATAAAACCTGTCTGTCTGTCTTAATTTTGTGTGAATGCTTACAACATTTTAGGGTTTTTTTTCGTATTAGAAAAGTAATGGGAAAAGCTGTGTTTTATAGGCTTAATAAAGTATAAAAAGTACAAAATACTGGAAAGTATGTAATGTAAGTAATGTAAATGTGTCTGTGTGAGCTGTTGTTATTGATATAGTACTTTAAAAAATAATTGTAAAATTTGTATATTACATAAAATAGAACAGAACGAGCCATGACTTGTTTCTTTAATACAGGTTTTGAATTTTTTGTCACAGAGCTCCTGGTAAACTGTGTGTGTGTGCGCCCACATTACAGCAGGAAGCAGCTGTACCGATGGCCCCTATTCCTGCGTACAGCAAAAATTCTCCCACACTTGTTGTGAGGCTGAACTTTGGTTGTCTGTAAGACATGCTTCTTTCTGTTAAAACATACTGATCAGCAACAATTTTTAGTTTTCAAGAGAGGAGCACCACTAATTATTGAAGAATTTACTAGTCAACACTCTTAAAGATAAAGGTTCTTTATTGGCACTGATTGTTTCATGAAGGACCTTTAACATCCATGGAACCTTTTCATTGCACAAAGGTTCTTCAGATTATTGAAATGTTCTTCACACAAAGTAAACAACAATGGTTCTTTTAAAAACTTTGGGAAGCCAAACATGGTTCTTCTGTGGCATCACTGTGGAAACACCTTATTGGAACCTTTATTTAAGAGTGTACTGACATCTTTGAAACCTACAATCAGACTGTTTTACTGCAAATGACGAAGGAATGTTGGACTTAATAATACTAGACTTTTTGTGGTTGGTATACATGTGATTTCACTTGAAAATGTGTTTAAGGAAAATTGCACAACTGAACAGGTGTCACTAACAGTTTCTGAGAAGGCAGTTTGTGTGTGTCTGTGTGTGTAGGGGGATGTGGTGAGGTGCTTGAGTTGTCGGTGAAGTTAATAAAGGACTGTGTAAAGGTTTCTTCCTCTCGTGGTTTAACCATCCACTAGCACCAAATGTGTAAAGGTGTGTGGATACAACACCTGACATATTCAAAGTTTTTTTTTTCTTTTTTTTCCCTCCTATATATTGGTGAAAATTGTATTGGTAGGATTCTGCATACATACACAGTACACTCTCCCAAATTGCTGTGTATGTGTGTGCAAGTAAGGTTTTTATATAAAGCAATTAATACTTTTACTCAGCATGGATGCATTAAATTGACCAAAAGTAGAAGTGTCACCCCAATGAACTATGGGCTCCTTTCAGCAGAATTCTTTTAACCATTTTCTGAGAACCATCTATGGTCTGAGTATATCAGTAGCTGTGTTAAAACCTCTAGCAGTAACCAGAGAGTTACATTAATGGTGCTAGTTTCTATCTTAGAATGTACTGACGAACAGACTGGCACTCTTTGGATGCCTAAATTCAGGACTGGCATTTGCTGGCTTACTTCAATTCTCAATATAACTTTAAAACTTCAGGAGAAGAAGAAAAAAAAAAGATTGCTTATAGGAATTTGAAGTGTTGTCTTAGGCTAACTGTTAGGCTAACATTTAAATGTTTAACATCGCAAACACAGTTAGTTTGTTACATATTATTACTTGCATTGACTTTGCATTGACTGCCATGACTTTCCAAACTGAGATGACAAATAATGATAGCAGAAGCTATATATAGAAATTATGAATAGTGATATGTTTGTATGCATTATCTATACGGTTGATGAAGAAAAACAACTTTCCAGAAAATATACTTAATTAGCTCTGAGCTGACAGGCCTTTACACCAAAACATTTCCCATCGTTTTCTGGAAGCACAGTGTTTTTTCCATTTGACAATGGAAAAAACATTCATAATCATTGAAAAATTCAAAATCATAGAGCACATATTATCATGATTATGATATGCATCCAAACTTGTAAGTAGGATGTTTCCTTGACTTGGGCAGCAATAGTAGCATCTATATTCCAAATATAAAGAGGCAGAGAGATACAGTTTCCTTTCCCAAGCCCGCCTGCTAGATTTTGACCTGGAGAGAGACAGAGAATGAAACACAATGAGAAATATGAACCATATTCTACATTACAAATGTGGGCTAATCAATATATTATAAAAATATCTCTCTAATTGAAGAGGTCAAGATTACCCGTGACCCTCAAGATTGCTAGCGCAGACTTCCTTAACATCAGGTGAAACGGATACGCCTGTGATATGTAAGTATCCCTTCCTTTTGGTTCTCATTTACAGTGAAGGGTTGTCAGTTCCTCATATGTAATACCTAGATTTCACTTTATCATCTAGTAAAACCTACTGAGCCCCTAAAGAGACGTGGTGGTGGAAAAAATGTAGGATGGGAGGAAATATTTTTTTCTAATCTTTTGCATTCCCTTGCAAAGAATTGCATTCTCTCGCAAAACCTGCTGTGAGTAACTTACGCTTCCTGTAATGTCCCGCTGGCAGTGTTTGAAAAACAGTTCAGTACGTTAACAATAGAGCGGTCCATAGAGTTTTATTTTGAACTTGGACTTAAGTATAAAGAAATACTGTCAGTGCTTAGTTCAAGGAGCTCAGTAAAGTTGACATATTCACAGATTCAAACTTCCTGGATCAAAAACTTATGAGCTAAATGTTGTTAAAACACAAATGACACATATTTAACGTAGACAACGAGCTAGAAACCTAATTTTCCTCAAAATTATATGAATAATATGAATAGATCTCTGAGCAGGCGGCTGAGAGACAACTCCGAAGGGACTATCTACAAAGCGCAAAACCCAAAAAAAGTTACTAGAAAAACAGTAATTAACTTCATAATTACACACTGTCACCTAATCACCTAGCAACGCTATCTCACAACATCTCGTGACCAATTTGTGCGTATTTGTACGAGGTGGCTAATTCATACCAATTTGTACAAACTCGCTCGTATGAATTCGTATGATTTGTCTATACTGTAGTGATGGGTAGGTTTAGGGGCGGGTTTAGGGGGATGTCATTCGTACGAAATCATATGACATGACCAACTCGTCAAATACGCACGATTTATCGGAAAACTTACCGATTCGTACGAGTTAGGTCATACAAATTCGTACAAATTAGTCACCTCGTAAAATACAAAAGAAATTGCCGGGTTGGGGGGATGCAAAAGTTTTGCGAGGGAACACAAAAGATAAAAAAGCCCCACCACCATACATACAAAGTGTAAGTGTCACGACTGCTCTGAGACAGAGGGTTGAAGATCCAAATGCAGCTTTATTAGAGGGTAATCCACAATCGTAGTCAGAAAACAGGCAGAAGGTCATACACAAGCAATCAGTCCAATCAAGCAAACAAAACAGAGGAGACAGGCAAAAGGGTAATCCACGGAGAAGGCAAGAAATCCAAGACCAAGAGACATGAAACCAGGGTAAACGCTCAGAAATGCAGTGAAACACAAAACAAGACTTCGCAGTGACTGACAGAGTGAACATGGTTTTTATAGTGTGAGCTAACAAGGTAATGGGGTGCAGGTGGATGTAATCAATGAGTGATTATGAGTCCGGGCAAAGGATTATGGGAGATGTAGTCTATGGTAGAATGACAGTCTGGGTTGGAGTGCCCTCTGGTGATCGCGGGCACTCACACTGGTCCATTGTGACATAAAGTCAGTTGACTCAGTTATCAGTTAGTCAGTTATCTTACGAATGCTAATTGTGCACAGACATGCTGTTAATATGTTATTACCATGTTAATAGCATATTTCCATTTCCATATTTTTTTGTAACACTTCAATTTAGGGTCCAATTAGCTATTAAATAGTTGCTTATTAGTATGCATATTACTAGGATATTGGCTGTTTATTAGTATTTACAAGGCACATATTAATGCCTTATTCTGCATAACCACATTCTAGATCCCGTAATACCTAAACTTAACCACTATCTTACTAACTAAGTAACATTTACTACTTATTTCTAAGAAACATTAAGGGTTCCCACAGCATTTCCATGCCTCTTTCGAGACACTTGCAAACCGAAAATGGAATGACAATGTCAAAGACTGGTTTTGAAAGAGTGCTGAATGATCATACGGCCAGAGGCTATGCTGGAGATTGAAGAATATGGCTTATGTTGACAATAGCACTGTGGTTTATGTTTTGGCATTAAAGGATTTTGTGGAATTACAGAGTGCTATGGAGGTTTTTTAGACATCATAATTGGTTCATCTAAGTCTTGCAGCCAGCAACATCAATTTGGAGCTCAGTATGGGTTAAAAGACGCAGAAGGCAGTCAGCAATGTATGAAGATGTTAGGTTAACCAGTCAGCTCATGTCAAGATAAAGTACAGCCAGTCATTAGTGTTGTTTGCCAAGGCAATCATCATTATTAATTTGAACAAACCATATCCACCTTATTTTTCACGCAAGAGTGGGCACAGCCATTTTTTAAATAAAATGTGTTAGATTTCCGGTAAGCCACTTCCGTTAATCGTAGTTGTATTGTGAACCTGTAGTTCTGCGACGACTGTTTTAACTGGCTAGCTAACTTTTAATATGGACTACAAAAAGGCTGTCATCCTTTGTGCGGTTAGGGGGTGCCATAGAGCTGGTTCAAACGTAAAAAATACCTGCAAGAAATTAGCTTTGACCATAGTCCACACACCCTATGAATCGCACGCTCCAAGAAGCTTATCAGTTTTGGTTAAAAGCATTATTGTAATGTGTGCTGTGAACATGCTGGCAATGCGAGTTGCTTGTAACTTTTTATGTTTTAGTCAAATAGTTAATACTGTATCTGTTTGCTTTCAATTGCCATTTTCGGTTCATTTGTGACATGATGCAGTAAAGGTGAAATGGCGTATGTAAAATGTTATTAAGATTCTAAACGCAGCAGTAGTTCATGTGTTTCTCTTGCGTGTATTAGAGCGTCACATTTATGAGAAAGCACCAAAATTTCCATGGGAAAACCCGTGGGAGATCATCCCTTTAATATTTGGCCACTTCTTTATGATATAGAAATGCTACAGCCACTGTAATATCTTGAACAATAACGTGGGCATCAAAACATGCAAACTCAGGGTTTAAACTTTTATTTTGAAATCGCGATGAATGAACAGTTTGCAGGTTTATTCTCCTGTGTTGGTGTAGGTTTATAAATGATTTACGTTACAAATCTGTTGAAATGACACCAATTTCGTTCTCATATGAACGTCATAAGCAACCAAAACTCACAACATATGCAGAGATGGTTTTGTTACACAAGCTACTGAGACATGCATCGAAGACCCATCTCTGAGAGACAACACAAAATAACTGAAAATGAGATGTCAGGCCACTTCTTCATTTCATCCTCCACCTGTGTTAAACACCACAGGTGTGGTTAATAAAATCAGAACTTCACTTGGCAAAATCAATAGTTAACTCTGTTCCCCGCAAGCGTTTTTTGATCATTTTCACAAAAATGTCATGGCCCCAGAACATATTGTTGTATGAATTTCTGAACATGCAATATATCAAGAAATATTTGATTTAAAAACAAACTATTTTATTCTAGCTGCTAGTTTTTATTCTACATCTGGATCAGATTCAGAACGGTGATCAAAACATAGATGGAGCAGATCGAGTCCATCAAGACCCCCAAAGCTTCATGGTCCGATAGATGGCCCTGGGTTTCATTCATTAATGTTTTGATTTATATGCCGTTTAATGCATATGATTACATATGTTATCGCTTGTTTCTGCATCTTCTTCGCCTGTTTTGAATAGGAGATTCAGTACTCTTTGAGAAGACGCGTAATAGCGTCCTCCTCCCCACCTTAACAGTAAAAACACGGAAAGCCTGGAAAGCGCTTTCTCATAAAATAGGAGAACTTGTCAATTGCGGGAAAGAGTTGAAAAGGCTGGGAAAAAACGTAGACTTGTATTTAAAGGAGGGTTTACCATTTTTGGTATACACTTTAGTTACAGACATTTGGCTATCACAAATATGGAAAAGGCTGAAGTCTGGTCAAAAAGAGTATTTGGGGCCCTCCTGTAAGCTGTTGTGGGAACAGGACAATTCAAACGTTCCTGTAGACCAAATAGTAGAGCATGGTGCAAGCAACACTAAAGTCATAGGTTCATATCCCAGGGAATACATAAAGCGATATAAACTTAAAATAAAAGCAACTACCAAATGAGTAATTGTCAATGCAACGAACCACCCAGAACACCAATGCCCTATCAAGCTCACATAACATTACGAATCTAATATAATTGTAAAAACAATTTTTTATTTTTTTTTTACATTAAAAGTGTTGATTGTCAACACATTGCTAAATCAAAACTAGTCCCTTATCTTAACCTACATCCTAACCTTTAAACTCAATATAGCATTGGATACACATCCTGATAGATAACGGTTTGTCGCACTAGTGTAAACGGGGCCTAAATCTAAGTCAAAGTATTATGCTAAAAAATACAGCACTCGGAACACCTTAGCAACTGCTTAGTAACAACAAAACACCATTGGAACCGCATAGCAAAATGAATCAGGACATTTAAGTGACATAGCAACACCATGGAAACCAACCATTTACTACACCTTATCATAGGGGCAAGGTTGGCACCGTCAAAATTCAAAGTCAGAAGTAGTAACTTTTGCATTATATATGCAAGAAAAAAAAAAGTTTCTTAAGATTGTTGCAACAGACAAAAAGACAAACATATCCAGGTTTAATAGTCATACGGTAAGCCATTATGGGAAATGATATGTGTTGTCACATTAAAATAGATTCTAGTCTGGGTTTCTGTTGAGGATGTGCATGACGATGTCAACAGTGCAGTCACACAATGAATACAGCGAAAACGTCCTTGGATTCTAGCCAAACGCACATTGCTATATCAATCCAAAAGTGAAAGAGTGAATAAGAACAGATTATGTCCACAAAGAAATTTCTCTTTTCTATTCTTTCTCAGAATCCCTCTCTTTCCTCTGTAAGGTGTGTATTATTCTGATGAGTCCGCGCTCGTCTTAATTAGCTGCAGTGTATGCTCATGAGAGGAAGAAGGCTGCAAATGCAATAACGTGGTTTGCTGAGCCGTAACTCAACACTGCCTTAAACCGCAGCGGAGATGTGGCTGGCTGCCGGCAGAGAAAAGAAGCATGGGAGCACAGTACCTTATCCGAAACTTCTTCCTCACTATTACCTCTCACCCACACATAATTGAGGGCTGCGGAGGATAGTCTACTTTATTTTACTCTACACGTCTGGGGTGTATTCTCTTCCGCAGATAGATGAAATGAGGCGAAGAGTGATGATTTTCTAGAAGACGAGGTGTTATTTTATATTAGGCAGTCCTAAGTGCTTGGGTAACTTTAATTCACTGTCTATGCCCATGTCTTTACCTTTTCTGCAAGTGCTCATTGGTATTCTTTCACTTCGTTCTTTAGTCCTCAGTCTTTTTATTTCTCCTTTAGACAGTTTTGCACCACATTTTCCGTCGGTCACGGGGGACGGCACTTGGAGTTGCACAAAAAACGTCCGTCACGGATTGTCTTCCTCCCAAATTTGAATTAGCGCCCTGATTACACTGAGAGGGGTGAGCGGGACACAGATGGATTATGGACGGGATCTGTAACTGATGCTGCTGCCAGCTGCAAATGGAAAAGACAAACAGTTAGCTGGCATTTCTCATTCTTTCACACACACACACGCTTGTAATAATCATGTTTGTGCGGTTTCCCTGACTAAATGTGTTCTCTGTCTCAAAAGATTCATCTTACAGATCAAAATCAACCAGATTTTTACATTTTCTGAAGACATTTTTGAGGTGCATAACATTAAGGTGTTCTGAGTGGTCACCAGGGCATTGCTAGGTAGTTGTTAATGTGTTTTCAGTGGCTGGTATGGTTGTTTTCTTGTCAATTACGAATTACATTCTGTTAAGCCTCTGCTTTGGGATTTTAATCAACATAGGTGCACTGTGGGAAACATGCCTCTATGTACATTTTTGCACTCCAAAAATGTGCCTATACATAAACATTCCCTGCACTTTCCATCTGAAATGAACACGAGTTGCGGTTTCACATAAATGATGGTTACGGTGCAGATTATTGATTTAATAAAGACTTATCTCTCATCACTTATATGGTTCCTTTTCACAGTGCTATGCTATGATTTAAAAAAAACTTTTACCATAATGCATGATTTGTAAACTAATAAATAAACATCTAAACATTTGATGTTTGCATCACATAACCAGCATGTATGGCTTTTCTGACATCTGGTAAACTTGCTCGGTAGCTCGCCTGGTGAATTGCTCCAGTTATCCCCAGAACTCATGTACGAATCCCGTGAAACCCGAGTCTTGTCTAAAAAGACTAGAAGCAAGGTAAAATGGCTTCACCAAATGCATTTTTATTATTTGTTTGCATTTGTTTAAATTAACAGTGTGGGTGGTTAGTGTTGTCACGATACCAAAATTATGACTTCGATACGATACCAGACTAAAATACCTCGATACCGATACTAAATCGATACCACGGTCAAAATACCGCCCAGTAAAAGTAATTGAATAATATGACAACAGAACTTATTAATCATAGTCTTATTTAATTCTTTAAGTAAAAACTCACTTGGCCAGCATGTACCTGCCCTGGTTTTTGACCATTTCTTCTAATTGCAATTTTTTTATTTTATCTTTGTTTTTAAAAATAAGCTAAAAATGCAAATTACAAACAATATGACACTAACTGCTTTATTCTTCAGCTATTGGTCTATTTAACAGTGTAGCAAGTCAAGAAATAAATAAAAAAACTGCTTAGTCTTCACTCAAAAAATTAACTATACACTGATTCTTAATGAATATATTAAAATTATTTAGCCAGTCATGGGGTGGTTTTCTTTTTTTCATAGTTGTTTGATTAACATTAATCACACAGAATATTAGATCCGGCTTAACACCGATCCAATCACCTCAACTGTACACGTTCACTAAAGACACCCCCGACTGTGTTTACCTGAATACTCACAGGATGTGCATTTTTTACATATCTTTGACCATTGAAATCCATAATCCGAAAGAACTGAATCGCGATTGCATGTTGTCTGAAAGGCGTGTACTCACGCTTCAGATCAAAGTCCGGCAGAGCGAGCACATCCCGCGCCACGCTATATTTTCTCATGCGCGCATGTTTCTGTTGCTTTCTTTGTCATGCGCTGCGCGTGTATATTTAACTCTTCTGCGTCCAATGTTTAGTGAACGGTGGAAGCAGAGCTCTGCACACACATCCTGACTCCTACTGTCACACATCGACACAAATAAATACAGCTCTTATTAACGCGCGGTCCTTCTTAAAGTTCCGGTACTAATACAATTCCATATCGTACCGTTTGTAATAGCAGGGTATCGCAATATTTTTCTAGTACCGGTATATTGTGCAACACTAGCGGTGGTACGTCATAGAGCATTCACATTTTAGCATCTCTCACATTTCATTTCTGAACTGCTGTGACCAATGCTGAGCATGATAATTCTTTTTTTGATTTTTTTAGCACTGTTTTAACAAAACAATTACAACAAAGATACTTAATCAAAAATCTATCATGCTAAAATGGCATGGTTGCTTGACTAAATAAACTGGTAAGAGAGGTGCTGCTGCTATGTTAAATATGTGAAATTGTTTGTTTTTTAAACATTCAAGCATGGAAACCTATTCTAGTAGACCCCAAAAACAAAACCATGACTTTTTAAACGGGCAAAATATAGGCTCTTAAATTTTTAACAAACTTAAACGCTAATGATCTACAAATGTACCTTATATTTATGCTGGTTCCTCATTAGTCATCATATTTGTAATGTGCATCCAGGTTGACTGTTTGCCTACACAAAGGCCTGAGGGAGTAGTATGTTATCTTAGCTTTGATGCCAGCTGCCTATGACCAATACTGCTGCAACAAAGTCAGGCGTCTTGCATCTTGTTTGTTTACTGTCTGACTCTCATACATTTTAAAATGAAGTAAACTTTGAGTGCCTGTGCCAAGTGAAACATGACTGATGAGGAGACAATTTTGTTAGTCCCTGTGCTAAAGGAACATGACAAAACCATATACATTCTTCGAACAACAAAAGGGTACTTTTATGAAAGATGAAATGTATATATGAGCCAAGCCGTTCCACTAATCATCCAACAACCAACTAGTTTATTAGTGAGGTCGACTAATTCTTTAGCATTCAGTTTAACTTTAAAGAGGACATATTATGCTTTTTTACATTTTCAACTTTTAGTGTGTAACATTGCTGTTTGAGTTTAATAAAAGTCATAAAAATGTACAACGTTCTGTAAAATTTTTTACAATGCATAACGTCCACTCCAAGTGGAATTATTGTTTATATCTGTAAGCACTGTTTCTGAACTCCATGAAATGCCTCAATTGTTTTCCAGGAATGTAAATTACACTATTCCGTCATTTAAATATTTCCTAACCAAGGCGTATGCCAAAAAAAGAAAATAATAATAATACAAAAGTATGAGGTCTGGTTGAGTTGTGTTGATAGTGTGTTGAAACTGGTTATGGTAAGGGACGTGACATTTATGACATTTATGAATCACGATAAAAGCAGTTGACCAATCACTACACACTGCTAGTCGACTAATCAGAGCACACTGTGCTTTTCAGAAGGAGGGGCTTCATAGAGACCGGAACTAAACAGAGCGTTACTGACAGACTGGGAAGAGAGGTGCTACTGCAATGTAAAATATGTGAAAGTGTTTATGCAATATATTTTGTGAACATTCAAGCACAAAAACTTATTCTAGTAGAGCCCAAAAACAAAACCAATGATTTTTTTAAAAGGGCAAAATATGGGCTCTTTAATTTTTAGCATGTTAAAAATATTGGAATTTCAATTATTGTTCTTCAAATAGGCAGATGCGTTTATCCAAACCAAATTAAATTACGTTCAAAGCACACATTTTATGAGCGCATGTATTCCATGGGAATCAAATCCATAGGTGTCGCTAGCATTATGCTACTGTTAAAGCTACAGGAATGCTCAGCAGGATGGCTAAGAAATGTGTTTGTTTCTGATGACTCTAAACCAGCATACTTTTACAGGACTAGCTGTTCAGAAAGCCCACCATTTAGTACATTTTATTAGCTATTTCCACAATATACATGGTCATTAAGTAAATTGTGAATATTTGTGCACTATCTGATTGATATTGTGATAGGTAGCCTTAAAAGATGCAGCAGTTACCACGGTTACAGCTTTTTAGTGAAACCTAAGCAGAATTTGAATGGCTTTCTGCCGACCCATAAATTTAGCGATAAGGGCTGGAAAGGACCAGAGGCCAGAGCGCCGTATAAATCTCATAGCAACAGACTGTATGTCTAAGAGAAAGCGAGAGAAAGAGATAGTGAAAAAGTGTGTGAAGATTCATCAGCAGCACTTAAATTAGTCGCATTTAAATCGCCTCCCAGGGTCCCCGTGTGGATTGTTGCCCTTTGAATAACAATAGGATAAACCTCGACGTCTCCTCCCAAATGGACGGCGTCCTTTTGAGACGTCCCAGCTTTGTCAATCAGTTCATATCGTCCTTTTTACTGTCATTACCCTTCCGATACTAATAATGTTAGAAACAAACAGGGGCCAGATAAGGGGCCTTTTAAAACAGGATGCATTATTTAGCACCAAGCGCTAATGGTTCTGATCGGCGTGGGACAATTGAATAACATCAGCCGATAAGAAGCGTTCCCTCTGAAAGCATAGATAGTGTGCTCAAACGAAAGGTTTATCGAGGTGTGGGTGTGTAAGAGAGAGACTGCCCCATAAAACAACGTTAGCATCAGAAATTCAGATCACCGCTAACGTAAAATGGG
Source organism: Gobiocypris rarus (assembly GCA_023029165.1). Classification (NCBI taxonomy): domain Eukaryota; kingdom Metazoa; phylum Chordata; class Actinopteri; order Cypriniformes; family Gobionidae; genus Gobiocypris; species Gobiocypris rarus. Next base: position 13,494,065 of record CM040923.1, read on the forward strand.
GTAAGACTGTGCTAGAGGAAGAAGAAAAATCAATGGGAAGGTGGTCAGTATTAATCTAACATCAATATAGGCAGTATCTTTTACTTTTCATGGTAATTGCCCCAGTGATCTCCTAAAGTGGCTCTCAAGTGCTTTAAGGGCCAACTGATAGCATCTTATCGGCCCGCAGAAGGCCTCAAGAGGGACAGGGGTCCTGGGCCTGTGTGTGTAAGAGAAGAGTGTGTGTATACCAGTGGCGACTGGTACTGTTCAATATTGGAAAAAGTCAGATGACAGTGTGTGTGTGTGTGTGTGTGTGTGTGTGTGTGTGTGTGTGTGTGTGTGTATATATATATATATGTGTGTATATATATATATATATATATATATATATATATATATATATATATATATATATATATATATATATATATATATATATATATATATATATATATATATATATATATATATATATATATATATATATATATATATATATATATATATATATATATCACACACACACACACACACACACACACACACACACACACACACACACACACACACACAGGCACACACACACACAGGCACTCGATATATATATATTATAGAGACTACATTAAAAAATTTATGTATTATATATATATAATATATATATTAGGAGTGTAACAGTTTCGATTGCTCACGGTTCGGTTCGTATCACTGTTTTAGGTTCACGGTTTCTGTACAGTTGGGTATTTGCTATGTTCAGGGAAAAAAGGACTACTATCAAATAAAAATAAAGACAAGAAGAACAATTTTTTTTAATACAAACAGCACAAATAAATAGAATAGATCAAAGATACTAAATAAACAGTGCTTTTCAGGTTTTTCAGGTAGGTCTAACATTAGTTTTCAGGTACATAAATTGAATAAAGTAATTAAATGTCAAATAACATTGCATATTTGATTGTATAAATTAAAGATTAATCCTATTAAACTTACAAAAGCTATTTAATCAAGAGCAGTGAGTGATGTCCTTGTCTTTTTTTGACATAAACAGTCCGTAGTAAAGGCTACTGCTCCTTTAAGACCTAATGCACAGATATGCGTCGTCTTTCTCGACTGTATACAGTTCACTTAAGGATTATATATAGACTATGTCTGCAAGGATACACATCAAGATGGACATGTTGACATACTTTTTGTGTGAGTTTGTCTGTTCAAGCTCAAGACTTGAAAGACAACTCAATATTTGCATTATGAGAGACGTGTGTGCACTTGAATGTTTAAATTGGCAAGTCTTAAATGAGTTTAGTTAAAACACAGATGGCAACGTGTGCGGTTTAGGTCTCACCTGCACATGTGCACTACACTCGGGTGATGATGGCGAAAATGACGCCATATGTTCATATTCGAAAATACAGCGCACTCGCATGCTTTGAACAAAGTTTACAAAGAGTGACCGTTTTGACCACGTTTTTTTTATTTTTATTATCGCTGTTTTAATGTATTATTGAGGAGCCAGTACATGTATCTATTGACAGAAACATACATTAGCAGAAACGTCTGTTTTACACATTTTTAACAAACCATATTATAATTATTGCAAGTGCGTGCTAAACCGTGGGTGGAGAACGGTACAGTTCGATTATTATTTTTTTTACCGAGAACCGTTACACCCCTAATATGTGTGTGTGTATATATATATACTCACTTCTTTCATTTGCACTGGATGATTGTGGTGTTGAATTTTGATATGGGATTGCACGTATTGTGCATAATATTACTCATTCCCACAGATTTTGATCTTGCACCCAAAGTGCACCTCGGTAGTAAATTAAGATATTTTACGCTGCTTATTGTGCTTAAACAGTCAAATACACTCAAAATAATGTCGGTCTTGGCAAGTATTCATGTAAACATTGTCAGTTATGTTTTAAATGAACATAAACAGTTGTCATAAACGCATGTGTATAGTATAATAGATCCGTGCGTCAGGTCTTTAACTGACAGCAGCCTAATATACCTGCTGTTAAATTATGAGATAGTTAAAAAAAAAATTGAGTGGCTGGTAACTTTGGAAAACAGTGGCTGGTGTACAAAAAAGTAAAGTCAAGAAATAGGGATGCACAAAAATGAAAAGTCCAGGCCGAAACATTCAGGATGCACTTGAACGAAAACTGAATATAAATAGTAAAATAATTATTGTTTGAATTTTTGTAATAAAATCGACAGGATTTTAGAGTTGAGACTTTGAGACAAAATAGACACTGAACACTGTCAAAACATGCAAAGCGCTAAATAAACGTCTGCCTCGGACACAAAACCAAACATTTTCGGTTGAAGAAATTTCAGTGCTTCCCTAATGAATTTTTTTTTGGTGAAATTCAAATTTTAGGGGAAGCTGTGCTTCCGATGGGATCTCTTAAAGCAGTCACCACTGGTGTATCTGTGAGGAAAGGCTCACAGTTCTATGTATTTACCTTTCAACTCTATTTTTCTTTCTCTTCATCTTTCTTTCGTCGTTTTGGTGCTTTTTTAGACCCAGGACTTGACTGCACATGCTATTTAAGGGTTGAAGTTATGTCAGCTATGACCAAATGTGAGATTGAGACCATCTCAGAACACCACTCTTGGCAATTCTCAATCCATTCAGATTGGACGTGTGAGTGTGTATGTGTGTCGCAGAAAGGCATCACCACAAATCATCGCTCTGAGCACATTTGCAAGTTTTAACAGTGACTAGTCCAAAAGGCATTTCTCCCACGCTCAGACCTTCATTTTCCAGCAAACAGGGTTCTATTTTTCTTTTCTTTCGTTTAGTTGCTCTCTCTCTCCCTCCTCTCTCTGCTTCCTACCAATAATTCAATCCAATTCAGGGCATGACCACAGAATCTTACAGTAGCACTAAATGTATTGAACTCTATGTTTAGGGGGGAAAAAACTGCTAGCAATACATCTCACATACCCTTTCAATACATTCTGGTTAATTGCTATTAAAAATGAAACTGAAGTTGAATTGTAATTGACGGTTTACTTTGTAATAATGTGTACTTTTGGTTCCGATTCCACTGAAGTTTTAAACAGATAGTCCCGCCACAAACTCATGTTTGGTTGCTAGTTGCTGTGTTGGAATGACTGGTATACTCAAACAAGCAAAGCAATGTTTATTGATGTACTCAATTGTTGTAATGGCTCTTATTAATGAATAACAATTTTATGCCAAACTGTATTTTTTAATTGATGTTTTTCATCTCGCTGTCATATAAACAACCAGTCCAGTTATTAGAAAGTCTCAAACCTTAAAAGAATAGAATCGGAAATTTCCCGATTATTTATTTAGAGAGAAGGAAGACTCAAAGAAGGCTCTGAGGGGTTGGCCTTTTATGTCTGTTCGGAATAACCTCACTGGCTCACTGGAGCCAATAGCCTGCAAGGAATCGCTCATCCAGTCTACATGGGGTGAGCTCTTCTTTTTCTACAGGCCACTCTAATTTTAATTTGGCTGTGGCGTGGATCATTGCGTCTACCAACTCCTTATATGTGGGAGTGAGGGAGGGGACAGATTCACTCATGATATCGGTCTCAACTTTCATCACATCCAGTTCCTCAAAACTAGATCGGGCCAATAGCATTGCTCTCTGCCAGAACGGAACAGGGCCTGGAGCGGGCTTCCTGATCTGGTCTAAGAGCCAAAGTGAGAACAACAGGTCCGCTCGAGGGCTGATCAAGCATGTTTCGCTCGGAGACACATAAAACCGAAATCATGAGAATCATCCGGTGTTAAATATCTCTGACATGGCTTAATACATTTTCTGAATGCTTTGCTAGACATCTTTTTTTTTTACTCCTAGCCCCAAATACAGATAATTTCACACATGCAGACAAACAAACAGCTTCCTGAAGACAAAAAAGCTGATGACGCTTTCCTTAGGCCGCCTTTTATATCCTATATATTATTTGTAGTACCCCACTATGGGAAAAGAGTAGAATAGACATGAAAGGCAGTGAAGCGTCACCTCGGAAGGCGTCTTTTTGCAAGCAGGTGCAATCAAACTCAGTCTCTGTGTTCTGTGCAGGTGAAGTGTTCTGTGCTGAGAAGTGCAGTTCCTCTATGCCCAGTGAAGAGAGGAAAGTTTAGCCAACTATTGGTCAATCAATCAATCAACTTTATTTATATAGCGCTTTTACAATGACGATTGTTTCAAAGCAGCTTCACAGTGTTAAACAGGACAACATTGCAACAAAATTTGATTTGGCTAGTTTAATTTGGATAGTTTATAGAATTATATATGACCAAATTAATAAATTATATTTTTATATTTAGTTGAGTAACTTGGATCATAATTTGAGTGTCCCCAACTGAGCAAGCCAATCCAAAGGCGACATTGGTGGTGTGGGAATTACCCTTACCAGACCTTTAACAGACCGAAAGCTCCAGATTACATTTTTGAGGGTTAGCCGTTAGTCCAGCCCGACAGTTCCTCCTCAGTTGAAGTAAATGTACCTCCCAGCTCTCAGAGTGGACGACCACATCATCCAGGTAGGCGGCTGCATAGGACTGTTGTGGTCAGAACACTCTGTCTATAAGCTTTGGAAGGTCGCTAGTGCCCCTTGTAGACCGAAAATTAAGACCAGTTAATGCCAATGCCCTGACGGAGTACTGAAGACAGTCTTCTCTTTTGCAGAGTTGAAGAGAGGGGTACATGACAGTAACCTTTTTTTAAGTCCAGCGTGGAGATATACCATGCCCTACCGAGGCATTATCCGTTCAATTATTTCTCTCATCTCTTGAACATGCTCAACCATCATGGTTGTTGCTCCCAGGCCTCCTTGGCAATGTCTAGCAACAAGCAGGGTTTGTTGTCCAAACAGTAACTTGAACAGGGTAAAGCTGGTGAAAGCTTAAGCTTTTATTCCTTTAAATGATTGTCACTAGCGAAGACCCTTATTTGTCAGCTGGGGTCATGCCCAGCTTCAAGCCCTTTGATGCTGCCTAAATATGGATTTTGGACTGTCAAAAATTGTCTATGTCGAAACACCATTCACTTGTATTAAAAAGATCCTGAAATGTTTTCATCCAAAACCTTAATTTCTCTTCGAAATATTTTTGGGTTAACACTTCCAACTATTTGATACTAAATACAACTGTTTGAGTACACAACACAATAATGATTCTTTATTTTGAGCAGTACTGACTTGTGGTTCAGTGAGATAGATGTTCATTAAAATACCTTTCAAATGGACAGAATCTTCACGACAAGCCTCCAAAAATAATAGTTTGGTTTAACTTGATATTATGACAAATATATTATTATTGTATAGTAAAATATGCTTCTCAGAGAAATATAATAATAATAATACAAAATTCATATTTTTATAAATTGTATTATTATTATTATTATTTGTATTATTATCAATTATTGCTATTATAATAATAAGGGATATACACTGTAACAGGGACACATTAAGATAGTGTAACCAATATTTTCCATCCATTCTTAAAGGTTTTCTTGAATTTATATATTTTCATTTGATTGGATTTTAAAAGAATGGTTAAATAGAGTACAGCAGGGATGGCATATTTTTGTAGGTCAAAACCCAGAAACTGGTTTATTTTAGCTCTTCGAGTTCCATTGTCCTTAAGTCAGTGGTTTACGAAAAAGATAAAACAAATTTCATGGTGCCCTAAATTAAAACATTCATTCTTGTTGTCAAACAAACATGTACTGTAAATAATAAAATTATCAATAAGTCATGACAACATATGTTTCTACGTGACTTTAATTCATCAAAATAGTTTAAACAATTTAGACTTTTGTATGAACTATACTAGATTCAGCTCTTTTTTTAAAGTCAGTTTAATATGATTTAAGTTGAAATTACTTATACTGGTCAAAATTTAAAGCAGCAAATGAACTTAAGTTTTTAAGTTGAAATAGGTGGATTTTTTTTACAGTGTGATATACATTTCCTTCCACATTAATAATGTGACATGAATATTGTGATAAATATTGATATACTTTTGGCCATTTCCCCCAGCCCTAATTGAAAGTACTATTTTCCAACTCGTAGTTCGGAACTTCGGAGGACTTGAAGGTAGCGAAACACACGTTTCTACACTCATAGAAATGTGTGTTTTTGTGCTTTGTGTCTACATATGTGGTGCTTAAATCATCCCCCTATCAGATCGATTTACAAAGCCCCTTGATGTGGCTACTCCCCCCTGCATGATCTGAGATCTGATTGGCTCTCATGTTGCAGTGCCTTTAGGTGAAGGGCTGATGCCAGGGGGTTGGGTGGCATGGAATGGCAGGCAGTGGGTACTCTCCTGTGCCAGGCGTTGGCACCATGCCCTATGAGAAGATCTCAGGAGAACACACACACACACACACACACACACACACACACACACATGTTGTGTTTCCATGTTTTGTGGGGACATTCCATAGGCGTAATGCATTTTATACTGTACAAACCGTATTTTCTATCCCCCTACACTGCCCCTGCCCCTAAACCTACCCATCACAGGAGACATTCTGCATTTTTACTTTTTCAAAAAACATCACTTAGTGTGATTTATAAGATGTTTTCCTCATGGGGACCAAAAAAAGTCCCCACAAGGACAAAAAATTGGATATTGCCATCTTTGTGGGGACATTTTGTCCCCATACCGTAGGGATTACCAGTCCACACACACACACACACACACACACACACACACACACACACACACACACACACACACACACACGTTTTGCTCGTCTTGTAGTGTGAAGAAGCTTTACTCACCTTTAGGGCTGTAATTGAGCTGGCAGAAGTATTTACTAAGAGTGTTTGTGTGAGTGTTTGTGAGAGAGTTTGCAGATAAATTGTGTAGTTCTATGAATTCAATTATTTCACAGAATCTGTTAACAGAACATGTTTATGTTTTTGAATGCACAATATACCTTTATGCATACACAAACATACACATTAGCTTATATGGTCTTCGTAATCTTAGGGTGCAGGATTCATCAGTGCGAATAAAAAAAGTAAATAAATAAGAAATTCATAAGAACATGAAAAAAGTAAATAAAAAGGACTCTGAAAGGACTTTGATTGACACTGATGTAACCTTTACTGCACAGGCTATTGGATAATCATCAGGCCCAACAAAGATTAATCAGCAAGCAAATGACACTTATGAGTTAGTTTCAAGTTCACGAGTTACCAATCTAAATTAACCTCAGACTTACTTATTGATACTGTATTTTTTTCTTTTTTTTTCCATTTTGAAATATTGTGACATTCAAATTTAAAATAGCTGTTTTGTATTTTAATATATTTACAAATGTATTCTTGTGATGGCAGCAGCCATTACTCCAGTTTTCAGTTTCTCTTGCACTCACACACTGTGATGAGAGTATTTAGCCTGCGAGTTAATTTAGCAGAATAATATTGAATTTAATCAGAATGGCTGCGCTATATCTAATGAAAACGTGTGGAAAATCTCTCGGACCATATAAAGTATTTAGGATTATCCAACATCTATACAAATAAAGCCGTTCATCGCATTACAGCAAGACACTGTTATAAATAGACTCTAATACCAATGTAGTTTTCAAGGGGACACAAAACTGTTCGTCGCTTGATTGCATTTCCCCTCTTCTGCGATAATAATTACGTACCCTCCGTAGTGTACACTAATGTCATGTTCTCTACCATATTACCCAGGAATATGATCTGGTTCACTTTTTTTCACATCCAGAAAGAGAATATACTGTTCTACCCAACACACACACACTCACACACATTCACTTATTCAACAGTCAATCACTTTTAGAAGAGAAAAAAATGGAGATTCCACATGGAAATCTTTTCGTTCTTTGCTCTCGCTCTGTGAGATGGCAGTTTGTTGGAACGCTGGGAGCGCAGCTTTACCATGGCAACCTCTCTCTCATCAAAAAAGCCTCCAATCGGCCTGAAATCAGCATGCAAAATGCCACTCAACCCTGTAGCCTTTATTAAAGTTTGCAGGGACTCAATTTGCAGATAGCGATCGTTTTCCTATTAAAAAGCACAGTGTAAGATAGTTTCCCCCCCTTCTCTCTCTCTCTGTAAATCGGAGGGAGGGGGAGAGCAAAAGAGAGAGAGAGAGGGCTAATCAGCATAGGCTGATGTGATTTCGCTGTCACAAATCCCGCCTGGGGCTCACACAGCCCCGCCGAGCTAGTGGAACCGCGGCGGGCTTAGCGGTCGCCGCGGCGACTTAGCTCCTCAGTAGAACGTCCCCCCCTCGCCGCCACCCCTCTGCACCCACACCCCAAACCCCTCGCCGCTGATGGGGTGCACGCTGATAAGACCAAGCGATTCTGATTGGCTGCCTCGCTCATCTTCCGTTTGGAAGTCTTTTTGTGTGTGCGTGTCTGTGTGACCTGTAGCTGCTACATAGGAAGCTCTTGGGGATGCTTTTATGTGATTCCGTGTCATTTGTAGAGAGGAAGAGACAGAGAAATCGAGTTGCTGATGAAAAGGTGATGAGAGGGGGTGGAATTGGGCCAAACTCCTGAAGTGACCCTCGTGGAGGGGGTAGACATCCAGTTTAAACCCGCCTCGGTCTCTTTTTCCACACGATTTTCCAATTTCCGCTTCAATCTCTGTGACTTTGTGGATGTGAGACAGATCAAAATACGATGTTTAAATGTGCTTTTGATAAACGTGCCTCAAAATCGACATGAAATGGCACTCCAAACTCATTTGACTTCCGTAATGTGATGCGTTTCTGTGTGAAACACAAAAAAATGAGAAAAAATTTCGGATGGGTCTTGATTTTATCCATAGGGAATTTGTTGGATGGTGAAAAGTATGGAGGCCTGTTTCTGCCTCTGAGAAAAGAAAAATAGTCACGCTCTGAGATAATCAGTTATGCGAAAGTCACATTGCAACATTGTAACACTGAGTTATAAAGCCGCAATTACAAAAACATTACAATTGTGAAATAATTTAACGTCATACTGAGTTATGAAGTCGCAATTACAAAAAAACATTGCAATTGTGAGATTTAACATGGCACTAAGTTATAAAGTCACCATTAATTCACCCTTTGCTGGGAGTTTGATTGACAGGCAATCTGACCAATCATAATCCGCCATCCGCTGAATATGCAATCTCCGACAAAGCGGTCAAGAGTTCGTAGATTAAATTTGAAAAATGGGTTGTACTTTTGTTTTCAGTTGATACAACATTCCTTCTGAAGTTCATTCATGTTTATTTGATATTATAAATTAACTAGAAGAAAGAGATGATCGTTCACGAGCAGCTTTAACTGAAACACTACAGCGACCTGTCACCACGCATTAAAGAGCCACAAAACGGTATTTATTGTTTACATTTCCTTAAAAAAAAATGAAAATTTTTTAAAGTTGAGATTTTGTTTCATATTAAAAGTAACCTGCTCTGTCCTGTCTTTCAGTGCGTTGTCAGTATCCTATTTGCTCTGCTATGTGTTTTTCTCTGTGTCAGAACATAATGTGTGGTGTGAGAGCGTGGCTTGTCGGACATAGCAACAGTAACTTAAGGGGGCATGTCAATTAATTTCAAGATTTAACGTGGCAGTTATAAAGTCGCAATTACAAAAAAAACATTGCAATTGTGAGATTTAACGTTCGCACTGAGTTATAAAGTCACAATTAATTGCGAGATTTAACGTCACACTGAGTTATAAAGTCGCAATTACAAAAAAACATTGCAATTGTGAGATTTAACGTGGCACTGAGTTATAAAGTCGCAATTAATTGTAGATTTAACGTCACACTGAGTTATAAAGTCGCAATTACAAAAAAACATTGCAATTGTGAGATTTAACGTGGCACTGAGTTATAAAGTCGCAATTAATTGCGAGATTTAACGTCACACTGAGTTATAAAGTCGCAATTACAAAAAAACATTGCAATTGTGAGATTTAACGTGGCACTGAGTTATAAAGTCGCAATTAATTGCGAGATTTAACGTCACACTGAGTTATAAAGTCGCAATTACAAAAAACATTCCAATTGTGAGATTTACCGTGGCACTGAGTTATAAAGTCGCAATTAATTGCGAGATTTAACGTCACACTGAGTTATAAAGTCGCAATTACAAAAAAACATTGCAATTGTGAGATTTAACGTGGCACTGAGTTATAAAGTCGCAATTAATTGCGAGATTTAACGTCACACTGAGTTATAAAGTCGCAATTACAAAAAACATTCCAATTGTGAGATTTACCGTGGCACTGAGTTATAAAGTCGCAATTACAAAAAACATTCCAATTGTGAGATTTACCGTGGCACTGAGTTATGAAGTCGCAATTAATTGCGAGATTTAACGTCACACTGAGTTATAAAGTCGCAATTACAAAAAAACATTGCAATTGTGAGATTTAATTTGGCACTGAGTTATAAAGTCGCAATTACAATAAAATAAAATAAAATCTAACATTTTGATGGAAGAGGGCAAAGAGGAGTTGCAAACAACACAAAAGCATGTTAAAATTATTTAAAGTGTATTTTAACACTGAGTAATAAAGTCACAATTACAAAAAAAAAACATTGCAATTGTGAGATTTAACGTCACACTGAGTAATAAAGTCACAATTACAAAAAAAAAACATTGCAATTGTGAGATTTACTGTGGGACTGATTTTATAAGGTCATAATTAATTGCGAGATTTAACGTCACACTGAGTTATAAAGTCACAATTACAAAAAAAAAACATTGCAATTGTGAGGTTTAACGTGGCACTGAGTTATAAAGTCACAATTAATTGCGAGATTTAGCGTCACCCTGAGTTATAAAGTCGCATTGTTTGTCGTCAAAATGAAAATAGATTTACAGGAACAAGTAATAATTGCACCATAAAAGCATATAAGTGAGGTCTGTTGTATATGTCTGCAAACCCCTACGACCCCAGGATCCACAGGACCCGACGCAACAGAGTGCGGGAGCGAAGATACTGATATGTGCGTGGGAAGCGAGATAAAGAACTGACTCGTGGGATCCCGCAAAATATAATATCTAATAATAATAGCACGCAGAAGTCTGTAACTGGAGATCTGAAGTGTTGTTTGTTGAAATAGAATAAAACAGCAGAATAACAGAATCTAACTGAACTGGGTCAGAAAATTCAGCGTTCAACAAGCTTTTGCATGCGGGAAAGGGACAAAACCTGAACATTTTGAGAGAAAAAAATCTAACATTTTGGTGGAAGAGAACAAAGAGGTGTTGCAAACAACACAAAAGCATGTTAAAACGATTTCAAGTATTGCTTAAAGAAGTAAAATTGCTTAAGTTGATTTTTTTAAATCATAAACTAGAACACAGCATATATGGTTAGATGAGTGTGTGGGAGGAGGGGACATTATTGCATCAGCATGTGACAGGCTGATGGTGATTTGCTGACATCACATTGAGTTATGACATCACAGTTACAAAGAAAACAAAGTGTCAATTGCGACATATAACATCACATTTAAAAGGTCATTTGAACTTTTTTTAGTAACATTTGACGTGTGTTTCATGGCGGTGTAACCTTTAAGGTATGTTTGATAGAAAATTGTAGCATTCAAGGCTAATCTAAACCTCTACAAGAACTAGCTATATTTGGCCTGAGTGTGCATTTTTGTATGTGCACGAAATCCCCATGGATCTTTCGTGAGAAACTTTATTCACTTCTACGCAAATACCATGAAATCATTATCAAAATATGTGTGGAAACCAAGGATTCAGTATCGCTCCGTGTGTGTGTGTGTGTATGTGTGTGCATATTTTTCTTCTTAATAGAAAGGTTGTAGCCAATCTGCTTAGTGTAACAGTAATTGAATTCGATTCTAATGGCAAGTGGCATGTGTGCAATGAAACATGACACCAAGAGTGAGAGAGAAAGAGAGGGTTTTAGAAACCAAGAATGGTCTGGCCATAACTGAAAAAAAGAGAAAATTCTGTCATCGTTTACTCACCCTCAAGTCTTTCCAAACTATGACTTTCTTTCTTCTGTGGAACATGAAACAAGATGTTTTGAAGAATTTGTCAACTCTTTTTGTCCATACAGTCAAAGTCAGTGGGGTCCAAAACAACATTTGGACCCCATTGACATTCATAATGTGGATATAAACAACAAAAAGACAGAAAGTCATAGAGGTTTGCAATGAGGGGGTGTAAACTAAATAAATTAATATTTTTAATCAGTCAAAAAGTTGTTTTAAATAGTAATAATGTTTCAAAATATTGCAGTTTTTCTATCTGATGAAACAAATGCAGCCTTAGTAAGCAAAAAGAGACTCATTTCAAAAACGTACCATTTTTTACTGACCCCAAACTGTTGAGCAGTTGATATAAAAAGAACAATTTTTAGAAATATAACATTTTCCCCACTGTGATATTATTTTCATGACGATTAATGAGCAAATCTAATATTGAGAAGAAAAAAAAGTGCTTAGAAAACACCGCTAATAGCTTTTTTTTTAATGCTGATTGCCTGTGTGTGTGATGGAAAGTACGATAGAGTAGAGTGTTCCTTTATGATGGGCCTTGTATTTGGCACCAATCTATTGATCTTTTGGCACCATTAGCGTAAATGACCAATCAGATGCAGGCTTTCTGAACCAAAAACCTGTCACGGTCTGATGATGTCATAAAACTCTTAACTGATCCTTATCAGAGGTTTACTTGAGCCAGTGCACTCTCTCTTTGTGCGCCTGTGTGTGTGGGACACAGAGATAGATACTGTCATCACTGATATACAGCATTAGCACAGATACAAAGAATAAGTCACTGCAACTCCTCCCAGGAACAAGATGATTAAAACATCTTATCCCTGTTTCTCAACAATCAAGGAAATAGGGAGATATGAGGAGAGAAAGAGCGTGCGTGTTTTACGCCGACCTGGATCATTGTGATTTCATATTTGTGTGCGTGTCAAGCAGATCCTCGCAATCTCTTCAGTCTTATCGGCATATTTCGCCTGTTTATCGCCATGTTTATTCCAACGCAAAACCCTTGCTGATAATACACTTCCCTGATGCAAATAACTTCCTAGTTTTTTCCCAGACAATTCTGCTTAAAAAAATAAAAATAAAATGTTTAATGATGTTTGTGTGAAATATGTACACCTATATATAACTATACACATATAGTGTATATATATATGTATATATATATATATGTGTGTGTGTGTGTGTGTGTGTATATATATATGTATGTATGTATGTATGTATGTATGTATGTATGTATGTATGTATGTATGTATGTATATGTGTGTGTGTGTCTGTATGTATATGTATGTATATATATATATATATATATACACACACACACACACACACACACACACACACACACACACACACACACACACACACACACACACACACACACACTCACACACACACATACAGTATATGTAAGTGTATTCATATGTTTATTTATTTATTTATTTATTGTGTATTTGTGTTTTACCTTCCAATTAGACCTACATCATGTTTACATGAACGTGTACACATTTTTGTTATGTTTATTTGCGTGTTTTTGCATATTTTTTGTCAAGATTCTGTAGAAACAATTAAATACCTCAAATAAAAAGCAACTTGGAATTAGGAAAAATATTGAAAGTTCTTTAGTCATTTTTGAGCGCGATGCTAATGGTCTAATCCGATTCAATGATGTATGCTAAGCTATGCTAAAAGTGCTACCGCCATATACAGAGATCGGCTGAATGGATTCGAAAGCAGTAAAACTCACCTGTTTAACTTTAAGGGACTTGGAAAATGAGCCTATTTTCACAAAAAAAGTGGAGTGTTTCTTTAATAGACATCTCCATTCAAAACAAGAGAAATATGCAGTTAACAGTTTAACGTGAGTTTCACTGATGTTTGCAAAAATGGTTTGTGTGTGTTTCCATCTATATGTTTGTGCATATTGACTTCTACATTTTAACTTGAAACAAACCTTTTTGTTTTTTCCTTTCACATATTACATGCTCACGAAATCTGCACTGCGTCTTATTTGCATGTTAATATGCACGTGTGTGTGTATATATACATGATCATAATTGGGCATGCAAAGTTTTTGTATTTCCCATTTTATTTACAGCCTTATTTTCATAAGTCAACCATGAGAGACTGGACAATTGAGGATTAGGATGGGATCAGGACATTAACCAGGCCCAGCTTGAACCTGGGATCATGTGTCACGAGTACACGTGCTCCCTGCTGCACCACAGCTCCATCAGCTAAGTATATTTCAATGTAAAACCCCTTTTTTCAGACTTCAATCAACAGTTCAGTTCAAAACAAAAGACGAAATGCGGTATGTACAGTTTAACACTGTTTATTTACATGTGCATTTGCATACATTTCACATTCCGAATAGACACAGCGAAGCGTTTTACACTTAAAACACACCTTTTGTTTGCCCGACGCATGGCCACGTGAAATCTGCAGGGTGTCGTTGTTTGTGTGTTTACGTGCGCGTGTATATGATATGTTTACCAAATACCTGTTTATAATGCAGAGGAGCGGCAGCGTGTTGGCTGGTCTCGGCGGTAAATGGCGGGTATTATTCGTCAGTCTGGCAGTGTCTGGAGGCTGCTTCGCGCAGATACAAGGAGGCAACTGATAAGAAGAGCATCAGAAGGCTAGTTAATTGCCTCCAGTCTGCGGGAGCAGGGGGAATATTTAAAATCTATCGGATTAAAGGCAGATTAAACAGAACCCAGGCACAGGACCCAATGGCGCTGAAAGATTGCAATCAGCAAGGGTAATGGTGGAAGAGAAGGAGAGAGAGCGAAAAAAAGAATGGGGCAGAAAGAGAGAGAGAGGCAGATAGGAAATTCAGATCCGCGGCTAATGCCCAGGGTTCCATCTTGTAAGCACGATTCATCTATGTGTAAATCATTTTCTCTCTCTCCCTGTCTCTCCCTCTTGCGTTTTTTTTTCCTTTTTTTTCTCAGGCCTGCATTGCTATGGCAGGCGCTCATTCGCTCGTGCTTGGCTTATCGGTCGATCGGTGAATTAAAACTGCTCTTGCCCCTCAGAGGATTAGGAAGGTTGATTGAAGCCTGTATGAAAACTAGCTAATAAGTGGGAAATGTCAGAGGGGGCACTCTATCGAAACTGTGTACTTTTCATAATAACGCTTACGGAAGCGGGGTGCGGATTGGGCTGCTGCGCATGCGGGGGGGGGGCGGCTGACACGTCGGGCCTGAAGGATGGAAGGACAGAGGTGTAGTGACGGATTGAACGGACGGTGCAGAGATGAGGGTGAAGAGAGGAGGGCGGTATTTTGCGGCACGTCGTTGGCGTAAAATCGCAAACAATTGCGACGACAACGGTGGAGGTTTTTTCCTTGATGTTTTACACACTTTCTTCATCCTGGAGCAAGAGAGACGTAGAAATCTAAAAAAACCCGGATAAGATAAAATTGCTGATTTTGAAATCAGATGACCTGAGTGGAGATCTGAGATAATTGAGCGCATAATTGGAGGGATTTTGGAAGTTATTAACATACATTATTACAATTAACAGCATTTTCTAAGTCAGTGGTTCTCAAACCTGTCCTGGGGACCCCTCACCGGTGCACATTTTACATGTCCCCCTCATCTAACACACCTGAATCAACTCATCAGCTCATTAGTAGAGCCTGCAAGACTTGAATTGGGAGTGTCTGATGAGGGAGACATACAAAATGTGCAGTTTTGAGGGGTCCCCACAGGTTTGAGAAGTCATGCATCACCATTAGACACTCTTGAATGTTTAAATATCATATACTCTCAACACCCTATAGCAACTGCATAAGAACTCCATATAAACTAGTTCTTCCTCAGAATTGGCCATTGTATCAATTAGTGGCCTGTGGAAAATAAACGATCAGCACTTTAGGAAATAAGCTTTAAAAACTGCTCTGTTTTTGAAGTCGATAAAAATGCATCTGTCCATCAAATAACGTGCTCCACACGGCTCCGGGAGGTTAATAAATGCCTTTGGAAGCAAACCGTTGCGTTTGTGTAAGAAAAATATAAATTTTTAAACCTTTTTGAATTAAAGTTCCAACCGATCGCCTTCCATGGAAAAGTGTTGAAAGTGCCTTCTCTGGGTTCAAGATGCGTATGTGACGTCTGACGAGCGTACCTGGGAGCGTAAGCCTTTGAACTGCAGAGGCACTTTCAACACTTTTTCCATAAACTGAATACGGAAGGCGATCGGCCGAAACTTTACTTAATAAAGTTTTAAATATGGATAATTTGCTTACACAAACTTATCAATTCACTTCCAAAGGCATTTATTAACCTCCCGGAGCCATGTGGAATATGTTATTTATATTATTTTTCTACTTCAAAAACAGAGCTACAGTCAATGCCATTATAAAGCTGGGAAGAGCCAGGACTTTTTTAATATAACTCAACTTTTATTCGTCTGAAAGAAGAATGTCATATACACCTAGGATGACTTGAGGGTGAGTAAATCATGGGCTAATTTTCATTTTTGGGTGAACTAACCCTTTAATAGTTAGTAAATAGTGAGAATTGGACCCTAATCTAAAGTATGACCAAACTCTTACTACTTCCTATAATTTGCGAACATAATCTGCATTTTTTCTGAAAGTAATGAAAATTCTCACCTGTCAGTATTTAGTAGAACTGTCTGTATTAAAGGGTAGTATAGACATTTATAATGTTGTAAAAGCTTTATATTTCAGATTAAACGCTGTTCTTTTGAACTTCCTATTCATTAAATAATCCTGACATTTTCAACATTGATAATAAAAATAAATGTTTCTTGAGCAGCACATCATATTAGAATTATTTCTGTAGGATCATGTGACTCTAAAGACTGGAGGGAAATGACGACAACTTTTTTTAAAAATTGAATTAATTTTTTCAAATTGATTTTTTGCATCACACATTTTTTCTGTAATTAATCACACATAGCATTTAATAAGTTTAAAAGATTTTAATATATTTTTATATTTTAATAATTTCATATTTAAACTCCAAATTAATGTGGA
>CM040923.1:13516053-13811053 GCA_023029165.1 Gobiocypris rarus
CATTAAATTACATTATTTATGTCCTAACATTATATAATACCTAACTCGTTGTTATTGTATTGTACTCTTGCATCAACCCCACTTTGTTCACAACTTCAGCTTGGTGATTATTCACTGAATGACATGTTTGTTGTCCTAGACGCGACGTGTACTAACCGGCTTTAAAGTAATGGAAACAAAATCATCTAAACCAAACTGAACCAACAACATTTAAAAAAAAAAAAAATTTAAGACAGGGGGAAAACATCCAAGCCTGCCACTATAATCAGTGACTATAATTGCGCACAAGATGAAATAAATCATTCAAGTGCATAGTGGAAGTAATGGAAAAAATATTAAAATGTTGGTGTTGAATGTTTATTTAATTTAATTTAATCAATATAAACTGTTTCATGTCATACTTTCAACAGGCTTAATTCAATTGATTGGTAAAAATGCACATTGGTACTTTCTTTCTCAATGAACATGAAATCATCCATCACGTTTGAGTTCAGCAGGTGACTTTGTTGCAACGCATAACAGAACTTAAGGGAAAACTTAAGCATTTTAGGGAAATATTTAGTGACAGCCATCAGATTCCTTAAGTGGACCCTTAGGGTTTTTTCTTGCAACCCATGTTTCACTAAGGGTACCCTTAACCTTATAACTATGGGTTTTCTTAAACCTTTAAGGGCTTTTATGCAACCGGGCCCAGAGCGCTTAAGCACGAGTCCCGGGAAGCACAAATCATGATAAAAGGCTTATGGTTTCTTCATCAAATGCATTTTTATTAAACATTTTGACATTTGTTTTTGATAACACTATCAGTTAGGTTTAGGGTAGGGTTTAGTGTCAATGTTTAGTGCTATTATTGTCAAAATGAGATGCGTTTAACTTTTAGCACCACGCTCTGGAAATGTAATTTCTCAAATCTATAACAACCAACATACTAAAATGTTTCCACATTCACATTAATCTGTTTTGGAGAAAATGTTACACCATTTATATACCAATCACTGGAAATTTCTCTTTGGAAGTACTGCAAAATGTGCAAGAAGCAACATACCATACTATAATATTGCAGAAATTATACAGGGGCAATTTTCAAATGTTGATTTTTGCCATATATGTCCCAAAATGTAATGCTTTCAACTTGACCTTTCATGTCCAGTATGTTGAAGAACTGCAAAATCAACCAGGATTCTTAACAGGAGATCTCTTCTTGACTCATTATCTCAAGACATCTGAACGTTAATACAATTTGGACCAATTTTTATAATGCTTTATAAATGTGTAATTATATTTTTTGACATAACGTGACCTCACTTTCTGAATTGTACATGCAATTTAGTAAAGTCATGGGACAACAACATTGTGTACCAAAGTTTGCAAAGTGGCGTACTGCATAATATTCCACCAATCATGTTACTATTTTTTCCTAACACTAGTATTCCATTGCAAACAATGCCAAAATCTCCTATATTTATATATTAAATTAATTAATTAATAACCCTCTCACTGTTTGCATGCACTTGCCTCGCAAAGGTGGCTGCGTTATACTCTAAGAAAAATGGCAAGGGCATAGCTGGCGTGTGTGTGTGTGTGTGTGTGTGTGTGTGTGTGTGTGTGTGTTCTCATGTTGGTTCAGCTAATGTGTTTTGTGAGATGGTTGCGTTGATGTGAATGAATGTATTTGTATGAACATACAACTGCTCAAATTTAACACAAATGTAAACCTTCACACCTCAGTTGCTTTAAATGTTATCGTCCTAAAATGCTGATAGAGGTAAACAAGCACAAACCTGTGTGATGGACTTGTAAATCACACTCAAAGCTCTCCAAGTTTCATCTCTAATCCATGACTTTGATCCAAGCCTTTTCTCTATAGATTCTAAACACACAGAAAGGCTATATTTGGAATGGTACTAGTGTTTTATTTAATGTGCACTACTTTATTTTTCAAAAGCACGTAAAACGCAACAATTCAAATGCATGGTAGCATGCTACATTATTTATATGTGACTTCATTATGTTGAATTCAGAAAGTCGAATCCATCAGGCAAATCAAATTATTATGGTGCTTTGCATTATACTACTCAGCACTGTGTATTCTGGTTGCACTGCACATTTTGCTATTTGATTATTATTAAGCACAAAATTACTTATAACGAGTGTGACATATTGCTAAAGACATAAATCAACCAAAACAACACTTTTCTGCAAATTGGATTTTTCTGGTCTTATTAAAAGTGCAATCCATCAAATCAGATATCTGATCTAACCCGTTCAAGAACAATTAAATGTTTAAACAGCCACTTGCCATGAGAGTGTGTGTACATATGCATATAAACATTTTTCTATAAACAATGGATTTGCATCTCTCTGAAATAAATTGCGGAAATACATCAATCAGCTTCTTTATGACAGTGGCATCTGATAACAAGCCTTACGCTTTATAATGTTTACAAAGATACACACACGCTGTGTGCTTATGGAATTGGGGAGATTCCTGCCTCGATCCGCCTAATTGTGTCCATAAATCTTACCGAGGACGTCACCTGATGGGAAAGAGGTTTAGTGAGCGAAGTGTGCAAGTAATGTTTCCTAGAGGGCTCTGCTGCTGGAATGAAGGGTCTTGTGACATGTTTGAACTTAGAATTAAGGCAGGGAGGCAAAAACACACAAAGACTACAGATTAGGCTGTCTATTGATTGGAAATTTTAATCAAATTAATTTACGTGAAATGCTAATTAATCATTAAATCAGTGTTTGCTGGGAAATTCCCCAAATAACGATAAATCAAAGATATTATATAATTGCTGCAGATGAAAACATGGAATATATGCAAATATGTGGCTTTAGAAAGAATGATATATATATATATATATATATATATATATATATATATATATATATATATATATATAAAAAAATATATATATATATATATATATATATATATATATATATATCCTTCTTTAAAAATTTGCATATTGTGATAAAAGTTCATTATTTGCCATAATGTAATGATAAAAATTTAACTTTCATATATTTTAGATTCATTGCACACCAACTGAAATATTTCAGGTCTTTTATTGTTTTAATACTGATGATTTTGGCATACACTGTAAAAATGTGGAGTAGGATTTACTTGAAAAAAGCTTGGAAACAATTTTCACTCAGAAAAGGCTAGTAAAATCTATACATATTTATTAGTAGCTTTAATAAGAAATGTTTAAGTTAAGTTTACTTGTGAATTCCCAGTACATTTTAATGACTCTTTGTTTGTAAATTTTACTTAAGTAATGCTTATAAATATAATGTGATTTATAGCATGTTTTTTACATAAGAATCCGAGTTATCTTTTTTAGCTATCCTGAGTAACCTTTACTTCAAATATTATTTAAATATTACTTAATATAATTAGTGATATATTACTACGGATGTTTTCAATAATAAAAACACTGACAGACATTTCCCTTGAGTTTTATTTGAATTAAACTCTGATTATCAGTTTTGAAAAAACTGATTAAACAAAGGTAATCATAAAACAACTAGACAAAAATGAATGTACACATTCATTAAGATTGACAGCTGTTGGCCAAAATTGTTCAGCATCTTTATCTTTTCACAGATTTTTATTGTGTTTTTGTGTATATAACAGAGCACAACAATTTAACGTGAGATGCTTAAATGTGATCTAGCGTTCAAAAATCAAAGATGATAAAACAAATTAAACCTCTGCTTCTGTTTTCTTTAGCAGCACTGCATTACTTAGAGTACACTGCAATGTTTCTGTTAAACAGTACAGTATAGTACAAACTTTGCTCTAATTTATATTAACAAACCTTTTTAGAGCATTCTCACTCGCTGAACAAATGAGAACGTGTAAGTGATGAACAAAATGGCCAACTAGCAGACTTACAATAGTAGCTTTCTATGCAAAGAGCCAACTTTTGGAGAAAATTTTAAAGCATCCAGTCCAAGGAAGATTTTCTGAAAGACTTCAAATGTGTTTCTCAGCTTTGGTGGATAGCTTAAGTTCAGGCAGTAAATGAAGCCCATGAGCAGAAGGCACGCATTTGTGAGATTCTTACATCCCAACAGCACCTCAGTCCCCTCAATGACGATGATGACGTCAGCTATGTTGGCATCTTCCTCTCCTGCAGTGCTGCCCAGTACAATGATCTTCATCACATGATTGGTGAAGCTATCTTTAATCATGTCTCTGCTGACATCCTTTCAAATACACAAATAAGTGCAAAGTGGTTACAATCATGTACATGTAAGCTGTATGTTCTCTTTAATTTTATGTGACAAGAGTCCCACACAGAGATTTGGTCTCACCATCATTAAATCTGTTATTACATGAAGAAAGAGGGAAACAATTAAGACAGACTAAAGTGGGTAATGCCTTTAAAATGCTTTCATAAATTGATTTTTATTTACCCTCTATGAACTAAATCAATATTTGGTGTGATCACCCTTTGCACTTAAAGCAGTTTTTGGCCTAGGTACACTTGATATAGTTTTTCAGGTAGCTTCGCATGTAAGTTTTTTAAAGCATTTTTCAGACATTGCCACAGTTGTTATTGATTTAGACTGTCTCAGTTGTATCTCTTTCTTCTCTTTCTTTATATTAGACAGACTCAGTGATGGTGAGATCAGAACTTCTGTGGAGCACCAACTGTTGTCAGACTCCCTGTGCATACAAAAATCTCTCTGTATTATTACAAATGATGGCAAAATGTATATTTCATACACTATAGCACTACAAGTGATTATTGGCTCGTAATCATAAGGGAATAACTTTTGCTGCTATATAGCACCATATCTTAAAGGATAACTCCGGTAAAAAATGAACCTAGGGGTAAATAACACATGGTTACCGAGTAGATCATTCTCTGGGATGCGTTTTCATGAAAATCGAATGTAAAGAGAAAAAACAGATTAGCTTATAACGAGTAAATGGGGCACAGAGTAAGTCAAATTAAATCGCTAGTTAATACCACTAACAAGGCTGGAAAACAGTCTGGACGAGTCGAGCCACGAACGCTGTGCTAAGCTGCGATAATTCCTATCGACCAGCTCACTTAGCACAGCATTCGTGGCTCGACTCGGCCCAGACTGTTTTCCAAGATGGCTCCTGTCTGTATACGCGTAATGTTCTGTCTTTATAAAGTATCTTCTTATTAAACTGTTTGTACTCTTACAAAGTTCTCAATGCTTGGGTTTGCATGTAGGGACCCTCATTATGCTACCGTGTTAGTGTGAGGCTATTTTGAGCCTTGTTAGTGGTATTAACTAGCGATTTAATTTGACTTATTTTGTGCCCCATTTACTCACGTTATAAGCTAATCTGTTTTTCTCTTTACATTCGATTTTCATGAAAACACATCCCAGAGAACGATCTACTCGGTAACCATGTGTTAATTACCCCTAGGTTCATTTTTCACCGGAGTTGTCCTTCAAAAGGTGCTCTACAGCACCTTTGTCAAATCATACTGTGTAGAACCCATAAGAGTTTTTGCATTTTATTTGATTTGGTGCTAAACAACACTTACAGTGGTTCCCCTATGATTACGAACCAAATAACCACTTTTAGTACTATATAGCATATATTTTTTTTATTGGCAAACTACAGCATAAAGAAATAAAAAGTAAAAAAACTATTTGGGGGATGAAAATACTAATGTGCCTTAGACTTTTGCAGTACTGTACATATCCAAAGTCAAACGAAATTTGAATATATCTATTAATGTACCTGGAAGGCTTCAATTAGCTCCTCAGATGATTCTCCCAGGTAGGAAAGCAGGCAGCAAATCACAGCATCTCGCTTATCTTCAATTTGCTGTTAAAAACGAAAGTAAATTGTAGTGAACATTAACAGTGTACACTTCCATCTACATACAACTGCATATCTATTCATGACTTTTCATGAAGCAGCAGGATATCAGATGTGTAATATATACATTTACCTGGCAGAGTGAATCTAGCACACTTCTAATTTTTATGCCTGCATCCCCACCCTTCATTTTGGAGTGTAGAGGTCCAGTTTTTGCAGAAAGGTTGGCTCCAGGGGAATTGTGGTTATCCTTCTGAACTCATTCTTGATCTAAGACAAAGAAGATAAAATGTAACAGAAATATATAAAAAAAACTAATTCTAAGATAAATCACAATGAAGTCTGTTGCACGTTGGTTATGTTGTGGAAGCTAGCCTATTTTCAGGCACTGTGTAATATCATTGTGCCGCTGCACTCATGGTACAGCAGTAAAATTCCTTGATCACGCAGGAATGAGAGTATAGTTCCTAGTAATATCGGTCTAGAAAATCACAACTTTTAATTTTCCGTCGGTCTTAGTACACAATGTAACTATACACATCACAACATGTAAATAGGAAAATGTTGGTGTTGTTTTGTAACTTATTTAGCAGTAGGCTAGCTGGAGCCGTTTACCTTCAGTCTTTGTGCTAAGCTAGGCTAGCGTTGGGTGCGTCAGACAGAGTTATGGCACGTACGGAGATGAGAATGGTATGTATGGACTTATCTAACTCTGGGGGATACGGTGAATAAAGTCCCAAAAAGTCGGCGTCTTCCTTTAATGTATGTTCATGAAAATGACTGCCACTGTGTATAAATGATTATATTTCAACAACGAATTGGAGAAAAAACTATTTTATAATTAGATTTCGAAGTTATTGCAAAAACTGCCTTATGTGAAGTTTACATGTTTGCGTATTGTTATTTGAGTGTTGATTATTATACCTAAAAATAAATAGCAACTGAATTTAGGATAATAGTTTGGGCTCTGTTAACCTTTAATATCATAGTAATGTGCAAGTAAGGGCTCCCTCTATAGTTTACAGTATTATCTTAAAGAAACTTTTAGTTATAATTGAATTAATTTAAGGACAGACATATTTTTTTTCCAGTAAACCACTGTTTAATAAAATAAATAAAAAGCAATTTTGTAAAACTGCTGTATCGAACCCGTACCGAACCGTGACTTCAAAACCGAGGTATGTACCGAACTGTTTGTTTTGTGTACCGTTACACCCCTAATATATATATATATACGCACACACTGTTTGCAGAATTATTAGCACGTTGATTTTCTAAATATATATTTTCTCCAGGCACATTTTACCAATTCCAAGCCACATTAATCTTAATAACTACTATTCATTTTGTATTTAATCATTTATAAGTAATATATAATTGTCGAAACGAAAAACACCTTATAGTATTAATGTCTAATACTAGACATTGCAGTTAAGGCATGACCATTGGACATGGCTCAAAGAATCCTGACCCAATGAGCATTTCACTGTCCGATGGTCATGCCTTAACTGCAATGTCTAGTATTGCATTAGTATTGTATCCTTCTCATGAGCATGTAATAATTTTTGACTTTTCAGTCTGAGTTAAATCTCTTTTTTGGCTGATTTTATCTGTAAAAGAAAACGTCTCTAATAATTCTGCACACCTGAATATAAGGCGATTTCATTTCCAGTTTTCATGAACAATTATCACTTATAAATTATTAAATACATAGTAGTTATTAAGATTAATGTGGTTTGGAATTGGTAAAATGTGCCTGGAAAAAAATATGATCAGAAAATCTACATGCCTAATAATGTGTGTGAGTATATGTATTTATCAATGTTAAGTGGTCTCTTAATTTTTTCCAGAGCTGTATATATGTGACGTGTGTGTGGTTGTATATGTGTATGTATATCTATTGAAATCTGTGTCATACTGCAAGGTTAATCAGTGTTATAGACTGTAAGAATGATTGACAACTTACCTTGCATGAGCTTGAATGTTGAGTGCAATCTGTGGGACATATGTTTGAAATGTTAATGTCAGAAAATATACTTTTTTAACAAATTTGAATAAATATACTTATCTTATTGATTTGAAATTTGACCAGTCAACAACTGCATTCAAGTAAATATCCACAATAAATGTCCTCAAGTATAGATGATAGAGTTAAGGCTGCCTGTACACTACAAAATGTATCCCTAGCTATTGTATAGGTTCAAAAGGGTGTTTAATCTCTGTATAACTTGATTAATATGCATCTTAATATGCATCATCAAAGCAGTGTAAGTTAGCCTATTTGATGTCAATTAATGGGGGATTGGCGGTTTTCTCCATCACGTTTAAAGTTAATGGCCTAACGTTAACGTTACCCATCTCAGGGCTACGTTAACTAACATGGCCATTTTTTAATTAGGAAACTTGTATTTATAATTCCGGCAAAGTTAATCTGAAAGTTCACTGTACATTAAACTTATTCGTAGATTACATGTAAAATACAAGACAATTGTTTTTACACAGATGCTGTTAGCTAATAAAGGATGTTTAGGTTCTTTAGCAAACTCAACTCTGTCAACTAACGTGAAGCTAGCCTAAGTTATATATTAACAGTAACGCGTTAACTCTTTAACCACCATGACTGCAGACAGCTTAATAACTCTATACTTTTCTGCAAACGTAACTAAATTGACCAATAAACAAATATTTCATAACTTACCGTGTAAAAATCACATCAGTCTTGAGAAAATTTTCCGTTGCTTTCCTGTGCGCGCCACTTCAGTTCGGACCCCAGTGAGCATGCGCATAGATTGCCTGGCTTCATGGAGTAAGTTTTACTTGCGTTTGCCATTTTGCATTAGTTCGTTAGATGACAAAACACTAAGTAAATGTTACTTAGGCAGTTCCATTTGAATTTACTTATGTATTTAAGCACAATAAATAAACATGAAGCATTCAGTAGTTTATTGAATTAAACATGACATTTTTAAGTAAAAAGACAAAATAGGATTTGTTTGTAAAATATACTTAACTTATGCTATCTTTATTTACAAGCTCAAAAAATCACTTTTTACAGTGTACAGCTCATGAAAACCCCAAATTCCTATCTCAAAAATAAGCATATTTCATCCGACCAAAAAAGAAAAGTGTTTTTAATACAAAAAGTCAACCTTCAAATAATTATGTTCAGTTATGCACTCAATACTTGGTGGGGAATCCTTTTGCAGAAATGACTGCTTCAATGCGGCGTGGCATGGAGGCAATCAGCCTGTGGCACTGCTGAGGTGTTATGGAGGCCCAGGATGCTTCGATAGCGGCCTTAAGCTCATCCAGAGTGTTGGGTCTTGCGTCTCTCAACTTTCTCTTCACAATATCCCACAGATTCTCTATGGGGTTCAGGTCAGAGAGTTGGCAGGCCAATTGAGCACAGTAATACCATGGTCAGTAAACCATTTACCAGTGGTTTTGGCACTGTGAGCAGGTGCCAGGTCGTGCTGAAAAACGAAATCTTCATCTCCATAAAGCTTTTCAGCAGATGGAAGCGTGAAGTGCTCCAAAATCTCCTGATAGCTAGCTGCATTGACCCTGCCCTTGATAAAACACAGTGGACCAACACCAGCAGCTGACATGGCACCCCAGACCATCACTGACTGTGGGTACTTGACACTGGACTTCACGCATTTTGGCATTTCCTTCTCCCCAGTCTTCCTTCAGACTCTGGCACCTTGATTTCGAATGACATGCAAAATTTGAGCGACAGTCCAGTGCTGCTTCTCTGTAGCCCAGGTCAGGCGCTTCTGGTGGCTTGACCTGGGGAATGCGGCACCTGTAGCCCATTTCCTGCACACGCCTGTGCACGGTGGCTTTGGATGTTTCTACTCCAGACTCAGTCCACTGCTTCTGCAGGTCCCCCGAGGTCTGGAATCGGTCCTTCTCCACAATCTTCCTCAGGGTCCGGTCACCTCTTCTCGTTGTGCAGCGTTTTTGCCACACTTTTCCTTCCCACAGACTTCCCACTGAGGTGCCTTGATACAGCACTCTGGGAACAGCCTATTCGTTCAGAAATGTCTTTCTGTGTCTTATCCTCTCGCTTGAGGGTGTCAATGATGGCCTTCTGGACAGCAGTCAGGTCGGCAGTCTTACCCATGATTGTGGTATTGAGTAATGAACCAGGTTGGGAGTTTTAAAATCCTCAGGAATCTTTTGCAGGTGTTTAGAGTTAAATAGTTGATTCAGATGATTAGGTTAATAGCTCTTTTAGAGAACCTTTTCATGAAATGCTAATTTTTTGAGATAGGTTTTCATGAGCTGTATGCCAAAATCATCAGTATAAAACAATAAAAGACCTGAAATATTTCAGTTGGTGTGCAATGAATCTAAAATATATGAAAGTTAAATTTTTATCATTACATTATGGAAAATAATGAACTTTTATCACAATGTGATAATTTTTTGAGAAGGACCTGTATAATATATTTATATAAAATAAAATTCCTAATTCAGGTCTTAAGGCTAATTTCATAGCTGACATTTTGATTAAATGTAATTTTCCCAAATGTTTGCATATTTTGACAAAATTTGAATCGATACAAAAATAATCTGTTGAATAATAATAAGTAAATAATTATAATTATAATAATAATAGTGAAACATTTGTCCAGCTGTTCATTGTTTGTTCATGTTAGTTCACAGTGCATTAACTAATGTTAACAAATGCAACTTTTGATTTTAATAATGTATTAACAAATGTTGAAAGTAACATGAACAAAGATTAATAAATGCTGTAGAATTATTGTTCATTATTAGTTCATGTTAACTAATAGAGTTAACTAATGTTAACTAATGAAGCCATATTGCAAAGTGTTACCAATAATAATAATTATTAATTATTTATAATAATGCCTTTTTATAAATTCCAATTTGTGGAATTTATTTAATTTGGGATGTTCGTCATATATATATATATATATATATATATATATATACCGTAAATCCTCTAATATAGGCCCGGGCCTTTATTTTACTCAAGCGCATGGCGGTCCAGGCCTTTATTGGAAGGAGGCCAGAATTAGAGGCAGGCCTCAATTTCTATTTGAGCAAATCAAACTACCAGTAGAATGAATAAAAATGAGATTTTGCGTCTATTTCAACCTATAAAATACTAGGTTCATTTATTGAAAACATACAGTTACCATAACATTATGGTATGCATACAGAACATTAACAACAAATACCGGTAATTCAGGCTAAATTCCAGTGTAGAAATATGGTAACAAAAACATAGCAAACATAGGCTACTGGAAGTGCATTGTAAACACTTAAGAGATAATTAGGTTATTGATTCATAACAAAGGCAACAGACACCTTACTGCTCCAAAGTTTAACCGTTCCTGTCTCGTTTGGTTTGAAGTAAAAAAACAATCCTCTAATTCTGTTTAATCCTCCTCCTCCTCTTCATCTCTCCCTGTAAACTCCTCATCACTCGCCAGCCTCTACAACAAGTTAATTATTGTACTACAGCTCCTCTTCGTCCTCCTCATGTTCCGCTGCGTGTCTGTTCTCATCCTCGCGCAGGCGGGCTGCAGTCTGAAGTCTCACGTGCGAGTCAAGAGTGAGGTGATTGACATGACCAGGCTACCATAGCAAACATCTACCGGTATCACAAGCATAATGTTGAGGCCTGCCCAGAAAAACGTTGGTTCTAATAATAGCCCCGGCCGGTATTAGAGACCGGCCTTTATTTACCTTCGGTGACAGCGAGACCGGCCAATGTTGGAGACCCGGCCGCTAATGGAATACAGGCCAATATTAGAGGATTTACGGTATATATATATATATATATAATATGAGCAATATCACACTCGTAGCTGTGCGATATGGGTGTATATCAGCACGCTGTGATTCGTCCGTGGAGTCGAGTGCCGGCCGAGTGCCGTAGGTAATCACAGCGTGCTGATATACAGCCATATCGCACGGCTACGAGTGTGATATTGCGTTTATACAACAGTTCGACGGCACGAGTGGGTAAATAAATAAAAACAACATGGGAGTGTCTTCAAAAATCCTCTTTTGTGCAGCACTTCTTCCTTCCGCCACGGATTCAAATCTCAAGTTGTCAGTTTGACAGTTGGACCAAGCCTCCGTTACTAATTTTAAAACATCACTTTAGAACTAGTAACAAAGGAATGTTGAGTCTCTCCATTGAAGACCATTGTATGTAGAGTAGATTATTATGAGAGAGAGCTTGAGAGTGTTATTTATTACCTGTAGGCCTATCTGATATATCATTCATTCTTCAGGTCGATCTTATATCCATAATAATAGCCTACATATAAAAAAAAAAATCAGTGTGAACGTCCGCTGAGGAAAGCGTCACTGGACGTGCGTGTGTAAATGACAGAGCGTGAGAGAGACTGAATGTGCGTGCGGTTCTAGTTTCAATTTTAGTTCAAACTTTACAAATATTTTTACATTATTATTGACAAAACATTGCAATTATTGCATGTAACAAAATCAAGACAAGAACTATAAATTACCTGTGTCTGCTGTAACATATCAGGCTACATTTTAAAAGGCTTGTCAAGAAGTTCAATAACTGACATTTTCCACTTAAGATATAATAAATAATAAATAAATACATTTTTATAATAAATAAAATTAAAAATAAGTCATCAGCATGTCATAAATAACACCAAATATATATATATACTTAAATAAACTCAAGTATATGTGTTTATATGCAGTCTGTAGCCTATTTTTTTCCTGTTTTTCCACTCTGGTTTATTTTTTAATCATGAAATAACAAAATAAAAAAGTAATCAGCATATCATAAATAACATGAAATAATATATTATTTACCCATACATTTTTTGTTTGTTTTTCATTTAACAATTCAAATAAGTTCAAAATCGATTTAATACATAGCTGATCTAGCCTACTGAGAGTGATTCGGACAGTTGTTCACGTTTATTTGTACACTGCCGTTGATCGTGCATCCTGTGAAATAGTTATTTGGTGATAAAGTCTCTATTGCTTTTTGTTGCTTTTCTGGTATGGTTTCCTTTTCATCTGCTGCTAGTACTGCACTCCAGCGTTTTCTACTCTCTTGGGATGGTCTCCAATACGATTTTAGGGAGCCTTCTGACCTACAAAAAAAAAAAAGGGGAGGTTGTGCATGTGTATTAAAACAAAAATTGTAACGGCTACACTTCTTGCTGTTTGCCCTGTTGACGGCTTCTTTCCACCCTCTTCTTCATCTGATGAGCCTTCATAGCTAATATCAAATGATACGTTCATAAAAAAAGTATAATTTGCCATGTCTGTTTATAAATAGATAGCTACTTTGTAACGTAATCAGCTGTGGCGGAGTGATACAAACGGTGCGACGGTTGGAGTTCTGTTATCACTAAAATATCGCATGGCTGGAGAGCGCTCTCAACCAATCAGATTCGAGAACCAGACAGAACTGTTGTATAAATATATATATATATATATATATATATATATATATATATGACAAACATCCCAAATGGAATAAATTCCACAAATTGGAATTTATAAAAAGGCATTATTATAAATAATTAATAATTATTATTATTGGTAACACTTTACAATATGGCTTCATTAGTTAACATTAGTTAACTCTATATTTTAATGTGACTTTTATATGACAAAAATCCCCCCGCCATTTTCGTCTGCATCGCATATTTTAAATGCCTGTTTATGACGCACATAGATGTACATATTTTTTGCTGTCTCGCAGCATGTGTGCTGCATTTTTTAAAAATAGTTCCATTCCTTTCTATTGCGTTCAATCCAGCTGTTTTTGTCACGTATGACCGTTTCCTTACTCATTCGCACAAGGAGGCAGGAGACAATTCCTAATTATGGAATGGACTGATTAATTGCATTCATTGTTTTGTACAGTATTATTTTTAATACAATTAACTAACCTGAATGAATGTATTATATTGACAGGCCTAATACAGATACAAAGTTATAGGCAAAGATGCAGGTAAAACCTCATGAATACAAGAACCAAACATACACACAGTTAACCTCACAAACAAACGTTAACAAAGACTATAATCCGGTTAAAACTGACAGATATAATTTATTTTCCACCGCCGGGTAATAGTTTATGCCACACTATCTCATGCGGTATGTCAAAATTCTTTCAGTTTAGAATTGTTTGAACAACAGCGGCGTGGTTATCCCTTTTTTTCTGAGCGGATGACTGCGCGGTGACAGTGAATGATGTATTTTTTCTTCTTTCTGCAGGATTTCTTTTAAACAAACATGTGAAGGCCTTTGTGTCAGCCTGTCTGTATTTTGGCGTTTCAAAACCTCGTCTTCTGAGCCGCCCGTGTTAATAATCACCTTGACTTCCATCAGGCTTTAACATGAAACAATACATCCACGCTGCCTTGAACCGCACTTCAATGAGCTTAAAGCCATACGGCCTCCCCAGCACCCAAACACACACTTTTATGCAAATATTGTGTCTTTGTACTTGTGAATATGAAAGGTGTTATTAAATCTTATTTTGCATTATTCTGGTTTGAGGGATAAATCTATCAAAGAAGCTCAAAATTCAATAAGTTATGTATATTTTTTGTTGTTTTTATTTATTTGAACATTTTTTAATTAAGTGCCGTTGTCAGTAGATGATGTGTCGGGGAAGTTGTGGGCTACCGACGGAGAAATGACAGAAAGAGGCGTGTGAAGTGTGTACATAGACTGAGTGAGGGGCTGCTATGTGCTGATTTAAGGTAAAGGGAATTGTGGGTAAGGCTGCTAAAACTGAGGCCAGTTTAAGCCACTGGTGAGATGTTATTTTAAGCCCTGCAGATCAGGTAGGCCAATCCCACTGACCCCTGTCAACACGGTCATAATTTAGTGTTCTCATTGTGTGTGTGTGTGTGTGTGTGTGTGTACTTTTTCTCTATATTTTATACTTTGCTCAGTAAAAGTTGAAAGAAATATCAAGTAGTTCAGGTCAAGGGAAGGAAAAGTTTAAAAGGAGCGGTTGAACAGTAAAGGCACCCACACACTACAATATAATCCAAATTCTTCCCGTTGCGACAATCCTAGGTAAAGTCACGATTATCTTGATGGTTCTACAGATTCTTATCATATTTTCCTGTGGTGTGAAGTGTGATTGAATATGCTCGGAAGAATGTCGCACCGATATCAAATCATAAATATCCAACATACGATCAGAAATCCTGTTGCTCGTATGCTCTGGAGATTATCACGTGGAACGAAACAGTGCCCAATCAGAAAGTGAGCTGATGGAAGACGGAAGCATAACACAACTTTCATCTAAACCTTTTTCTGTAAAAAGCAGTCCAAAAACTGCACTGGCCATTTCTTCTTTACCCGTTGTCCGCCATGTTTGTTTACTCTAAAGTCACGTCTGACCGATTTTGCGTGATTTCCCGTGTCCACAGTCGGGACTCTGTTAATGTGCTGCTGTCTTGGTCACATTGTGGCACTCCACACACTATAAGAACAATACAGTTAAATCTAAGATTTTTGTCATGTTTGTGTGTAACGGAAGTAAGCTAGTAAGAGCTGTGCGTGTAAACCTCACTCCCCAGGCCTCAAGAGGCGCAATGCGAGGCGAATAATCGATATTTGATGCCTCGAAGGCGACAAGCGACGATTGTATTTTAGAAAGGTTTCTATTTTTCAGCGACGCCATGGCTGGAACAACACCACAAAGTATGGCAATGATAATCTCCGCTGTTTATGTGCTTTATTTACCGTTAAAAGCGGGTAATGTGATTTTGAATATAATTTAGATCTCCCAGCTTTGGATAATGGATAATTCACCTCAGATTTTGATATTAAACAAATGTAAATAAGAACTTTCAAACTGTGAACACAAACAAGTGTGTTCAATGACTAAGATTGTTTATAATATTAATAATGTTTAAATGGTGTAATCATTTAATTATAAACGTCGATAAATCTCAGTTGCCGTGCCGTTTACTGATTGCTTGTTGCTGGAATCTTATCGCGTCTGGTTAGGACATGGTGTAAGACCAGTAATGTGTAGTAAGAAAGAAATAGGTTTCATTTTAAATTCATGTTGACTTTTAACTACAGCGACGCTCCCTTTTAGAAAATGACATTGCACATTTCTTTCTTATCTCAAAAGTGTCTTGTAATTGCAGCTGTGTATCTTACAACTGCAACTTTATTTTCTTGTAAATGTTTTTTGCTAGTTTCAGCCCGACGCAGTTCTCATTTTTACGTCCAGGGCCACGTTCTTCAAATAGCAAATGCAATCATGCCCATCTGTTCGCCCCTTGGGCCTGCTGGTCTTAAAAATGATGTGCAAATTCCTCCATGTAAATAGCGAATCCTCCATGGTGCAAGCGCAACTGCTTTTTAAATGGAATGGGAGATCAGACTCTGATTGGTTTATTGCACGTTACGCCCAAAACAGACCCATGACTCATTAAGAGACTAGGTACAACCCTTTTGGACCATGTGCCTGGTGCACCGACTGTTTTTTCCGTCGTTAAACTAGAAAAAGTAGATTCGGACAATCCCTAAGTGCACCTGCACCATGCTCTTCAGACCAGGTGATTAGATTAAAATAGGGCCTTAAATCTCACAATTGTGACATTATTTCACAATTTAACTTTATATCTCAAAAACTTTTTCTCATAATTGTATTTGTCACCATAAAAAGATAACATGAACGGACTATACTGACTACTGAGTGAATAAATCAGATTATGCCTTAAATTAAGTACAATCAACATTGATGTTTAAGTAATTTCAACTTAAATTACATTAAACTGACTTGAGTTGAATCTTGTGACAAAAAAGTTTTTTCAACTTATTTGGATGAGTTGAATCAATGTAAAACATGTGTTGTCATTACTTAATTATCATTTATATAGTGTGGTTCAATGAAATAAATCTTCCAATGTAACCAATATGCTAAAATGAAATTATAATTTTCCAAACTCCCAAGTTTTGTTGCATTGTACCTGATTTAAAAAAAAGAAATTTAATCTCATAAAGTTAGATTTGTTCAAAAATTTTTCTTAAAAGCTTGATTTTGTTGCATTAGACATTAATCTTTAATACATTTAAATTGGATATTCTTTTGTTGTACACCCTTTCCCCATGTTCAGCAAGCCTAGAATATTATAGCGCAATATAAATTATGTCTGTCAGTCAATGTTCTCTGTTGATTCAGGTTAGTTAAGTGAGTCTATAGGAGTGAAACTTGTCAATCAAAGCATAGCCTGAAATTCATGGTATCTTCTGACGCAATCTCTGAAAGCAGCCGCATAAGAAAGGTCTGACGCTCTCAATTAAAATGTCCATCAGGGATTACACACACACTTACATATATACACAAATGCACACACACATTCTCTGTTCTCTAAGTGTGGCCTTGGCACTTACTAAGAGCTTACAAATCCTGCCTTTGCCTGCAGGCACCTCAGCTCAATGCTACACAAGTACTCTATTCTTTCCCTCTCACTGTCTGTGTGTCTCATTCGGTATTTGCATGTTACAGTTGCAGATAAAACTATTTGTTTTATTCCATGTACATTTGATTGTACTGTTTTTTTCTTCTTCTTCAAATTGCAACCATGAATTGGAATTGTAAAGCATTTAATGATTATTCCATTTATAATTGTTTTAATACTAAAGTCAAATGATTAGTCTAAAGTATACACTAGAGTATACACAGTAAGTAGTTAAATAGTAATAATAGCAGTTCTCAGTTTATTCAAAGTTTTGATATGTCAAAAGGTCATGAGTGTATTGTTAGTGAAGAACCGCTCTAAATAATGAAGTTAGTGAAGGATTCATTAGACCGACTGATATCCTCCCCACGTCCATGTATGCCTACTTTCCTATTAAAGTATGGGAAAAGAAGTGAACACTTTCAGTGAACACTTTTCATGAGGCCATGGGAGATGATTCCATAAAAGCCTGCATTATGTAATATGATTGAATTTAAATGCATACCTCACAGACAAAACAATTTTGACTGATTCTTGAGACTTTTTTTTTTTTTTACCGATTCTTTATAAAGAATCTGCTCAGTATTATTGCTTTTAAGAATTAGACTACATGTTTTCCTCCCATGGTTCTTCAGAGTCATTGAAATGTCACTGAATAGTGTTTCAAGAAACGCTTACAGTATTTGTTGTGTTCCACCTGCATATGTGCTTGAATGCAAATGTTTAAAAACCATTTACCTATGAAGGGCTTATCGAGAATTAATAAATGGTTCTGTCTTCAATTCTGGAAAAACACTTTTAGATTCTGAAGAAATTTCGTAATTGTATATTTAGCCTATTAAACACACATTAAGAAACTAAAAGGAAAGGAAAACAAAGAGCCTGCCTTTCAGAGTTGCATAGATATTCAAATCTACATTAAAAAAGGTTACATTTATTTTAGGCCGGATAGTTTGCATAGAGTCACACTCTTAAAGATAAACATTAGCTTGTAGTAGTATGTGTACAATACTTCTGTGTGTGTTTAAGGGCTTAGAATGGATTTGTCTTCTCAGTACGGACGACACGTTAAACCAGGTTGATTTATGAATGCATTGAGCGCAGACACCAACCGTAATGAACACCGCCTCAGATACAAAAGCACAACAGGGACATTCCATTCTTCTCCGCACGTCCGACCAGACGGCTGTGGCGAAAGAGAAGGGGGTGCAAGCGCCAGACATACCTGTCAAGGCAAGGCCGTATCAGGTGCTGTTCACAGGAGTTCAGGTAGCTGTTGAATGGAGGGGGTGGCGGGGTGAGAGGTCAGGGCAGACCCTCTTAACAGGGGGCTGGAGAGTTGAGCTGCCCCTCATTTTTTGCCTTCTGATCATAGTTGAAGTGTTGTCATTCAATAACAAGTCAATAGACTGAATAACAAGAAAAAGTCAAATTACTGCAAAAGTAATTTATTTTAAAATTGCGTTGTTAAACAAGCACATTTTAACCTCGAATATCAACTTCTTAGTACTGTAATAGTAACTCACGGATGTGGCGATTTTGTATGAAAACTTAAAATTACTTAAAAAAATAAGCAAAGCAAGCATGAATGTCCACCCCTAAACCTAACCATCACCGGGGTGGAATTCATACAAACTAACCATCAATTCGGCAAAACGTGAAATGGCTAAGAATTTTCCTTGAGATGGAAACTGTGAGTGTAAACTGGCTACACACTTCAGATTCGGGGGTGGAAGCAGTCGTCATCAAGACATATTTTAGTTACTACGTATTCACCGAGGATGTTACACATTTGACATATTACTTTTCACACAAAAGGCATATTGTGGCATAAGGAGTTCCTGAGAATCCCAGAACGTTACTGAGAAATTAAAAAGAAATCATTGTGGTGAACAGGTTTTGTGTTATACCTGTAACTATATTGATTTTAGCCGGGTTGAAATTGACCAATCAAAAGTCAGACATTGCCATATTTTATGGCTATGTTGTTTCTATGTAACTAACTGTTAAAGTTTAAGATAACCCTATATTCACCCAACTACACTGGAATATTTGCTAAGAAGCAGAGAAAGTTTATCTTTCATTGAAACATATCATTTTGCATTTATATTTCATCATATATTGATATATCTTCCATTAGCTCCTTATCTGTCCCTCTGAATTTAGCGTCATGCCATCTTAATTTATAATGCCTGATTAATTTCTTATCTAGTGTAAAGCATGGAAATACATCCTCTTATGTCTTGATAAATCATCATTTGGGTTTTAATTTAATGAAACATTTCATTGATCTTATTTAACAATTGATTTTGTTCGTTTGATTTGGATTAACATGAATACACATCTGAAATCTTTATCATCTTAATGTGTTCTCAAGAAAAGCAGTTAATCTTTCATGAAATCTTTGAGTGCAGTTTTAAAACCGGTTTCAATTTGCTATTGACTTCAATGCAAACACACATACCAAAACCAGTTCTGATCAGCATACTACCATAACACTCTTACTACTCTGTCCATGTAATACACCTACTAAACCTGTCAATGTATACAGTAGAGCTTGAGGTAAAGACTCCCAATATCCTAAAAAAGAAGCAATATCAACTGTTCAGTCAAGTCACCTTTATTTATATAGCACTTTACAGATGAAATCAGGCTCAGTGTTTATTCAGTTCTGTTCAATAATTTGTAAAGATCATCAGATATGAAACAAGTTCATTTCAGCTCTGTAGACATCAGTGATGTCCTCATCCAGCTCAATTCAGTCCTCATCCAATAGTGTCAGTACAGTCAAATCAATAATATGTGTCCCCAATTAAGCAAGCCAGAGGCGACAGCGGCAAGGAACTCATTATTTAACAAAAAAAAATTAATACTGGTGTAGCTCGCATCAAGCACATACTAGGGATGTGCCCGAAGCCGAATACCTTATTCAAACGATTAACGAATTCTTCCGAATAATAGAAAAAATATTCAGCAGACACAGTCACTCCTCGTGTTTGCAGGTGAGCCAGACGATATCCCGATATTATACATACACCTCTGAAATCACTGTGCAATATAATGAGTCTGCGAAGTGAATTAGTGTAAAAATGAAATGAGCTCAAATCAAATGGCTGTGTTGCCGTCTCTGTGCCTTAGCAAGAGTAATATCAACTAAAATATTACATCATACACATTTTCTACTTTTTGATATGTCTATTTAAATGATTTAAACATTGAACGATATTATACACATATTAATAAAATAAGCACATATAGCACGATGGCAAATCAAAAAGCCGCCGTCTCTGCGCGTCTTTCAGAATCCAGCTCTCTGTCAGATACTGAATCATACCCATTTTCTACTATTTGATATGTCTGTTAACTCTTTTCCCGCTAAACGTGTAATTTACGCATCTTCTGAATGAGTACAGAATCTCCAGATCAAAACACAGATGAAGAAGGCACAAAAAAAAACAAGCGATCGCATATAAGCAGATGCATATGTAAAATATTGTGATCATTAACATTAAACCGCATATAAATCAAAACTATCTAATGTTACTGAATGAAATGTCAACCCAGGGTGAGCTATAGGACTGTGCAAGTATTAGGGGTGTTGATGGACTCGATCTACTCCATCAGTGTTTGATCATTGCTCTGAATCCCATCTGTATGTATATTTCACAAAAACATGATTTTATCAGCCTTTTGTTCAAAATGTTGCTTTGTTTTATGTTTTATAGTTTCACATACATATAGTTTTGATAAAAAAGGAATGCATGAAGCTAGAATAAAACAGGTTTTTTGTTTAAAAGCAGAGGGTCTATTCTTTCTTTTGATATATATATATATATATATATATATATATATATAATATATATATCAAAAGAAAGAACGCTGGTGGGAAAAGAGTTAAGATGCTTTAAATGATATGATAGGCTAAATTATATTTCTCGATCAACATTTAGGATTTTGTATTATTGTTTAAATTAGACGATATTTAAGTATTTATTTATCAGGAGCGGGAAAAGTCCCTGAGCCGTCACCCAAAACACAGCCGCACTATATTTTGAAGCACTGCCTGCGAGGTTAGCGGCTCAAACAATTCGAAGATATTTTAAAACAAAAGCTATAATACAAATAATTATTTTAGGAGTTACTTCAGTACACTAAGCACAGTACACGTGCATGCGTTGGTTAACAGGTGTGAATGCCTAATTATATTTGCTTTATTGTTCAAATAATAATTTGTTTGCTTTATTACTAATTGTATTATTGTCCAGGTTGTTCATGGCATCTAGAACACACCCAAACTCACACATGCACACATTCAAACATGCAAATGTATGTGCAAATACAGAAATAGCAAGCATGTTTAATTAGCAGGAAATGACATTCTACATATTTAAATTAAAGTATTTTCTGAGTATTATGTAGTCTTCTGGCATTCTGAATCATCACATCAGTGTCTGTGTTGGTGGATATATTGTGGCTTTCAAATATATTGTTGACAATGGATGTTTGAAATGTTTGAAAAAGAATTCTACTAAATCTAGTATGTTGTATGTATACAGTGACTATGCACACTTTCAGTATATGAAATATGAATAAAAACAAACACACACATCTGGTTCACTATCTTTGTGGGGACTCTCCACAGACGTAATGGTTTTTTATACTGTACAAACTGTACATTCTATCCCTCTACACTGCCCCTACCCCTAAACCTACACACACACACACACACACACACACACACACACACACACACACACACACACACACACATGTTTGTTTTTGTGAAATGTGGGGACATTCCATAGGCGTAATGGTTTTTATACTGTACAAACCGTATTTTCTATCCCCCTACACTGCCCCTGCCCTTAAACCTACCCATCACAGGAGACTGTGCAGTTTACTTTATGTGGAAAAAACCTCATCCTTTGTGAATTATAAGCATTTTGAAAAGTGAGGACATGGGGAACGTCCTCATATTTCACCCTCTTTTTGTAATACCTATGTCATACTCATGTCATTATACACATTTGTGTCCTGATATTTCACAAAAACATGCCCACACACACACACACACACACACACACACACACACACACACACACACACACACACACACACACACACACACACACACACACACACACACACACACACACACACACACACACACACACACAATTTGATTGTGACATCACTAGAGATTAACAGGAATACAGCAGCCCTCCGGGTGTATGGAGATCAAAATATTTGTTTTATTCATGCATCCTGGTTTGAATGAACAATTTTAATTCAAAGATGCTAGATGCTATTGATAAAATGTGATACGAAAAATAACTGATAGACATTACTTGATTAAAGAAAGAAAAAAAAAGTACAAAAGTACAAAAAACGATTTTAAATAATTACTTATAGCATATTGGGGGCCTTTGTAAAACAAGTAAATTTTA
Organism: Gobiocypris rarus; assembly: GCA_023029165.1. Lineage (NCBI taxonomy): Eukaryota > Metazoa > Chordata > Actinopteri > Cypriniformes > Gobionidae > Gobiocypris > Gobiocypris rarus. The sequence continues at coordinate 13,538,805 of CM040923.1, forward strand.
GCATTCTTTTAAAAAAGTGTACCCATTATGAATAATATACGTGATAAGAATATACTTGTATATAAAGAATATATAAGTGAAAACTGAATGTAATGTTTTCTGACATTTATTTGCATGTTTTCACAAATTCCCGTTTTTGTACTTGGCACGGAGATGATAATGGTATTGTTTTCAAAAAACTTGCACTTTAAGTCAGAGTACAATGGATGAAAATTAACCTTGACAAAATATTGACTAAAACGTGCTGCTCGCCAAATGTTAATCATTATTATTATTAGAAATAATTTTTGAAATGGTGACACTAAACCAATACTTTTTTTCTATTTGTATTATTGTTGGTTTGTTAAGCAGAGATTGCAACACTTCCTATTAATTTGAAGTGTGTGTTGTAATGTTTATCTGCTGACCTTTCGCAGCGAGAGGTCAGGACTCTGGAGATTCTATCAGCATGTGCTGACAGCACTGAATCCTGGGTAATGTGTTGCGCCTGTGTTGCGCGTGGAGGATGTGACATCATCGCTACCCCTGGCTTCATCTCTCAAAGTTAATCACTTTGGGAACATTCCAGGAATAGCAAGTGCACCTGCACGTGTGTGTAGCAATGGCAGTGTGACACAAATGTGTGTGGAAGTAAATTGAATTTACTGTCACCCCGAAGAATGTTGCATATGGATTAAACCTATTTTAATATCTCCTAATATTTCAAATAGATTTTTAACAGTTTGTATCAACAGGTTTTTGTATTGTTAAACACATTAACTATGAAACATACACATACACTGTGTGTGTGTATATATATATATATATATATATATATATATATATATATATATATATATACATATATATAATATATATAGTGCGCTCAGCATAAATGAGTACACCCTTTGTGAAGTATTATTTTGAACACAAAACAATTTCCGAAATGTTGACAAGACTAAATTTAATACATCTGTTTAACTTATAACATAAAATTATATAACTTAGATTACAATTTTTTTCAGTTTATCTCAAATTAGGTTGATGCAAAAATGAGTACACCCCCACAACAAAAACTACTACATCTAGTACTTTGTATGGCCTCCACGATTTTTAATGACAGCACCAAGTCTTCTAGGCATGGAATGAACAAGTTGGCGACATTTTGCAACATCTATCACTTTCCATTCTTCAAGAATTAGAGACTGGATGCTGAATGGAGAGTGATGCTCAAATTGTCTCTTCAGAATTCCCCATAGGTGTTCATTTGGGTTCAGATCAGGAGAAATACTTGTCCACTGAATCACTTTCTCCCTATTCTTCTTCAGAAATCCAACAGTGGCCTTAGATGTGTGTTTAGGATCATTGTCAAGTTGGTTGTCAAAAGTGCACGACGAAGGGCATGGAGTGATGGTTGCGTCTTCTCTTTCAGTAAAGAGCAAAACATCTGTGATTTCATGATGCCATCATCATGCCATCCTGACACCAGCAGCACTCATGAAGCCCCACGTAAAGACCACACCATGTTTCATTGTAGGCACCATGCATTTTTCTTTGTATTCCTCAGCTTTGCGACGCCATACAGTTTTGAAGCCATCAGTTCCAAAAAATGTATCTTGGTCTCATCACGCCAGAGCATAGAGTCCCAGTAGACTTCAGCTTTGTCAGCATGGGCCCTGGAAAACTCTAGGCGGGCTTTTTTGTGCCTGGGCTTTAGGAGAGGCTTCTTTCGTGGACGGCACCCATGCATGCCATTCCTCTGCAGTGTATGCTGTATTGTGTCACGGGAAATAGTCACCCCAGTTTGGCTTTCTACTTCTTTTTTGGATTTTCTTCAACCCTTCTCATCCGAAGAAGCTCCTGTCGAGGTGTTAACTTCCGTGGACGACTCTGTAGAAAAGATGGAACTGCAACCATCTCACAGTATTCTGACTGATAAGTAAAGCTTTGCTGATCTTCCTGTAGCCTTCACTTTTATGGTGTAAAGACATTTTTTTCTTTCTCAGCTCTTGGGACATTCCTCTTCCATGTGGTGCCATTGCTGACAGCATGAAATGGGAAGGGGTTTTCTTTAAGTAACACCCTTTTATAGTCAACTGTCTGCTGGGCACCTGTGTAATAAATAATTAGACTCATCTGTGCTTGAATTCTTGTTAAATTAGACATTTTGTAGTTTAAAATGTAGCTTTGCTCCAGAGACTTTCAATGGGGTGTACTCATTTTTGCAGAACCCTATTTTGAGTAAAACTTATAACATGAAAGTAAGGTTAATAATATAACTTAGAGAACAAGATTTTAAGTTAACAGATGTTATATAAAACTTAGTCTTGGAAATAGTTTTTGTGTTCATTGAGATATTGTTTAATTATATAATTGCTTTGCTGATTTGCATGAATCTTACTCTCTCAGTACAGACACATGCTTGTGTGTGTAACTCTAACCTGTGCTCATGCTGGGCCGGTAGGCTGTAATTTGCCCTCACCTGGCCCCTGCTCTGCTCCCTGTCCCCAGCCATAATTAGTCTAATGGAGCAGTGCGGAGCCAGGGGTCAGAGCTCCGGCCCCGGGCCCCCACCAAACAACGGGCCCTTCACCCAGTCAGAGACATGAGTGGACATACCTAATGGTCATGCTGACAGTCCTGTCTGTGAATGCGGTTACCTGTGTGTCTCTGGTGGGCTGTCATTGGAGTCAGCAAGTAAGGTATTTTTCATGTGACTTTGTATATGTGTGCTGTCTAGAAAGACTATAAAAGGGTTACTCTCTGTGGTGTTGTTGGAGAAGATATATTTATAGATGTCACTTTTAATGGTGCAATTCCATAAATTGCATTCTGAAATGTTTCCGGACAATTCTATTAAATTAACTGGAATCACAAGATTTATAATAAAAATGTTTTTGCTTAAAAATGATTTAACATAGTTCACAATTAGCTAACTGTGCTGAGGCACCAATTTGAGCTGTGCAAGATGGACCACGCCAGATATATATATATATATATATATATATATATATATATATATATATATATATATATATATATATATATATATATATATATATATATATATATATATATATATATATAGTGTCAGCATAAATGAGTACACCCCCTTTGTGAAGTATTATTTTGTACACAAAACAATTTCCGAAATGTTGACAAGACTAAATTTAATACATCTGTTTAACTTATAACATAAAATTATATTACTTAGATTACAATTTTTTCAGTTTAACTCAAATTAGGTTGATGCAAAAATGAGTACACCCCCACAACAAAAACTACTACATCTAGTACTTTGTATGGCCTCCACGATTTTTAATGACAGCACCAAGTCTTCTAGGCATGGAATGAACAAGTTGGCGACATTTTGCAACATCTATCACTTTCCATTCTTCAAGAATTAGAGATGTAAAGAAATAAATAAAAAAACCTGGGAATGTTCAGGTCAAAAAATATATGTCGGGGATTCTGTGTCTCTTACAGATGTGGTATACATAATAATAATAATAAATAATAATTATTACTTTACTTTAGATTTACAAATCAAAAGTGTATAACAAACATATTTTTTATTTATTTATAAAATCCAACTTGAAAATAGATTGTAATGGTGTATAATACTTGCCTGATAAAAAAATGATAAAAATCGGCAGAGTTATTTGAGTCTCTTTGGCACTGATAAGAAAAAAACACGAGCCTATCGCGCCGGCGCCGGCCGACTCCTGGGGTCAAAGGAACACACCGACTTTAGCTTATTCACCATATCCCTCAGAGTTTGATAAGTTCATACATACCATTTTCATCTCCATGCGTGCCATAACTCTGTCTGACGCACCCACCGCTAGCCTAGCTTAGCACAAAGACTGGAGGTAAATGGCTCCAGCTAGCCTAGCTTAGCACAAAGACTGGAGGTAAACGGCTCCAGCTAGCCTACTGCTCAATAAGTGACAAAATAACGCCAACACTTTCCTATTTACATGTTGTGATGTGTATAGTCACATTGTATACTAAGACAGACGGAAAATGAAAAGTTGTGATTTTCTATACAGATATGGCTAGAACTATACTCTCACTCCTGCGTAATAATCAAGGAACTTTGCTGCCATAGTTTGTTGATTTTAATAGAAATTAAATGTATAAATTAAATTTTGATTAAATTAATATTAATGTTTTTCTATTTGGTTCTCTATGGTGAATCATATGTTAAAAAGTTGTGGTACAATAACAATTTAGTACACTAATAGAAAGGAATCTCATTCTCTAGCATTTGAGCTCTGTATCTCATACTCCCTAGCGCCACCAACAGTTCAAAGTTGCACTTACGCTTTAGCTAATAACTTTTGAAACAAATGGCCTAGAAACAATAACCCAGTTGACTGAAGAATATGGATGGTAATTAAATATTCTTAGCAACCTCCTTCCGCTGTCATTGACGTTTTTTGTTCATTGCATTTCATTCTTTTACGAAAATGGTTGAAATAAAGCAGGAGGAACAAGTGGTTGAGCTTGAAGGAAAGGGAAAGGGAAAAAGCGGGAACAACAAAAGAGCGAGAGAGAAAGGGGGAGAAGGGCAACAGATTTGGTCGTGTCTGTGTGTGGATTTGCCTTTTGTTTGAAATGAAAATTCAGAGTGTTTGTAGGATTACTCTGGATTGGCAGGCCCTCAGGAGCCAACCACTTATCTGTAAAAGTGTGTGTGTGTGCGCTAGTGTGTAAGTGTGTGCTCCCTGAGGAAGACGGCACTTATCTGTACAGCAGTAATGTAGAGTATGGTAATCATGTGTGAGTGTGTGTATGTACATGTGTGTGTGACACCAATGACTTTAAGGCATTTTGAAGTTTTCTAGTGATTTGCCAATTAGTAAAACAGACCTTAAGAGCAGCATGGGAATGCCCAGGTTGGAACAAAACCTGGAAATTTCTTTCAGGTGATTTATTTTTTGTACTCTCTCTTACATTTAATTTAGCAAACATTACATTTGAACTCAATATTAGAGACTTTGGAAGCCCAGCCTTGGAGGTTTTTAGATAATTGTCCTTTTATGTGTGTTTATTTAATAATAATTCAATTTTTGTAATAAAACAAATATAGGTTTTGGTTTGTGAACTACTTTGTGAATTTTTTATTTTTTATGGGTTTTGTTTTTCCAATTCATCATATTACATTATTAATTATTACAAAAAAAGGGATAAAAATAAAATTATTTATATAAATGATTTATTAAATATTTTGTGTAATTTGATTTGGCTGTTTGATTATAATATATATGTAAAATGTGTAAATAATATGTTCACTAATTTGATGATTTTTAAAAAGCAGCGGTGACTCTTCAATTTTTCAATATTTCTTTTTCTATTTAAAAATATATTTCCAATTCAACATATTGATATATGAATCATGTTACAAAAACATTATATACGTATAATAATATAGACATTTTTGTAAATATAGTAAATATCTGAATTTTGAATAAAATCTCACTGTTGTGTTACTGTATAATTTTTACACCCTTTTAAATCCATTCAAATCCATTTTACCCCATTTAATAATTCTACATCATTCTGTAGATTTTCGATTAACGTCCATGCAGAAAAAAATGCCAAATTAAAAGATTTTCTCTGAGCTTAATTATATCACTATGATGATTCATAATAAAACTATGGATGGATGGATGGATGGATGGGGACAGACAGACAGATTGACAGATAGATAGATAGATAGATAGATAGATAGATAGATAGACAGACAGACAGACAGATAGACAGATAGACAGACAGACAGACAGACAGACAGACAGACAGACAGACAGATAGATAGATAGATAGATGATAGATAGATAGACAGACAGACAGACAGACAGACAGACAGACAGACAGACAGACAGACAGACAGACAGATAGATAGATAGATAGATAGATAGATAGATAGATAGATAGATGATTAGATAGATAGATAGATAGATAGATGATTAGATAGATAGATAGATAGATAGATAGATAGATAGATAGATAGATAGATAGATAGATAGATAGATAGATAGATAGATAGATAGATAGATAGATAGATAGATAGATAGATAGATACACATGTAGTGTGTATATAGAGGGGCTGAATGTTCTGCTGACTGTGCTCTCGCCCTCCTCATTAGCTGGGTCACTGAGGGGTGATGTTGTCATTAAACATACCTGTTATGGTGACCTGCTTATAATGCAAACACCTGCTTTGTGTCTTTCTCTTTCTGACTCTTCATCACTCACTCACTCACTCACTCACACCTGCATTCCATGCAGCTCGACACCAGCTTCTGATCCCTGAGTGTGTGTATGTGTGTACTTGCAACGAGTGGATACAAGTATCCTACAATTTTAGGATTATATGCAACAACATAATAGGAGATGGCTCATATAATGTTTCTAATAGGAAACAATACTAAGCCTGAAGTAATGCTTGTAACACTCAAATTGCAAACTGTCACACAAAATAAGGGTTGGCTGAAGTGTGATGCTTTTAAATAGACGGGGGTTTAGGGTTTAGAGTTAATTCTTGACAAGAGGAAAGTTTCCTTTGTTGTTATGCCAAAAGTTGTTGGATGGTCTTTGCTTGGTTTATTAGCATACAGTCATGTAGCGCAGAGGGTAATATTTGTAATAAACTAAATTGTACAGTTTTTGAAGAAAATGTGATTTGTACATGTCCTTGCAAAACCCACCATACTAGGGTTTTATGGTTGCCAGGGTCTTGCTATGAGGTTGCTAACATGACCTGAGTGATTTCTAGGTGATTACTTTTTTTTTTTTAGATCTGTCAAGCAGTGAAGCGGTTTTGTAAAAGATTATATTTATTTGAATATTTAAATTAATATTTAATTTCTATAACCCTAACCCTTTTGGCCACCATATCCAAGTAATGTGGTGCAACCACAAAAAACAAACAAACTATTAAATAATTAAATTATAGTAATAAGCTGCCAGAAATGTTTTGCCAGAAGGCAAGATTATTTCAGATTGTAAAATGTCATGTGGTGCAACTCCCAAAAACTTTTTGGGATATTTCATGATATTTATATAACAAAACACTTGTTTAAAAATATATGCTTTATTAAATTTAAACTTCTGACTAAGTCAAAGTCATATAATGCAAATTGTTAGTGAAAATGGCTGAAACGTTTTTAAAAGGCACATGAAACCAACATAAATATAAAGAGTACATTTCTAAGAAATAAATCTTGTAACGTGTTTTAAAATATGTTAAATGACAGATTTTAATGCTTAATGACGAGTTTTTTCAAACCTTAAGATGAGCAATAATACCAATGATGCTTGTCTAAGCAAACACAATTAATAAAATATAGCGTGTCTGACACTTTTCCACACACACACACACACACACACACACACACACACACACACACACACACACACACACACACACACACACACACACACACACACACACACACACACACACATGTTGTGTTTCCATGTTTTGTCGGGACATTCCATAGGCGTAATGCATTTTATACTGTACAAACCGTATTTTCTATCCCCTACACTGCCCCTGCCCCTAAACCTACCCATCACAGGAGACATGCATTTTTACATTTTCAAAAACATCACTTAGTGTGATTTATAAGATGTTTTCCTCATGGGGACCAAAAAATGTCCCCATAAGGACAAGGATTTTGGATATTGCCATCTTTGTGGGGACATTTTGTCCCCATACCGTAGGGATTACCAGTCCACACACACACACACACACACACACACACACACACACACACACACACACACACACACACACACACACACACACACACACACACACACACACACACACACACACACACACACACACACACAGAGAGATGTCTTTGAATCCCAGTGGACTCGCAGCACATTTTGTTACTCCAATCACAAATTAAATCCCATTAAAATGTACAGGCCTGTTAAAGAGGGAGACAGATAAACCCACAGCTTTGAAATGTTGTATTTATTAAGATGGATGTGTGTGTGTGTGTGTTTATTTCCTTGGGCTAAAGAATCCCTCCTTGTTTAGATTAACCCCCCTACCCAGTTTTAAGGGGGTAGTATGTTAATAGAGACCCTCTGAGACTGCGCACGTGTGTGTGTGTGTGTGTGTGTGTGTGTGTGTGTGTGTGTGAGAGAGAAGGGGGCAGTATGGTAATAAGGGTCCCGGTATGATTGAAATCTGTGTGTGGGAGATAACGGGTTTACGTTGGGTTGCAAAACTGTCATTAGTGAAGATCACCCTTTACCACAACACACTCTCTCTCTCTCTCTCTCTCTCTCTCTCTCTCTCTCACACACACACACACACACACACACACACACGCACATCTGTTATTAACACTGAACCTTTTCACCTCAACACCCCAATCACACTATCCCCACCCTTTTCTCTTTTATTCAGAAATAGAAAAACTAAAACTGCTTTCTACAACTTCCTCTTATGTCACTTCCTTTTTTTCAGAAACTCTCTGACAAAGGGACTTTTATAGAACTGGTTTACGTTTACTTCAAAGTCATTAGAGAGATGGCAACATTTAAAGGGACAGTTCACCAAAAAAATGAAATCTGTTCTGAGAAACGGAGAAAATTCTGTAATCACTTACTCACCCTCCGAACCTGTATGAATTTCTTTCTTCTGCTGAACACAAGATAGACCAAAGATGATGACAGAATTTTCTTTTTGGGTGTTCAGTCCCTTTAAGTTTTTATTTAAACACACATCTGTGTTTTTTTCATGGTGGGGACTTTCCATCTTTTTAAGATACAGAAACCTTTATATATGTATAGCTCTGGAAAAAATTAAGAGACCACTGCAAATGTTTCTTAACTCAGTATCTCTACATGTATGGCAGCCATTCCATTCCAGTGTCTGTTGAATTCCAACACAGGCACACCTCATTCTCCTGATCACCTTAACCAAATCTTATTTAATGAGGAAAAGTATAAAAACCACTGCTGTGGTCATCACTATCCTCTTGCAATAGGACCAGCTGGATGGCAAAAACAGTGCTAGTAGTACCTCAAAAGATAATATAACTATTGACCATGCCAAAAGAGTTGGAAAGGAAAGTTTTGAGTGAGGAAAAGAAGTGTTCAATTCTGGCTTTACTGGCAGAGGGATACAGGGAGCGTCAGGTTGCTTCCATCCTTAAAATTTCAAAGACGGCGGTTCATAAGAACAATGTCAAGTAGCAGACATTGGGGACAACAACTCCACTGACCGGAATGACCACCAACTCATTCGAATGTCACTCAACATCCGTGCGTTGACATCAAGTGATCTACAAAAAGAATGGCAAACGGCAGCTGGGGTGAAGTGCACGGCGAAGACGCTTTAAAAAAGGGGTCCTAGGGGCAGGGCTGAAGTCGTGCAAAGCTAGAAAAAGCCCTTCATCAACAAGAAGCAAAGAAGAGCCTGTAGAGGACTGGAGTAAGGTCATCTTCTCTGATGAGTCCAATTTTCAGCTTTTTCCAACACCAGGTCGTATAATGATTTGACGGAGACCTGGAGAGGTCTACAAGCCACAGTGTCTCGCACCCACTGTGAAATTTAGTGGAGGATCGGTGATGATCTGGAGGTGCTTCAGCAAGGCTGGAATCAGGCAGATATGTCTTTGTGAAGGACGCATGAATCAAGCCACGTACCAGGTTGTTCTCGAAGAAAACTGGCTTTCTTCTGCTCTGACAATGTTCCCCAACTCTGAGGATTGGTTTTTCCAGGAGGACAATGCTCCATGCCACACAGCCAGGTCAATCAAGGTGTGGATGGAGGAGCACCAGATCAAGACCCTGTCATGGCCAGCCCAATCTCCAGACCTGAACCCCATTGAAAACCGCTGGAATGTGATCAAGAGGAAGATTGATGCTCACAAGACATCAAACAAAGCCGAGCTGTGTGAGTTTTTGCACCAGGAGTGGCATAAAGTCACCCAACATCAATGTGAAAGACTGTGCCAAGACGCATGAAAGCTGTGCTTGAAAATCAGGGTTATTACTGATTACCACCAAATACTGATTTCTGAACTCTCCCTAAGTTAAAACATTAGTATTGTGTTGTTTAAAAATCAATATGAACTTATTTTCTTTCCATTATTCTAGGGCTGACAACACCGCATCTTTTTTGTTATTTTGACCAGTTGTTGTTTTCGGCGAATAAATGCTCTAAATGACAATATTTTTATTTGGAATTGTCAGTAGTTTGTAGAATAAAACAAAAAATGTGAATTTTACCCAAACACATACCTATAAATAGTAAAACCAGAGAAACTGATAATTTTGCAGTGGTCTCTTAATTTTTTTCCAGAGCTGTATATACACTACCAGTCAAAAGTCATTCTATCTATCTATCTATCTATCTATCTATCTATCTATCTATCTATCTATCTATCTATCTATCTATCTATCTATCTATCTATCTATCTATCTATCTATCTATCTATCTATCTGTCTATCTGTCTGTCTGTCTGTCTGTCTGTCTGTCTGTCTGTCTGTCTGTCTGTCTGTCTGTCTATCTATCTATCAATCTATCAAAAGTCATTGCAGTCATTAAGATTTTTTTAATGGTTTTCAAAAAAAAACTCTTCTGCTCACTAAGGCTGCATTTACTTGATCATAATATTGTGAAATATTTTTAAAATGTTAAATAACTGTTTTCTATTTGAATATATTTTGTGTCATTTATTCCTGTGATGATTAAGCTGAATTATCAGCATCATTACTCCAGTCTTCAAAGTCACATGATCCTTCAGAAATCATTATTATTAAGCTTTTGTAACATTTTACTACTGGTCAAAAGGTTTGGGTCAGTAAGGATTTATATATATATATATATATATATATATATATATATATATATATATATATATATATATATATATATATATATATATATATATATACAATTATATAAAAGTATTTAATTATTATATTAGTAGTAATATATTATTATTTTAGACATTATTATTTCATAGGGTTCCAGTCTTTAAAAGCACAAATTCAGTTAAAATGCTACTTGTTAGCAATCTTCAAATGATTTTTTTTATTTTTTATTTGCACCCTAAAATTCTATTTTTTCATGAGTAATGCACGGATGGCTATCATTGGAGAATTCCTTTGCAGTTAACACTTGGAGGAATGTATTACAATGTACCACATCAGGTGGGTGGTGCTAGAAATAATATAAATAACACAATCAGTGTGAGCTGGAGTCATGGCTCAAAGAAACACACCGTAACGTAACTGGTGCTGTGGAGAGTTGGAAAGTTTGTATCCTCCCACTTCATTTTAATTTTAGTTACACTAGTGCTTTTGTTTTTATACTTGAGTAGATTTTGGTAGGTCATAATTTAATGTATTACCTATAAATGTATTAATTAATTTATATTTTTTTGTAGGAAATACAATCTAGTTTTACATTTATTTTAACTTTTAAGGGAGACTTGGTTTTCGTCAGAAAATTTATCAAGCGAGTTGAAAAAATCTTGGGACCCGAATATCATAGCTACTCAAGGATGGGACAGTGAGCAACACTTTGGCAACCACCCCTAGCATCGTGGTGGAGCATTTGAGCAAGCATCTCACATTTTACCTTTAGCCAAGTGTCCAAACCATGTTAACAATGCTAATAGCATTTGGTTTACAATGTAAGATATGGGAGTTAAGGGAGATGGACAAGAGAGAGAGAGAGAGAGAGATATGGATGAAACGTGTTTGAGAGAGAGAGGGAGAGAGAGAGAGAGAAATAATAATGGTACTTTAGGCTTGTTTGTGCTCTGTTGCACTGCAGCTCTTGGCAGGGCTAATAGCCTTTCATTACACGTTTCCTTTTAGCCAATTAGAGCTGCCCTCTTCCTGCCTGCCTGCCTGCCTGCCTCTCAGCCAACCAACTCCACCCTTTCATCTGCGCTTTGGTCACTGACACACATCTAATGACCCCAAACACACACACACACACTCCACTCCACCTGTATGACACACCCAGTCCCAGGAACACTCTTGCTATGTTCAGAATAACATACTACCACATTGTTCTTGCTATTTCTGCATTATGCAGTATGTAACTGAACAATTTTGGAATACCCGAATGTCAGAATCTGAAAATGAGCAATGTGCAATCGAAGCGCACCGCACAAAGGACTGCATCCCACACAACGAAATGCTTTCAACTTTAATTCGCTTTTAATTTTCAGTGTGATGGATCAATTGGAAGTGATATCAACTGTATTTCTCTTGCGTGGCTCATTATTTGTTCAGACTGCCAAAAGTTAAGACACAAAATAAAAAAATAAAATAAAATAAAACATTTGAGCTTCCCAGTCAAAACAGACCGGCCTTGTACAAATTGCTAGTAAATCTCTTATGCTATATTCTCAACAAATATTGGATTGCAATTTTGTTTCAACTAGGACTGCTTGATAACAGGCCTCATTGGTGTAAACTCCTCAGTTTTTCTGTGAAAAACAAAATATGTTTATCACACCTGTGTGCTTTAATGTTGGTTTGGAAATGCTTTCATTTTATACAAAATAATCACACTTCCAAAAATGACTGGTCTAGAAAAACAAAACAAAAAGAAAAACATTATAGCTTATAAATCTCTCGTTATGCATGTCTCATACTATTTCAAATTGACCTTGAGATGTCCTTTTTACCTCACTTTGACACAACGTGCGAACTGTTCAATATCAGTGTGTGTACTTTTGGGTCAAAGATTTTGTTTGAAATATTCCTTGTTTATTTTACATTCAGTGGTTTGAAAAATGTTGCCGTTATGCTATAACCAGTTGAAAGAGTGACCTCTAGTTTTATGAACATGAAAGAGAAGGATGAAGGCAATGGTGGTAGGTGAGAGAGAGAGAGAGAGAGAGAGAGAGAGAGAGAGAGAGAGAGAGAGAGAGAGAGAGAGAAAGACAGTATCCTTTCTCTTAGTTTGACCTTCACTCTTAGTGAAGTTATTCATCATTTACACGATGCGTGAAGTTCACCTTGTCAAAATTACCCACCCAGCCAATGACACACTGTGTGTGTGTGTGTGTGTGTGTGTGTGTGTGTGTGTGTGAGATGATCTGCAGGTGCATTGGAATTCATAATACAGTCACTGTAGAAATACACAGGGCTCATCACAGACTGGGACTATACCTACGCATTTAAGGAAACACTTCACACACGCAAAAAATACAAATAAAAATACATTTCTGTCATTATGTATTCATCCTAATGTCCTTCCAAATGTGTATGCTGTGATTTTTAATGGAACACTGAAATTTTTGTTTTGTTTTTGTTTTTCTTCACACACCTCTTGTACATACAATAACAGTTCATTTAAAAAAAATGACCAAAATTATTTCCCATGACTAGTTCACATGTGTACTATATCCAAAAATGTCTTCAAACTCTGAAATGCCATTCAGGTTCTTGTATTATTTGTATATAATGTACCATTTTCAAGAAAAAAAAAAACATAAATAAAAAATAATAATAATTATACACTCTAAAAATTGCTGGGTTGTTTTAACCCAATGTTAGGTCAAATATGAACTAACCCAGCAGTTGGGTTGTTTTAACCCTGCGGTTGGGTTAAATGTTTGCTTAAAACAACCCAGTCGCTGGGTTAAAACAAACTTTTGTTGGTAGCACCACGGTTTTAATTCGGGTGACAAATTTTTTCAAATATCAATAATGAATGAATTATTAATATTGTCAATATTAATAGTGAGGTTTTGTTAATGTTGGTTAATTTCTGAGAAAAAAACAATACATTTAATTCTTTTAATGGTGTTTTTTTATCACCTCCACCCTCATTTTTAATTCAGAAATGTTTAGGATGCTCATCATAGAAGAGGTTTATTTAAGTCACTGTATGTACAGTATGTGCAGTAAACATTTTGACCGGTTTCTCACACAAAGCTATTGCTTGTTTCAGAAGACTTGGAAAATAAAGAAGCGCACTAGTCTACTTTTTAGGTTATTGTATGCTCCTTTTTGGACCTCTAAAGACATAGCCACTATGAACCATTGTTGTATAGAAATTAACTGCATGAAGATTCTTCAAAAATAATCTTTTTGTGTCCCACAGACAGAAAGAAAAAACCCCACCAGCATTCGTGTTTGGAGCAACGTGAGGGTGTGTTAATAATGACAGTTTACTTTTTTGGGACAATTATTTGTTTAATGTGCATGCACAGTAACCGACAAATATACTTTTCTCCAAACTTGCGTACCAAAAAAACGTTTCAAAATATGTGATTTTCAGACCTTTAGATGGACTTGAAATGATTGAAATGAAAGTGTTATAACACGAGAGCGGTTCTAAACTCAAGCTCTTTCTGCGGCTGTGCTGGTGTCAACATAGTTTATCGATGCATGAATGCCGCCAGTGAGATTTGCGAAATCTTAGCATTCAAGTCCGAGTGTGCTTTTATTTGAATGAACATGCTTCTGAATCGTAGATATTTACAAATATAAATGCACACACACACACGCAAGGCACACAGACACACAGCTTTTCTGGCTGCAGCTCAAACATTACGACCCTCAATTCAGCCACAAAATCAGCTTTTAAAGACGGCCTTTTCAAATGGAAATATATTTGTCCGTCAAAAGGGTTTGTGTGTGTGTGAAGAGCCGGGTTAGATTTGATGGTAATCGTTTCCTCTCTCCTGTGCTTGACCTGATAAGGGTGTGGAAGCCCTCCTCTCCTCTCCCCCCTGTCCCCTGTCTCTCTCTCCCTGTCCCCCCTTTTCACCCAGCGCTCCTCCTTTATTCTGTATCTCATCTGCAGATTATCTTTCTCTCTCAACCAGGTATTTAAAACCCCTGAAGTGACTGGGGATTTTTTTGGGGTGGTGAATAATTTTGGTTTATTCATTTAATTTATTTGTTTTTAATTTCATTCATTTGTTTTTATGTATTGTTTCAATGTAGCCTAAGTATGGGATCAGTAGATAATTGAATACTTTTATTCAGCATTAAATTGATCAAAAGTGACAGTAAAGGCATTTATAATGTAACATTTATAAAGATTACGATTTCTATTTGTGAGTCAATAGCATATTATGCAAGTGCATTATTTCCTTTTAAAATAATATAATGCATTTGTGACATATCACTTTATTCTATAAAATTATTTTTTTGTATGTTTAAATAATACATATGATTTCATTTTGTGTTTTTTAAACCCCTGAAATGTCAGGTGGCGCAACTGTCCGAAAAAAAATAATAAAAAAATAAATAAAATTGAAGTGTCATATGGTGTCTTAGTAAAAAAAAAAAATAATAAATACTTTGGCATCATTTTATGTTTGAAACCTTTTATATAAACAAACTTAATAAATATCGTTAGTTTTGATAATCTTTTGAGATAAAACTTTTGTCCAGCAATTTCTGTATTCTCAAAAAATATTGGCACAACAGATTTTTTTTAATGCAGTTATTACAAGGTAATAACAGTAAACATGATAATTCATCATCCAGAGGAGCCCAACGGATCCTTGTGGCAAGTGAAAAGGTTTGTAAATCTCTCTGAAATAATGGTTATTAATACAGGTAAAGATTTCAAGTATGGCTAGGTTGGTACACTTTCCACGTCAGGTGGTGCAACTTCAGTATACACTCTAAAAAATGCTGGGTAAAAAACAACCCAATGCTGGGTCAAATATGGACTAATCCAGCGATTGGGTTGTCTTAAGCGAACATTTAACCCAACCACAGGGTTAAAACAACCCAGCTGCTGGGTAATTCCATATTTGACCCAACATTGGGTTAAAACAACCCAGCATTTTTTAGAGTGTATACATTATTCTGTTGTACCACCTGACATAAAAACCATGAAACATTGAAATGTTATTTTAACAACTTTGAACATTAAACACTGTTACGACTGCTCTGAGACAGAAGGTTGAAGATCCAAATGCAGCTTTATTCAGAGGGTAATCCACAATCGTAATCAGAAAACAGGCAGAAGGTCATACACAAGCAATCAGTCCAATCAAGCAAACAAAACAGAGGAGACAGGCAAAAGGGTAATCCACGGAGAAGGCAAGAAATCCAAGACCAAGAGACATGAAACCAGGGTAAACGCTCAGAAATGCAGTGAAACACAAAACAAGACTTCGCAGTGACTGACAGAGTGAACATGGTTTTTATAGTGTGAGCTAACAAGGTAATGGGGTGCAGGTGGATGTAATCAATGAGTGATGATGAGTCCGGGCAAAGGATTATGGGAGGTGTGGTAAATGACAGTCCGGGTTGGAGTGCCCTCTGGTGATTGCGGGCACTCACACTGGTCAATTGTGACAAACACATTGTTCATGACTCACAAATATGCATTACATCATTTTTATAGAGTTTGACCCATTCAATGACCCATGTATGTGACTTGTTTTATTTCACAAAAGTTTTGGTAACACTTTATAATTAAGTCCACTATCTCTGCATGTGCTGTTTGTTTGGGTTTCCAACGTGCATTTGGGAACACAACACATGCCATTTCACCAGATTTGTAATGTAAATCATTTATACACATCAACACAGGAGAATATATCAATAGGCCTATGTTTCTAAATATGCACATTTTTGTTCATCACAATTTTTTAAAATAAAAGTTTAAACCCTCACTCTTGAGTTTGCCTGTTTTGATGTCCACATATTCTTCTTTAAAGGAACAAGCCACCGTTTTTAGAAATAGGGCTTATTCAACTTCTTTCCTATATTTAGATATGTGGGCAAATGCATTTTTGTCTCAGTGCATGCATTGTTTTAGTTTGGCAGGGTCGCCGCTAGCTTAGCTTAGCATAATGAATGGAATCCTATGTTGCCAGCTAGCATGTCCCGAGTAAGGAATCACAGTGGCTGTAGCATTTTCGTCGCAAAGAAGTGGCCAAATAGTAAAGGTTTAGTGGACTTTTGAATTAAATGTTGTTTGGCCAATATTAAACAAGGATTTGATCATGCTGTAAAGTGTAACAACAACAATCACTAGGCTTTTGGTCGCCTTCTGCAGGCACTTGTTATAATGCATAATGTACATAAGTTGAAATATTTGTCAACCATTGAAGATTTCTTTAAAATAATTAGAAAATGTGGGTAACACTTTAGTTTAGGGTCCAGTTCTCACTAATAACTAGTTGCTTATTAGTATGCATAGTACTAGGATATTGGCTGCTTATTAATACTTATAAAGCACATATGAATGCCTTATTCTGCATGACCATGTTCTACTTTCCTAATCCTACAATACCTAAATTGAACTACTTTACTAACTATTAATAAGCAGTGATTAGGAGTTTATTAAGGCAAAGTTTGTTGTTCATGGTTAGTTAATAGTGAGAACTGAACCCTGATCTAAAGTGTGACCAAATATTGTCTGGTCTTGTTCTCATGAACATTTCATTTATTGTCTCATCATGTGAGCTAATTCACTCCCCTAATAAAATGTAATTTTATTTTAAATTGTGGCCAGTGGAAATGCAGGGTTGCGGCTAGTAACTTTGGAAAACCATTAGCCACAGTGGTGTCAAGCCCTGGTAATAATATACACTCTAAAAAATGCTGGGTTGTTTTAACCCAATGTTGGGTCAAATATGGACTAACCCAACAATTAAGTTGTTTTAACCTAGCGATTGGGTTAAATGTTTGCTTAAGACAACCCAATCGCTGGGTTAAAACAACCCAATTGCTGTGTTAAAACAACCCAATCGCTGGGTTAGACCATATTTGACCCAACATTGGGTTAAAACAACCCAGCATTTTTTAGAGTGTATGATTAATAAACAAATATTTTTAATAAAATTTTACATTTTAAAATGTATTGGATATTTATGAAGGGATATTGTTAGGTTAGGGTTAGACTGTATTCTAATATAATTATCTTTATAATATGTTCATTTACATAGCTAAGAAATTCTCTTTCACTTCTCTCTTTCTCTCTCTCTCTCACACACACATACACATTTTTGCGTGTTTGAATTTCTATTTTCAGTGAGGCATGATTGCAGTGTGAGTGCATATTTGTTTCTCTCAAATTTCTTTGGATTCACAGTTGTATATAATCTGAACATGTATAAACATTCATCTTCATGTGTTGAATGTCAGTTCCGGACTCTGTGTTCATGGTCTTCTTTGAGCCTGCATTTAGTGACATCATGGTGACGTTCGACTGGCAGAGCACCAAACACACCAGTGGTTCTCACGTCTTTCTTCTTGCACTAACTGTGTTTTGACACTTTAAAATATCCTAGTATGGCTACCCGCATACATGCAGACAGAAAGATTAATATATTAAAGATCTGTCAAACAGTGTGTGAAGGGGTGCCACTGAAGTGCGTTACAACAACGCTGTCATTTCATTTTACACAAGAAAGTAGTTTCTTCCGTGTATTCCCTTGCTTTTCTTAAATTCAAAGTCTGGTTAAGAAATATTATTGTCATTTTTTGGTGCATTTATTTACAGACGGTGTTCAAATGGGACAGGAAGTTATTAGGGAGAGAAAGAATCCGAATGTTCCTAAAGACTATAAAATTAAAAAGAAGTTTTGTGGCTTTTAGTCCATGTATATTAGCTTTAAAGTCTAGAAACATAACTATATGTTAGTATACATATAATATACAAAGTCTTAATAAATAGACAAATTGATGACTTATCTTGTATAAGAACAGAAATTTGTCTAATCAAATGCACTTTAGAAAAAGAATGCCTCATAATTTTAATACCACCTGCATCCAACTATGAACTAGGTGCATTTATATTTTATCACTGATATTTAAATATAGGTAGATAAATATATTCTGTGGATATATAAACTATATAATACATGTATACATAATATATAATAATATAATAACTATATAATACATTACCATCCAAAAGTTTGAGGTCAGTAAGATTCTTTTTCTTACTTTTATTCAGCAAGGATTATTAAATTGATCAAAAGTGACCATAAAAACATGTATAATGTTGCAAAGTATGAAATAAATACTGTTCTGTTGAAGTTTCTATTCATATAAGAATCTTGAAAAAAAAAGTACCATGGTTTCAACTAAAATATTAAGCAGAACAACTGTTTTATAGATAATAATACATGTTTTTTTTTTTTTTAGCAGAAATCATAATTTTAGAATGATTTCTGAAGGATCATGTGACAATGAAGACTGGAGTAATGATAATACAGATTTGCCATCATAGGAATAAATTAGATTTAAAAAAATATTATAGAAAACAGCTAATTTAAATTATTATTATTATATAGTGTTTTTGATCAAATAAATGCAGCCTTGATGAGCATAAGATATTTATTTCAAAAACTAGGGTCTAAAATGTGCAACAGATTTGTGTTTTGTTTATTTTGAAGATTTTTTTTTATGGGTTCTCATTTATCACAAATTTGTCAAATGTCCTCTAGGTGGCTTTTATAAAGGCAACAGCAATGTGATACCAATGTTCAAAACATTAATTACATTTATCATCAACAATAATCACAATAAACATTCCTTCCACCAAGTAAAACAGTTCATTCATTACATTCATATAATTGTGTGATAATTACATATGAATTTCTTTAAGAACTAGTTTTCAGCTAGTATAGTCTGAGGCTCTTTGATAACTATTAGCTTTTATCGAGCAGTAGTAGCTTTGTGTCCTTGCTCATTCTGTGTGTGTGTTTGTCACCTTCTCCATTTACCATTATTAATCAAATTACACCTGCTAAACTTTCTCAGCTCCCTTTTAATTCTCGTCTTCTTTCATTTCATCGCCTCTGTCCGTCGCGTCCCGTCTTTCTTCCCCTCAGCTCGCGCGTTCGCGTTTCTCAGTTGTTAAAATAAAATGAAAATGAGAAAGTTCAGCGGAAATATTGAGGCATCAGGTTAATGAATTAATTTTTTCAATTAAGATAAAGAAGCACTTGTTCTCTTGACCTGCGGGCCATGAAGACACATCAAAGCTGTTTTGTACTTCAGAATATGCATTCATAATGGTCATGTGTTTGATTTCTCCTCCCTCCGCTCTCTTTCTCTCTCATTCTGTCAATGCTTGACTCGACCCAACATTAGCCGTTCAGATATGCTATTAAAAAGAACCTCTCCAGGCCCTTTTCCCCTTAAATGAACAATTGCACCATTCCAGTTCAAAGTTTACGTTTCATATAGTTAAATGACTCTTCTCTATGATGTAACTCACACAAATATGTATCTACAAGTCGTTTTATAGGATTAATTGCCCTTTCACACACACGCATACATACCCTCTGTGCATGCCTACACATACATTTGCACGTTTTCAACGTAGTTCAAAGTTGAAACAGCCATGGAATTACCTTGAACTGAAGAAAAGTCATTAGAAGAGCGTTTGAATATGCAAATTGCATGCGAAGATTCAGAAGCTGCTGATGTATTCTGAACACAAAGCGCCAACTCTGCGCTTTTTTTCCTGCTTTTGTTCCTCAATCAAACCTGATGGCACTTTTAATCAGGCCGTTGATCTAAATGAAACTTTTAATTAAGTCTACAATAGATTCTAGCCGCAATTTCACAAATTCAGCAACTTGTTTAAAATATAGCATAGCAGAATTTGTGTACAGCAAGTGCAAGTGTTAAAGTAAGAATATTCCCAATATATGAAGTTTAATGCCAAATGTCAGTTGTGTCAATTTTGTTCTTCATTTTTAACCCTTAAATGCATGAATGTTTCATTATTACATATTCGGGTCTTTAGCGACCCGGATCTATAACGGATGGATCTCGACATGCCGCGATAATATAAAACTCTCCTGATATCAGAGTAACAAATGCAAAATAATAAAATTAAGCATATTTTGTTAACTTTTGAGGATTGGAAGGGTTTAGTTTGAGCGGATGTTTTCTACCATCATCACTGTCCTCGTCAGAGCTCATTTCCCAGTACATTCAGAATCTGGCTCATATTCGGTATCTCAAACACATTCTCCAAATTATCATTTTCAACATCTTTAAATATCTTTCAATCAATATTTTGACCGCTGACAGCTTCTTCACCAGATTCACTACCAAGTGATAGTGTCAGTAATATTTGATTGCGTTCAGTACTTCTCTGTAAATCGCTGAGCCATGTTTTTCTGATGATACTTCCTATTCTATAGTTCTTTTATTCTGCCTGCAGTAACTACGAGTGAAACGTCACTTTATCATTGTATATCGGACATTGCCACGTTGTGGAATAAAGGTGAATTACACTTTTTCAGTCATCAAAGTTTCAACTATAGTTGTGCAGAAAAAATATACTTCCACTGTTACACACCTCGGGTCATTAGCCACCCTATACAATTTTTATATATTGTTATATTGTTTATAATGAATTGATTGAGGAATACTAAGAAAGTTGATGTCTAGCTTTAAAAAATAATTGAGGAGGAGGGTAGTGAATGGCGTCCTGGGTCACTAAAGACCCAAGGTATGCTTTAAGGGTTAATGTTTAGTAACTAAAGTAAAGCAAATGTAAAGCAAAAATCATGTAGATTCTTATTTTACATTCAACATGGCGAATTAATTCATAAATAAAGGACTCAATCAAGAAAGAATCAGAGGCCACAGAAAGATCTAAGATGAAACCGTTGAATTCAATAACATTTACTGTCCAACAATTATTATAATTTGTTTTATATTTAAAAATATTTTACGAGGAAATCCTGCAATTTACCATCAGAATCAAGTACTCCAGAACGCATCGTGTAATAATTTGATATGTTTTAATATCAGAGCATCTGTCTCTCTGAGTGCTGGCAGTGTAGTTCTGCTCACAGTGCATAGCATTGCATTGCCCCCTACTGAAGAAGGGACAGAGAATCACTCTCTCTATCTCTCTTTGTATTTCTCTCCATCATTCAGTCTTTCAATTGGTTTGATTTCCTTCATTTATCCTCAGATTTTCCCCTTGATTTGGACATCTTGATATGGGTCATACACTACAGCATATTATTTTAGAAAATAAAAAAAGGTTTTATTTTAGGTATGTTAGGGTTAGTCTGTATAATTTTGTATAAAACAGTGTGATGTGTCTTCATTTAGACAGACTAATGTGTGTGTTGCTGGCATACAGGCATAAGTATTTTGGTTGCACTTTATTTTAGAGTATGTGTGAATACAGTCCACTTACCTAAGAAAGGACTGGGTAATATAAGGTAACTACATGGGTTAAGGTTAGGTTTAGGGGTAGGCTGAGGGTTATTACACAGTTTTTGTAATTACTATAATCAGTGCATAGGTATGTACACGGGGAACAGGATTGTAAAATAAGGTGCAACCAGTATTCCTCATTCATCAAACTATACAAACTCTGTACGTGTTGTTTCAGCTTCATCTTATTGCTTGAAACCGTGATAACATTTTCCTTTAATCTAATAAGAGTTCATCAGAGTTACATCAGCCTTCACCCCCTAGGTTTATGGCGTCTATCTTCTGTCTCCACCGCTTATTTTATATTCAATTTTACTAGTTCTGCATCTCAAAAACTCCAAACCTTGTTGATGTCGCCCGTATTTATCTGCAGTGCCTTCTAACCCCTGTGAATGCCAACAGGGACAAAAAGCAGGAAGTATTGACATTCCTCTCATAATTACACATAATGATAACAACATGAAGTTACTGAGGGGTCACGCCTGGAACATTCTCTTTTTGACTTCCCCTTTTCACTTCATGGCCTTAATGGTCACTGTCAGACTGTAGTATAGGGACAGAATGAATTCCATTAAAGGTTGTCTGACAATTATCGTAAAAAAATTGTATATGTGCAATTTTGGCGCATGACCTCATTACATTGCATCATAGGTCAGTGGTGTCTAGTTATTATCTTCAGAAAATTAAGTATTTACTACTACTACTGCTATTACTACTACTACTACTACTACTACTACTACTACTACTACTACTACTACTACTACTACTACTACTACTACTACTAATAATAATAATAATAATAATAGGTAACTCTTTATTTTAATGTGACATAGTTTCAAGTTACTACAAGTACTTACTATAGTAGTAACAGTAAATTATGCATAATTACAACTAACCCATAACCAAACCTTAACCTTAATTGTAACTCTATATTCAGTTACACTTTATTTTAAGGTGTCATTGTTACAGTGTAATTTTATAATTAAGTATATTAATTAACAACATATAGTTGCATGTAATTATGCATAATTTACTGTTATTACAATGGTAAGTACATTTAACATATGTAACAAGGACACTGTCAAATAAAGTGTTACCAAATAAAGTGTAACATAATAATAATAATAATAATAATAATAATAATAATAATAATAATAATATTTAGAAGGATGATTTAAAATATATAATGACAAAATATATAAATATAATAAAATATAATACACATTTTTATAGTTTAAAAACATCATGTGAAATCGTTACATGACCTCATTATCATTTTCAAAAAGTTATCATGATTAAATAAAATTAAAATAAATTAATCAATTAATTCTACTACTATTTCTACTACTACTACAATAATAATAATTAGTATTATTATTAATTTCATTATTCATTTTGAAAGGATATTTTAAATATAAGTCATAGGTATACAATATACTGTAATATAAAATATTTAATGTACATTTTATATTATAAAAAAAGAAGTATTGTTCATTTTTACGTTTACATAATCTCATTACATTGCATGATAAATTCAGCTAGTGTTATCCAGTTATCACAAACTAATTATGTTTTTTTTAAATTAAACTATTATTATATTGTTATTATTATTATTATTATTATTATTATTATTATTATTATTATTTGTAGTAGTAATATATTTGAGTAGAAGGGTATTGTACAAGTGTATAACATCAAAACATAGTAGTATAATATAATAAGCACATATAGTATAGTATATTATATAATTTACAACAACTGATATTGATATTAATGTGATTGCTATTGCTTTTGAATGGCCACTACTGGAAGTTCAAGTCAAGTGCATTGCATTGTGGGATGCATGTTTTTCATGCAGTGTACTACGACCCTACACAAATTATGCTAGCAAAGTAGCTCATCAGCGTCTTGGACAACGTTTGCATACTGTGTACTAGTGCATACTACTTTGAGAAGAAGACAGAGTGGTATATTTAGCAGCATGCTGTCTTAACAGAATATGGACAGTGCCTGTAAGCTATTCCACATGCCTCTGGCGCTCTGTGGGTACCCATAATGCTTTGAGGTTGTGAGTGTGCCCGTGAGGTTTTAAACGTGTCTATGAGGTATTGAGCATGCCCCTTGGCTATCCGCTTCTGCTCTGGTGCAGTCTGGTGTCTGGGCACTGAGGGCTTTTGGGCAAGCCTGATTCGAAAATCCTTGCGGTGGGCAGGTGCCAGCGAGGGTGCCAACATGGTCAGCTGCGGTCCAGAGGTAATCCACAGCGAATTCCAGCAGCGGCGAGGATCACTGCGACCGCTGCCAGCATATTCTTTCTCTCTCTCTCTCTCTCTCTCTCTCTCTCTCTCTCCATCCATCAATCACTAGGTATTTCTCTCTCGTTTCCCTTGCCCAACTTGCTCTTTTTATCTTCCTCTCCTTTCTTTATTTTCCTCTCTTTTCAGCATCTTCTGTGCATTTTATCTTTCCTAACTCTCATCTAGTTTTCTCTCTCCAGCCCTCCTCCGATTTCTCCCTGTCTCTGGAGCGAGTCCCAGCGTGTTGGAATAGAGGAGGGTGCTCCATTCAGCCGGTGAAACATTTCCTCTGCTCTCATTCCTTTGCCTTAAAACATTCAGCACTTTAACTAAAGGATTGCAGGAAGAAAGGATGAAAGAAGCAGCACGTGTCTTTCCTTTTTTCGTTCTCTGCTTCCTCCTCCTCGATCTTTCATTCCTCCCGACATTCACTTGGGACACATTTCCTTTTTCTCATTCCTGTTTTAGGGAGGAAAAAGTGGATTTTGGATCCGGCCCACTGAAGTGTAGCAATATGTTTAGATGTAATGACATTTTTGAAGGACTGCTGACAGAGAGCAGGGGGACGGAAAGGTAGTGCAGTCCCGGCCTGTGACAGACTGCCAACTGGTACTGGACACTTTTGGGACAATACACCTGCTATTTGATGGGAATACCAAGCTCAGACAAATGTTACTGTGTGTTCACACCGCCGCCGGTGAGATTCGTGATTCGTGAGATCTCGAAAGATTCATGGACGCGCTGGCGCTCTGACGTAGATCGAATGCTTGGTCTTTTTTTTAACTGTATTTAAAGGGGCCGCAAAGCAAACAAGCGTGTTGCTTGGCAGATTGACCACAAGTAGGGAATAAGTTAACCACATGAAATCATTTAAATGTGAAAATAAGAATGAATTGCATTCCCGCTGAAAAACAAGCGTTCTAGTGCCTATACACTAGTGTTGAGCGCCTTCTAAACAAATTACACATCACTATGAATGATCACGTCGTAAATGATAGGGAAACACACACAGCAATGATCAACTTCTCCTCCATTTTGCTTGGGAACTAATGTGGTCGGTATCAAAGTTTACAGGACTGGATTTTTCTCAAGCGGAGCACATCTACATTCCAATTGGTTGCCGCCGTTTACATGACAACATTTTCAACTAAAAACGTAAAACTTACTTTTGGCATAGTTTGGGGGCCTGAAAACGCAAATGTTTGGAAACAGGTTTCAAGTTAAACGTTTTTGAAAACAATACCGTTATCGCCTCTGTGTAAACTAAAAAACACAAATTTGTGAAGACGGTAACGCCGTGTTGTGTGTGTGTGAATTACATGTTCAGTCTATAGGTGCTTATATCGCCAACTACCGGCCTGACATGAATAATAAAATTTTTCTAGTTTTTGCTGATCCATGTAAACGGGGATGGTTTTGACAGTGTTGTCGTCACACAGAAAAATGCACGTCACATGTTTTTAGTACACTGTTATTGCGTAAACGTACCCTAAGTTGGGATCTGTTCTGTCTTTGGATTAGAAAGAGATATCCCTAGTCTTATTGTGAGTGCTTCATCAATGCTTATTAGAAAAAAAGTGTTTGTCTTCTGCCTTTTATTCAGTCAATTTTTATATACATTTATTTATTTATTTATTTAATTTTTTTAAGTACTTGTAAGATGTGACCCTGGAGCACAAAACCAGTCATAAGGGGTTTTTTTCATCACCTGAAAGCTGAATGAAAATAAATAAGCTTTCCATTGTTGTATGGTTTGTTAGGATAACAATATTTGGCTGAGATACAACTATTTGAAAATCTGAGGGTGCAAAAAAAAAAATCTAAATTTTGAGAAAATCGCCTTTAAAGTTGTCCAAATAAAGTCCTTAGCAATGCATATCACTACTAATAATAAACTTTTTATATATTAACGGTAGGAAATTTGCACAATATCTTCATGGAACATGATCTTTACCTAATATACTTATGATGTTTGGCATAAAAGAAAAAATCTATATTTTTTAAACCCATATAATGTATTGTTGGCTATTGCCATAAACATGCCCTTATGACTGGTTTTGTGGTGCAGGGTCACAAATATACAATAATGTTCAAAGTTTGGGGTCACTAATATTAATATATTTTAAATGTACTAATATATTAATACAGTTAAAATATTATTAAAATAATATAATGTAATTCTTACAATAAGCATTATTAATTATAATAGAAAGGGCAAAATAATCACATTTCATTTAAATAGAAATGGTTTATAACCATGTAAAAGAATTAACCGTCAATTATGATTAATTGGACACATCCTCGCTGATTACGGTAGTGTACATTAATTCATGAGTCTACACCAGGGATGTCCAGTCCTGCTTCTGGAGGGCCAGTGTCCTGCAGAGTTTAACTCCAACCCCAATGATACACAGCTGAAGCAGCTAGTCAAGGTCTTATGAGGCATACTAGAAACTTCCAGTTGGAGCTAAACTCTGCAGGACAGCAGCCCTCCAGGACCGAGTTTGGACACCCTTTGTCTACACCCTTCCATAGTAGTTCAAAAGATAAAGTTTGCACCATTTAACAGAATATTTCTGGAAATGTGTGCGTTGTGGCATGTTCACATCAAGTCAAATGCATATAAACATGAAAATAATAAATATACACAATTAAACACAAGTATTTTGTGCACCACAACTATTCAACAGCTTATTCAGTCTAATTCTGAAAAGACAAGTGGATTTTTGTATAGAAATGTGTTTATTTGTATTCATTATTTAGTGATTTGGCAACACTACAGCCTTAACACATTTATATCACAATAGTTAATTAACCATTTATAACAAATTGGAATTATTATTCCATGTAGTTTCAGGAAATGTTTCTTTTTAACGTAATATATATATAATGTATATATGTATATATATATATATATATATATATATATATATATATATATATATATATATATATATATATATATATATATATATATATAATGAGTAGTACATTATAGAGAGAGCAAGAGTTGGGGAGTATTATATTGGTGAAATAAGATGGATGGAGTTTTGTTTGTAGTGGGTTTGTCAATCATTTTATATAATAAAATGCTGTCGGATTCTTCAGAGATTATTGTTGGCAGTTTATAGACAGAAACATGATCATAATTGAGTCTGGATGAGAGACCTCATGATTCATTGTGTGTGTAGACACAGTGGATGCTGTCTTGAGTTAGATTCACTTGATTTGTATACATCTTCATCCGAACACACACACACACACACACACACACACACACACACACACACACACACACACACACACACACAGTACTGCAATCTCACAAATGGATTTCATTTAACAGTATTTTAGATTTGAATGGAAGTTAGAGCTTGAGTCATTCTCGATACGAAAACCTGATCTCTATTTTGTCATGTCTGTCCAGCTTCCAATCTTTTCTGCAATATGAAAAACTTGTTTATTTTGGATTTTGGACTGAGGGACCCGGGGAACCGATCTTTAAATATCCCATCCTTGAGCGTCTGACCATGATATGCTTCTATTGGCCCGGGGCATGACCTATCACATACACACACGACAAGCCCAAACACGGTGACGTAGCACAGCTACAGGTCCGGTCTCTCGGCTTAGTCTTTTTCAATCATGGGGGGTTTGTATAAAATGTCGGCTAATGCAGTGTGTGCTGGCGCCAGCGCAGTGTGTGTGTGAGCATATGAGTGTGTGTGTCAGTGGGTACGGTCGATAATGTGTTTATATAACATCCTTCACATTCCTACACTAAGAGCCTTTCCATTCTCCCACACTCCTTCAACCTAGCGAGACTTCATTCTCAAATGACACACACACAATACACACTTCATCATTACATCAACCAAATACACACAGTCTCATTGCTATGGCACTGCTTAGTTTAAACATAGTGCTATAATGCTCTATAGCTCTCACACACTTTCACTGTATTTACACTTGTGTAGCTTTCAAAATGTGGTCAAATCTGTGTCGGCTCAAGAGGTGAAGACCTCTAGTGTTTTAATCCATCCGTTGTCTCCTATCCGTCTTTGTCACTTTCTTACTTTCTGCATCCTATCATCAACACCATTTCAGACAGTTCATACTGCTTTTGTTTTGATTTTCTTATGTCTGATTTTGGATCACATAAACCATGGTAAAAAGGAGATCCCTTTAATATCTTTAAAGAACAATCTAAAGGGTTAGTTCACCCAAAAATGAAAATTCTGTTATTAACTTACACTCATGTCGTTCCAAACCTGTAAGACTTTTGCACAAATTAATTTATTTTTGATGAAATGTGAGAGTTTTCTATCCCTCCTATGACAGCTACGCAACTATCACTTTGACACTTCAAAAATAATTGAGCAGTTTAGTCAAAATTTTCTGAAGAGATGCGATCGGTTTATATGATGAACAGATTGAATTTAGGCTTTTATTCACATATAAACATTAATCAACTAACACATCAGTTATGGTGAACTGAAGCTCAAACATGTTCTCTTGACGTGCGAGAACCAATGAGGTTCATTCTCGTGTTACGCAGCACGTTTGAGCTTCAGCAAGAACCAATGAGGTTCATTCTCGAGGTGCGCCTTGCGTTTGAGCTTCAGCAAGAACCAATGAGGTTCATTCTCGTGTTACGCAGCACGTTTGAGCTTCAGCAAGAACCAATGAGGTTCATACTCGTGTTACGCAGCACGTTTGAGCTTCAGCAAGAACCAATGAGGTTCATTCTCGTGTTACGCAGCACGTTTGAGCTTCAGCAAGAGCCAATGAGGTTCATTCTTGTGTTACGCAGCACGCGTTTGAGCTTCAGCAAGAACCAATGAGGTTCATTCTCGTGTTCGCAGCACGTTTGAGCTTCAGCAAGAACCAATGAGGTTCATTCTCGTGTTACGCAGCACGTTTGAGCTTCTGCAAGAACCAATGAGGTTCATTCTCGTGTTCGCAGCACGTTTGAGCTTCAGCAAGAGCCAATGAGGTTCATTCTTGTGTTACGCAGCACGCTTGAGCTTCAGCAAGAACCAATGAGGTTCATTCTCGTGTAACGCAGCACGTTTGAGCTTCTGCAAGAGCCAATGAGGTTTATTCTCGTGTTACGCACGCGTTTGAGCTTCAGCAAGAACCAATGAGGTTCATTCTCGTGTAACGCAGCACGCGTTTGAGCTTCAGCAAGAACCAATGAGGTTCATTCTCGTGTTACGCAGCACGCGTTTGAGCTTCTGCAAGAACCAATGAGGTTCATTCTTGTGTTACGCAGCAGCAGGCTTTAGCAAGAACCAATGAGGTTCATTCTCGTGTTACGCAGCGCGTTTGAGCTTCAGCTAGAACCAATGAGGTTCATTCTCGTGTTACGCAGCACGTTTGAGCTTCAGCAAGTACCAATGAGGTTCATTCTCGTGTTACGCAGCACGTTTGAGCTTCAGCAAGAACCAATGAGGTTCATTCTCGTGTTACGCAGCATGTTTGAGCTTCAGCAAGAACCAATGAGGTTCATTCTCGTGTTACGCACGCGTTTGAGCTTCAGCAAGAACCAATGAGGTTCATTCTCGTGTTACGCAGCACGTTTGAGCTTCTGCAAGAACCAATGAGGTTCATTCTCGTGTTACGCAGCACGTTTGAGCTTCAGCAAGAACCAATGAGGTTCATTCTCGTGTTACGCAGCATGTTTGAGCTTCAGCAAGAACCAATGAGGATCATTCTCGAGTTACGCAGCACGTTTGAGCTTCTGCAAGAACCAATGAGGTTCATTCTCATGTTACGCAGCACGTTTGAGCTTCAGCAAGAACCAATGAGGTTCATTCTCATGTTACGCAGCACGTTTGAGCTTCAGCAAGAACCAATGAGGTTCATTCTCATGTTACGCAGCACGTTTGAGCTTCAGCAAGAACCAATGAGGTTCATTCTTGTGTTACGCCTTGCACGCTTGAGCTTCAGCAAGAACCAATGAGGTTCATTCTCGTGTTGTAACTTGCAACGCGTTGAGCTTCTGCAAGAGCCAATGAGGTTCATTCTCGTGTTACGCAGCACGCGTTTGAGCTTCAGCAAGAACCAATGAGGTTCATTCGTGTAACGCAGCTTGAGCGTTTGAGCTTCTGCAAGAACCAATGAGGTTCATTCTTGTGTTACGCAGCACGCTTGAGCTTTAGCAAGAACCAATGAGGTTCATTCTCGTGTTCGCAGCACGCGTTTGAGCTTCAGCTAGAACCAATGAGGTTCATTCTCGTGTTACGCAGCACGTTTGAGCTTCAGCAAGAACCAATGAGGTTCATTCTACGCAGCATGTTTGAGCTTCAGCAAGAACCAATGAGGTTCATTCTTGTGTTACGCAGCTTTGAGCTTCAGCAAGAACCAATGAGGTTCATTCTCGTGTTACGCAGCACGTTTGAGCTTCTGCAAGAACCAATGAGGTTCATTCTCGTGTTCAGCACGTTTGAGCTTCTGCAAGAACCAATGAGGTTCATTCTCGTGTTACGCAGCACGTTTGAGCTTCAGCAAGAACCAATGAGGATCATTCTCGAGTTACGCAGCACGTTTGAGCTTCTGCAAGAACCAATGAGGTTCATTCTCATGTTCGCAGCACGCTTGAGCTTCAGCAAGAACCAATGAAGTTCATTCTCGTGTTACGCAGCACGTTTGAGCTTCTGCAAGAACCAATGAGGTTCATTCTCGTGTTACGCAGCACGCGTTTGAGCTTCAGCAAGAACCAATGAGGTTCATTCTCGTGTTACACAGCACGTTTGAGCTTCTGCAAGAACCAATGAGGTTCATTCTCATGTTACGCAGCACGTTTGAGCTTCAGCAAGAACCAATGAGGTTCATTCTCGTGTTACACAGCAGGTTTGAGCATTTGCAAGAACCAATGAGGTTCATTCTCATGTTACGCAGCACGTTTGAGCTTCAGCAAGAACCAATGAGGTTCATTCTCATGTTACGCAGCACGTTTGAGCTTCAGCAAGAACCAATGAGGTTCATTCTCATGTTACACAGCACGTTTGAGCTTCAGCAAGAACCAATGAGGTTCATTCTCATGTTACACAGCACGTTTGAGCTTCAGCAAGAACCAATGAGGTTCATTCTCATGTTACGCAGCACGTTTGAGCTTCAGCAAGAACCAATGAGGTTCATTCTCATGTTACACAGCACGTTTGAGCTTCAGCAAGAACCAATGAGGTTCATTCTCATGTTACGCAGCACGTTTGAGCTTCAGCAAGAACCAATGAGGTTCATTCTCATGTTACACAGCACGTTTGAGCTTCAGCAAGAACCAATGAGGTTCATTCTCGTGTTACGCAGCACGTTTGAGCTTCTGCAAGAACCAATGAGGTTAATTCTCATGTGTTACGCAGCACGTTTGAGCTTCAGCAAGAACCAATGAGGTTCATTCTCATGTTACACAGCACGTTTGAGCTTCAGCAAGAACCAATGAGGTTCATTCTCGTGTTACGCAGCACGTTTGAGCTTCTGCAAGAACCAATGAGGTTCATTCTCATGTGTTACGCAGCACGTTTGAGCTTCTGCAAGAACCAATGAGGTTCATTCTCATGTGTTACGCAGCACGTTTAAGCAAGAACTAGTGAGGTTTGTTCTTGTGCGTCAAGCAGGTTTGGTTGAGCTTCTGTTTATGTTCGTTGATCAGTGTGAATAAAAGCGTAAATATGTTCATCATATAAAATTACAAAAGTCCCTTCAGAAAATTTGAACTAAACAACTCAATTCATATGGATTTTTGTTAGTTGTGTAGCTGTGAATAGAGGAACAGAAATCTGTCAGATTTAATAAAAAAAGATCTTAATTTGTGTTCTGAAGATGAATGAATGTCTTACTGGTTTGTAACGAAATCAGGGTGAGTAATTAATTACAGAATTTATTTTTTTAGGTGAACTAACCAATGTTTCTCAGAGAAAGAGAACATTTCAGATTTCAATATAAACAAACATTTTGCATATATTTTGTTTTTTACATTTAAAATTATTTCAGCTACTTAAGACTTTATTTATTTGTTTCTGTTTTAATAAAATTAAGGGTTTTAAAGAATCATCTGAGATGAAGGTGATTCAAAGTAAAATAGCCTCAAAAAGTATTTTTACATTTTCTGTAAAAAAAAAAAAGATAAACTGCCATGGTGCTAAGGTGATTGTCAGGGTGTTGCTATGTGGTTTCTATGGTGTTTAGAATGTTTTTAGCAATTTTCTGTGGTTGACAGGGTCATTCTTAAGAAGTTGCGATGAGTTTCTGTAGGGGTCATGTACAGTATATGATATCATGTCTGTTTTATGTTTTGTTTTTTCAGCAGAAATCGTTTTTCAAATTTTAAAAAAGAATTTAAAAAATCTTTACAAAAATCTTACAAAATTAATCTAATTAATTAAATTAATTCAAGGATAAATGCTAAGTGTTATGGGTTCAGTCAAATTCATACAAAATATTAAAGCTCATGAACTTGTAAGCAATAACATTTTAGCTTGTATGGGGTGACATAACCTAATATCTTGAATTTCCCACTTCTCCTAAATATGTCACTTAAGGCAAAAAGTTGCAGATACACACACAGCAAACTCAGGATCATATACTGTATGGCCTTCTTTTCCCGGATCTTTGCCGAAGGTACAATACCACACACTCACTGCCAGGTGCATCAAGCTGCGAGTGTCTGCGCAGCGTCAGCATGCGTTTCTCTGTGCTATGGAGAGGGTCCACTCTCTGCTGTGTGCTGGAGAGAAGGAAGAAGCTCTTTGTGGCAATGCCAGCATTCGACACCGCCCGCTTCCTGCCAACGTTTCTGCGCCATCTTGCCAGGGTTCCGCTTTCCTTTTCCAAAACGCTGCCCCATCTGTTGCTTTGCAATGGAGGTCTTGCTCTCTTTTATTCACTCCATTTCAATCCCACACTCTCAGTCTCTGGCAAGAGGGACATTTTTGCTCCATTCTGGTTCTATGGCAGCATGGCAGTCAATGCTGACCCCATCTTAGCACTTCCTGGACTTTAGCCACAACAGAGCGGGAGCCATCTTGGATCCTTGGCAGAGACACAAAAGTTTTCTTTTTTTTCAACATCTCAGGATAACATTTTTATGTGTGAAAAACACCTTCTATTCTTCTGAAACTGAATCTTTTCAAAACGCCGATCAGCTCTTTTATGTCTTGGCTTATTTGAGTCATCTTTAATTAAAGCAACTTTTTTAAGAGCTTGAAGTCCATGTGTCACACACTTTTTTTAAAAAGTGGGTGGGACAGGAGTGTGGTGTGTGTGTGGTGGGGCCGGGGATTTGGCATTATGTTGTCCAGAGATCAATTTCATTCAATTTCAATAGTACTTTGGGCTTAATTAATCGACATAGAACTCATATTTAATGAGTTTCATCCTTACATCTACTATAATACAATAGGCTATATCATTAGTGGATTTTTCACGTGACTAAATGCATAGATCTGAATAATTTGCTTGTGGATTCTGATGGTCAGACATTCTGGGTTCAAATCTACCTTTTTTTCTCATCACCAGTGATGTTATATCAAGAGCAGGGACTTGTTTGTCTGTATTTTGTTTTGTGATTTCACCGGAACGAATTATAGAGTCTCTGCAACGGTGTTAAGCTTAAGATAGATTGAAGCGCTTGTCTGTGTGAAGACTGTTCGCAAGCCACAAGAGAACACTGTATCCGCACCACTGATACAGCGGCAATGAACACTCAGCATGATTTCAAAAACATCACATTACAGCACCAGATCGCATCTTATTTAACAAATAGATTAAATGAATGCTCTGGAGATGTTTTATTTGTATTAGGTACAGCCATGCCGCAAGATGTCTCAAAAAGTGGTGGGGACAATATCGACCCTGGCAAAAAGTGTTGGGGACATGTCCCACCTGCAAATTACGCCTATGGCCATACAAACAGGAAACCATGCTTCCGACCACAGGTCAAGAACGGTAGTGCCAACCAAATTGACAGTGTTCATTGGAACTAAGGTTTCGGGAAACTGTTGGACCACATCAGTTACAACAAAACTTGCGACTACTTTGCTAATGTTGTTGGTAAATGCAACTTAGCTTTTTAATTCAGGGGTGTGTTTCCAATATATCAACGTAATTTGCTGCTTACCATAGTCTGATGCTGACAAACTAAAAGGTGTAGAATTAAAGCTATCTATAAATATATATATATATATATATATATATATGAGAGAGAGAGAGAGAGGAATGCTGTAATAAGGTAAAATATGTGAAAAATAATGCTTTTTTTGACCAATCAAGCCCATTAGGTCCACACATCATACCAACAAGAAACTATGCTTCTAGCCACAGGCCGAGAGCTGCAGATCCAATCACACAACTTTGCAATTCTGTTTGCGAATGTTTGTTGGAACTGAGGTTTTGGAAAACACTGATTCATTGCTAACGACAGAACTTTCTACCATAGTTTGCTACCGTTGCTTTTAGGAAATGCACTCTAGTGTGCTGTTAAACAATCTAACTCAACAGAAATATTAATTCAACAAACTGCCAACATATAGCAGTGAATTGTGGGAACAAAGGGCTGATTAAGAGAAGGGTAGACAGGGTCAGGGTTGTTCATTTACACACACACACACACACACACACACACACACACACACACACACACACACACACACACACACACACACACACACACACACACACACACTCACTCTAATCCTACCGATTCGCAGCAGGGTTCTGACAGAAAACAGGATGCCAACGTACCAACCAGATCCACCTTTCATTCCCCCCTTCTGATGTCTCAACAGCACTTCCCCGGATCAGTATTTCACCTGTCACTTGCACAAATACACACACACACACGGATCCCTTCACCCCATTGTACGTGTGTATTGTACTAACATCTCTCACACACACACTCCTGTCGGCGTGCCTTTTGCCCATAATGAGGTCTTATTAAGCTCCTTTGGTGTTGAGAATGGAAGTTGTCACCGGGACGCAGGTAAGCCAGCCGCCACAAAGGCCGATGTCTGACGCTAAACAAACGGCTGACATCGCTTGCGGCTCTGCTCAGCCACGGTGCCAGAATGAGCGTCACTTCAAGTATTTCTGACGGCGCATTTATCGTACAACGAGAAAATGTTTTGAGCTGCTGGGAAAATGGATTGAGAATAGAAGGGTATTTATTAGAAATCTGTTTATTCTATTATTCTGACTATATCTTATTGTCACCTTGACATGCTTAAAATTCCTGTCAGTGTTGAAGTCAAGCCCACTGAAATGACGGCGGACGGATATGTTTACCTTTCCCAGAGTGAGTGGAATGAATAACCTGCAGATGGAAAGGTGCCTTATTAAATTTGATGAGGAGAAAAGTGTCTTAACGTTTTATCGCGGACAGAGTGTATTTGTGCGCTGCTATCAGCTTCGTTACAGATGCCTCTGTATCCCACGACACACTCGTTGCACCGATAACCAGGCTTCTGCATACAATTTTTTTTGTATAAAATGATGATTGTGTGGTTATTGAATCAATGTACGTGTCACAATGAGAAAAACGTGTCAGTCAGGATGATGCATTTGTGGAAGGATGTTGAGAATATATTCTGGAATAGTCTAATCCCACTTTTTTTTGTAACCAGGCAGGTAATATATGGCTTTGATTGGAGAATTTAGATACATCTAATTTACAGACAAATATTTAGACAAAACCTTGATTTAATTGAGGTTTTTGTAAAAAAGCACACAATTTGTGAAGATGGTAACAGTGTGACGACAATAACTAACTGAGGTTTAATTAATGCAACAGCATTTTTCAGTTGCATGACAGTATCTCAGAAGGTTTCAAAAAAGCTATCTATATTTTAAAGCTTAACCGCAGGTTGACACAAGTCGAAATTAAGCAAGTTTACTTTCGTAATGTGATGTTGGCCTACTTCTCCAACAGGATATTCAGGAAATTCAATGACGTTCAAGAAAAACAAAACAAAAA
The DNA here is from genome assembly GCA_023029165.1 of Gobiocypris rarus. Lineage (NCBI taxonomy): Eukaryota > Metazoa > Chordata > Actinopteri > Cypriniformes > Gobionidae > Gobiocypris > Gobiocypris rarus. Next base: position 13,575,228 of record CM040923.1, read on the forward strand.
ATACCCTATTTTGAAGTTTGCAGGCAATTGAGGGTGTGCAACATACCAACCCGATCTCACAACAATTCATACATATTTTACGAGGTAGCTAATTCGTACAAATTTTTACAACCTCACTTGTACGAATTTGTAAGATTTTTGCGAAATTGTACGTATTTGACGAGTTGCCAAATTCGTATAAAATTGTATGAATTACCTCCCTCTAACCTCTAAACCTTCCCGTCACTGGGGTTTAGACACAACGTACAAATTTGTACGAATTATTTGTGAGATAGCGTAGGATATATCGATAGACATGATTAACCGGTAGAAATTTTAGACTATCATCTCTATTGCAGTTACGCTTGTGTGTTTTTAGCATTGCGGTTTAAAAACAGGTGAACTGTTGAAGCACAATTAGCAGTGAAAGACAACTCATTTCAGTATATGCGCGAGAGAGATATCTGAGTTTTTTTAGCGCTGTCTGAGAGATGCGCGACATGAAACCGCTGCACAAAGACCGTGTGAGAACTGAAATGAGTGCTTTTTGCTGCCTAAATGGGCTTGAACAGTTAAATACTCATACATATGTGTCAAAGTGACATTGTAAGTAAACAAAGTCATTAACCCCTAGAGGTATCACGGATATCATGCCGGCGCGACCGCCTCCATTTTTTTCTTATCAGTGCCAACGAGACTCAAATAACTGATTTTATCATACAGTCAAGTCATTATAATCTGTTAAGTTTCTACTTTTATTTGTGTACACTCACAATAAAAGCAAAATGTTGTGCTTTTTGCAAAATAAAGAAAACAAACGCGATATGATTCACGATCTGCAGCCTCTCTCTCAATGAAGTCCAATCTGATAGTCTTCATAAAAGGAACTGTAACTTAGTGAATACTTGTCTCAAAAACATAAGACATATGTAAAAAAAAAAACTGTTGAAATGTCAGGTTCTAAATATTGTAAATAAAATTGAAAACAAAAATACTTTTGTTTATGTAATCTGTTTGAAAAGAGTGAGATATCAGTCGTTCGCCAGCTTATTCATTAGTGTTAATGCGGCCACGCCCACGGAGCGCGCATTCTTTTGAAAGTCAAATATTGATGTGATCCATGCGAACAGAGTCAACGCCCACATCAACTCAAATAAACTCATCAAGAGTGCATATACTTTACATCGTGTACAACAATGAGCAACGGATTCATCCGATGATTCTGAGGTAAGTTTAGTGTCTGTGAATATTAAACTGCAAAAAGACAGATATTAAAAGATATTGTCTCCTCAGTTGTAAATCACAGTATTATTCATGATCATTCACACCCCTTCGTATACAGCCTTTGTAAAGAAAAAGTAAATATCACATATACAACTAGGATGGCTTAAGGGTAAGTAAATTATAATTTTCATTATAATTTTATATGATAATTTTCATTTTTGGTTGAACCATCCCTTTAAGAAAGTAACCTTTGTAAACTATGATTTCACTAGAGGTGGCCAAATTGTTTCCCTTAAAAAGTATGGCATAACCTAAAACTTTAATTTAGTTTTCCACAAACTTTAATCACATCAGCTTTTAATTCTTTAATTCTCATTTCCATTGTATGAAAGTGTTTTGGAAGCACATGTTCACCAACACAGGCATGTAAAAAGTGGTCAAGTTGTCTTTATGTAAAATAGAAAGAATTGACTGCCCACAAACTTCTCTTTATCTGAGGAAAACTTAAACTCTTAAAGATGGAAAATGAGAAATCGCACATACACACTCGTTTGACGCGCACAGTTATATCTGTGAGATGCAGCGGCCAGGATTGTGTGTATGGTATATAAAAGATTAAAGTGTGTGTATGAGGTGATGCATTGCCATTGTCAGAAAGAAATCCGGCAGGGCGGCCCACCACTATCAGCTCTGAGATGAGAGAAGTCCTTAATCCTACACACACACTCTCACACACACACATTTACATCTGCAAACAACAAACAATACGCCCACATAATTCATACAGAGAACGACAGGAGGAGAGAGGAAGAGGAGGAACGGAACTCTATTTTTCCTGCTTCTGTCAGAGATTTACGGTTGAAGACTTTAACTTGTGATGTGCTATCACACACTTTGTGTTTGTGTGTGTGCGTGTGTGTTTGTAATGGAGGGAATCACTCTCTGTTATCCCCCCAAGAACAAAAACAACACCAGAATGCTAAAAATAAACTGTGTAAACAAAAACTTCATAAATCCACCTTGAACACTCTCTGTGTATAGGCATTTATCCATCCATTCATCCAACCATCCATAAAGCCCATCCCCAAGTCTGAGGAACTTTCTAAAATTCCTACCAACCTAGCAAAAATGTTTCAAATTTTCAGCATCATTACTGTCTTCAGTGTCACATGATCCTTCAGAAAAAATTCTAGTATTCTGATTTGGCACTTCTTAGGGATGCCACAATTCTCAATATAATATTGAACTGTTCGGTATGGCATTCACGGTTCAATTGAATTGTGTTTTTTTCGGTTTCGCATTTAAAAAATATTTTTTTCCACACATTCTATAATTTGCCTCCATCCCAACATACTGAACAACGCGACATACATTCACATCACAGGTTAGTGGTAGAGTTATACTCACGGGACACTATAGTTATTCACAATCACCAAAGTTCATCATATGCATGCAAAGCCTCGCGGTTTCATTCACGTGCACTGTTTTAACATGCGCTTTTCAGAGCGCGAGCACTAAACGCCTGTCAAACACGTGATTACTGGACTAAGTCGTCTTACTGCGCTTATACTGTCAAATACACACAAGGTTAACATAAACACAGTCGGTTATGCCTAAAGTGAAAGTAAAATCGCTATCGTGTCTGTATATTAAATGCACGCAGGTCTTAAATTGACAACAGGGCAGTGAACACGCGGTCCTTAAAGGGACAGTTCACCTCTAAAATGAGGTCATTATTTACTCACTCTAATGTTGTTTCAAACCTGTATTTATTTCTCATTTTTGAGTGAAATATCCCTTTAATACAACAACAAAAGACAAAGAGAAAATCACCCTGAAAAACTAATACAGTGGCTTTTAAGAATCAATGTATATGTAGTGTTTTATTTTTACATTTATTCATTCAATTTCTTACTTAAATGCTGCTGTACAGCTCTGAGCTGCCAGTGTAAATCTTATATATATTTATTTTATATTATCCAACACACTAGGAATGTGTAAAAAAGTTTTTTTTTATTAAAGTTAAGTTTAAGTAAGGTTTTTCAATTCTTTTAAGTAAAATAAAGAAAGTGTTGCAATAAAAAAATAGTATTTTTTCTCTTTAACCTCTTGCTGTTCCTATCGCCTAAGAATAGATTAACAAAAAATGTATGTGACAAGCCATCAGAACCGAACCGAACCGAACCAAAACCGAGGTATGTATTGAACTGTGGACTAACTGTATTGTTGCATCCCTAGTACTTCTTATTGAAAACAGTTGTTCTGTTCTGTTTTTGTGTGTGTGTGTGTTTTAAGAATGAATTTTAGAATTCCATGATTTATCATAATTTCAAATGAACAGGATTTTTTTTCTAGAGTCCTAGAGTCCTTGCAGAATTTTTTTTACATTATTAATTTAAAAAAAAAAAATATATATATATATATATATATTTTTTTTTTTGACAAATGCTTTTCTTTATTAATTTTTCGACTTGAGTTCAGACTTGAGAGCAATTAAAACACTTTCAACTGTATTTTAAGATTTCACACACAATAGAGATTTTAGTCCAAAAATCCATATAAACTAATCTACATACATCACATCAGCTGAATTCTGTATTAACATGGCGCTTCATGACGTAATCATGTCTTTCATGGCTGATTACGTTTATTTAGATAAATTTCCTTTATCATGCATCACTCCAAACCTCTCTATCCTTGTTTACCCACATTGAACAGTGTTTCAACCCATACACACACCCTCCAGTCCGTATTTTTCCATCATGTTGGACAAGATCTGATAAATAAGCCTAATCAACATCATGCCATATTACACATACTGCAATCTACCTAAAACTGAGTCTAATGCACATATACGTTAAAGGACACTCGCATTTGATATACAGAGCACTCCCACTCAGATAAGAGAGACATGAGTGCATCAAACACACACACACATAAATACGCAGAAACGATAAGACTTCTTTAAATAGACCTTGTAGATAAACACAAATACACAGGATATACCGTCAGAGTGCATTAATGGTTTTCCCATTCGGTGCGAGCCTGTGTGTGTGTGTTATTTTAATTCCCAGTCCAGACTGCTAGCTCGACACTTCTCTAATTAAAATGTCACTAGGCAGATGATTAGAACTACCTTCTGAAGTATGAGCCCACGCTACTGTGTGTGTGCGATTATCAGCGTGTTAGTTAGGGTGATCAATGTGAAATGTATTTAGATGTAATTGAATTGAATACTAATGCCTCTTCCGGATCCTATCCCCATGTGTGGGCTCGGTCAGTTGGTGCCCACCTAAATCTCTATGTAAATGCCATTTTTCGCAAGAACGATAACATTGACACTTTCCCACATGAATAGTTCACAAACCAGTTCCCTGTTCCTCTAAGTGGAGCATACAGGTAGTTGGAATCTGTCAATCAGAAGATGCTACCAGAATTTTCATTGGTTGAATTGCGGTGGCCGTGTCATCATACCGTCAGCCTGAAAAGCTCAACTTCAGGTCAAGCGTATCGTAAATGACAGCGGGGAAATACTAACTGCCACACATGAATGGTGGCTGTTCTACCATTAAACACTTTTAACATACTTGTTTATAAATTATTCAATCATTTAAAAAAAAAAAAATTATATAGTGCATATATTGTATACATTATAGTGTATATACTTTGTATATAACATATATAAAACAAAGCTTTTAATGTATATGGTAAGTTTTATTATATAATTGTATTATTTTATAATGTATTTACTATTATTATTACACTCTAAAAAATGCTGGGTTGTTTTAAGCAAATGTTGGGTCTAACCCAGCAATTGGGTTGTTTTAACCCTGCGGTTGGGTTAAATATTTGCTTAAGACAACCCAATCGCTGGGTTAAAACAACCCAATTGCTGGGTTAGTCCATATTTGACCCAACATTGGGTTGTTTTTTACCCAGAATTTTTAAGAGTGTTGAAATAGTATTACTTTTGCTTTAATGATTTGACAATTATTTGAGATTTTTGTTTCGTCCCACTTTATAATAGTGTCTTTAACTACTTACTGGGTAGCCTATTTAACAAAAAGTAAATAAAAATTAGGTACATATTTTGTACATGTTGGTGACACATTATTTTACAATGTCTGTTACACATATTACATCTACTTTAAAGTAATATCAGTATAATCAATTATGTATAATAACAAGCAACTATCCCAAAACCAAACCCAAACCCCAATAAAAACACTATATTTATGGTAAGTACATATTTTTAATTAATATCTCTCAATAATGATTGTATAATTACACTGTAACAAGCTATTGAGGTATTATGCATTAAGGTTTGGTGGGATGGTAAGGTTTAAGTTTTGGTTAAGGTGTAGGGTCAACAGTATCATTTTAGATGTGACTACAAAAATGAATTACAGATGTATTTGCGTCAGGTATTTTTTAATATAAGTACAATGTATAAACATGTACTATATGTAGATGGTGCATCAAATGATTCATTTTTTAAAAGTTAGTACGTAGTACTTAAAGACACTTAATAATTGTCATTGTTTTCAATGATTATTTATTACATATTTTGTATTATGAATGCAAATTATTTACTATTTATTTACTATTGTCTAGCCTTACAAAGTGACCGTTTCTAGTGCATTCTTTACCGGTTATAGAGGAACAATTTATTTTATTTAAAATTCTCTTTATATTTTTATGAATTACAGAATTTCTTTGGAATAAAAATGTCAGAAATGCATTAATAAGCCAGTAAATTCCATCACTCTCTTGTTTTGCGATCTCCTGCTACTGAGCCTACTCGAAGATGGAAATATACTATTTAACCCAGCTTAAAACAGCAATTTATACACGCAATTCAGCATAGATTGCAACATGAAGAGATTATCATTATTTTTGATGGGATTATTTAGAGTGATCAGTGGATGAACGCAGAGATAATTGAATATTAAGTACAGTGACTGATAAAGACACAGATTAACTGGCTCTGAAATTATACATCTGAACCGTGGCATCCTGTACATGAATGGTGTGTTTTAGTTGCGTATCATTTAAATAACTAGGCAACTCGTTTCCTCTGACACCAGGTCGGCCACTACAATGGCTGCGGTGTCGTGACAGTTGTGGAATGATAGTTATGTGATTTTCGACATGATTGACATGAGGTGGATATGTGTGACTGTACTTTGTGATGTGTTCTTAGTAGAACAGGCTTTCACGGGTTTCAGGCATATTTGGCAGTCTGACATGGGACACGTGTTTGAACTTTCACAGCCACCTGTCTTCAGTACTTTACCCAAATGGCTGTCATTCCTGCTGCACATGGGGTCACAGTAAGGTGATCTGTTCACATTTACATTACTTCATACAGTGCATGTTTGAACATGTCTTCTTCACAAATGCAACGTCCTTTTGGACATTACTTTCTTTGGCCTGTTATATATCTATTAGAGTGATTAAACAAATTGATACATGGTGGGGTTTTTTATGGCGTATTTGCTATTTTTATCAGACAGGGGGACAGGAAATATTGGGGGAAATAAGGTCGGGAAATGACGCAAGCTGAACTCGAACTTGTCACCTGTAAGAGGACAATGGTTCAACTTGTCAGAGCATGTTCACTTGCCAGTGCGATTTATGTTTTAACCCCTACTGTTCTTTTCATACTTACTGTCTTTATGTTCGGACTCCCACAGAACATTACAATCATAATCATTCTGAAATGATCTTCTCTTATGTTCCCCTCAAACTATTTTATGTTCCTCTAACCAAACCGGCATACATTATTTAACCTTAAACTCTCTGTTTTATAACTATATGACTGTTATTTATTTTACCCCACCAAAAACACATTGTAGAGATGCAGATATACAATTGGCAGGCGTATCCATCTACAGCGTGTACATCAATAGAAAATCTTAATATGTGAAAAATAGTTGCGTTTATTCAATTAATTTTATAACCAGGGTTTATGAAACCTAAAAAAAAAATGTTGGTTTAACTTAAAAAAGCAAGTAACCTGGTTGCCTTAAAATTTTGAGTTCATTTAAATAACATTTTTGAGTTAATACAATTAAGGAAATTTGTTTAATAAATAGAAACTCAAAATATTATTGTATATGAACCACATCAATTTAAAAAATGTTGTGATGAATCAGGAAAATAGCACGTTTCTTTGGCATGTTTCACTGCTTTATAACAAATAATACACAATTACACAATATGTTTAAAATGTTGAGTTAATACAATGAACATTTTTCAGAATCGTCATCACCCTTTATTCAAATATTATTAAAAGATTTTTTAATTTCAATGAACTCAAAATTTTAAGGCAACCAGGTAACTTACTTTTAAAATATATTTTTTTACAGTGTAATAAAAGGGCAAATAACAAACCGTGTAATAACAAACATAAAGGATAAAGAAAATGTTCACTCAGAAATTAAAATTCTGCCCTCATTTAGTCACTGCAATGTCGTTTGTAACTTATAGACTTCTTTTCTTCCTTAAAACCGAAAAGAAGTGATTTATAGCAGAATGTTCAAGCTGCTCTTTCCCGTACAATGACCATGGCTGTGAAGGTAGGATTTTCTGCGTCTTTGATATTTTGCTCACAGTCTGTTTTAGTGTCCACACAAAATAAAGTATGCGTTATGGTTTCAGAGTGACACGATATTAGGTATATTATGACAGATATTTTTGTTTTGCGGGAAGTCCTATTCCCTAAGAGTCCCTCAGGGCTCTGTACGTGGCACGCTTGGATTTCAATTGTTCATTAATTCCCTAATTATTTAACTGCAGATGATAGAGGTAATATTTAGTAGCGTTATAAGTGTGAGGAGAAGTTAAATGTGTCACCCTAGACGATAAATTGGAGAAATATAATTGTTTTATGTTACTGATGTAAAAACAAATAGTGCGGTCTGTTTCTTTCAGCTGTTTCCTCTTTTTCCATCTATATATTGTATTATGTGACCTTTCCATTTGAGAGATAAAGAGAAGGGGGGTGGGGGGATACAGAGAATAAAGAAGTGTCAGAGCCTCGCAGAATAGCACAAAAAAATAAACAGTTTTAGCGCAAAGGATAAAATATCTGCAGCTTAGAAGAACTAAGTCGATAGGGGAGGGGGGATAAGCCATGTAAATATTCTTCTGTTTACCTGTCTGCATGTCGCAAATTAATCACTCACACACACACGCACACACACACATGCGCGTTTACCTGTCTGTGCAGCCTACATTAATCATGGGAGTGTATGGAACAGCTTCACTGTAAACAGTTCTAAGCGCTACCAGTTGGCACCATTTTGTTTTGGTTAGGATACAGAATGAGTGATGGACCCTTAACACTGCACTGAGGGGCTGCCAGCCATGATGGAGGGTCGCGGGACACTAGGGTGCGAGTTTGTGTGTTGTGTCTGTCTTCAGATATCAGTCATTGACTCCCTACTACCCTTAAGTTCAAAAGTAATGAGCGTAGAGTATGTTTAGGTGTGTGTGTTTGTGCCATGTGAAATTTTCCAGAGGAAAGGATATCGCTTTTCGATAGCTTAGGGGTCTAAGCTATGGGGTGCCAATTTTGGTACAGAATTTGACATCTTTGCAAAAAATCATCAGAAATATATTGTTAATATTCAATATAATGTTCAGCCCTAGTTTAGTTAATAATGTTAGTGTTTAGTATTGAGACAATGAGATATCCGTTGTTGCTTTTATGTTTTCATTAGGTTTTCACATTAGCTTTTATAAAGGTGTGTGTGTGTGTGTGTGTGTGTGTGTGTGTGTGTGTGTGTGTGTGTGTGTGTGTGTGTGTGTGTGTGTGTGTGTGTGTGTGTGTGTGTGTGTGTGTGTGTGTGTGTGTGTGTGTGTGTGTGTGTGTGTGTGTGTGTGTGTGTGTGTTTAAGAGAAAGTTAACGGAAATAAAATTAAAGCTGAAATATGAGAAGAAGCCACAGAGGGCCAAGGTAGTTAGTTCTGCTTTTTTGCTTTATAAGATTCTTACCTGCTGATTATTTTACATTTAAATCATTTGAATTCGGTTCGGCTTAAATATGCTTTCATATGTAGGGGTCTGGATTACCGCTCAACATATCTTTGCAAGGGGGGCATCTTAACTCAGCTCATTATCATAGCATTTCTCATACCTGCCTCATTAATTTCTCCTTTTTTGGAGGGCAGAATGGTTTAATTTAATATATTCTGCGCATTTAATCATAAGTCGCATGTACTCGCGGCTATGGAAGAGCTGGACGGATCGCAGGCCTTTTGATTTTCACAAATCCAACATCCTTCCATGGGTTCAGTAGTGCTCATGAAAGAAAGATGCTCCGAAATCGAATAAAAAGAAAAAGATAGAGGGAGTTGAACAAGGCTGGAAAGTGAAAGAAGGTTAAGTATACAAGATCACTCTTTCATACCATTTTTTTAAACAGCGACATGCACACATAAACACCCGTTCTTTTAAGTATTTTGAGAGAATATACAACTTTAAGTCGTGTTCAAATGTCATTGAACATACTTTTTCTGGTATAGCTAGGATGCTTTTGAGGCATTTTCATGTTTTTTATGCTAAGGACTTGGCATAAAAAGTAGGTTGTTGTCTTGAAAGAATTTTGACCCCAATGAGTAGCTATTTGTAATGCATGACCAAAAATGGGTTATAGCTAATTAAAATGTAATTGCTGATAGTAGATATTAGCATTAAATATGGCTGATTATGTGTTCAGGATAACCAGTTAACACTGTTCTAAGCTAGTTGGCTAAGTGGTTAACTTGCTAACTAAAAACAAACAATAGGGAAGTGTTTATTGAAGCAGCTTCGGTCATAAAATGCAACATTTTACAGTATAGCTCATTTAAAAGCCATTAAGACATTTTCATGAATGTATGTTTATTACTTTATTTAAACAAAACTTAAAAAATCTTAAAAATAAGCCCTGTCTAAACCATAATTTCTGGCCACTCTACAAAGAAGAATGTAACACTATTAATGTCAAATTCTGTAAATGTTAACCTTTTTTAGGGATTTTAGGAGCAACCCTTGTTTGACAACCCCCTTCTCTAGATGATCTTTTCACTGAGAAAAAAATCAAGAATTCCTTCACACTTGCTAAAAAATATTATGTTCATCCACATTTATCCACACAACCTCATTGTCATGAGCAATGGCATTTAATTCCGGTAATAACGTTTTCACGCAGGTTCATTATTAGCATGCGTGTCGGGGGAAGTTTCCCGGGTGAAGTTTATGAATTCCCAGGTCAGCACTTACATTAATGAGAGCGTCGTTGAGAGCTTTCCGCGCTGTGTTTTTTTGCTAATTCCTCTCAAATTGTGACCTGTAACGTGTCTTCAACCCTCCTGTTTGAAACAGAGGCTTTTAACGCTTAGTGCATGTGATAGATGGAGCTTAGAAGAGGAAAAAAAGACACTTCCAAAGAATGCAGATGATTAGTTTGACGAGTTGAAGAGTGGGAAAAGAAGTGTTCTGTGCGCTCATTGTGTTTCAATAACTTTAAAAAGAAACTAATCCAGTGTACTCTAATTGCATGCCACCTCCCAGATGGGGACCTCTCCTCTCCAGATTCATTGTGGTACAGAATACTGCAGCAACCTCTAAGGATCCCGCTTGCAGTATTCCTGTAGATCCCATAATGAGTTTTTAAAAGATATAATAGTGCTCTATTAGAGATTCTAAAACCCTAAAAAAGAGGTTTGTCTTTGCAGGCATCAGATATTAACGTTGACGCTGGATTAAGGTTTCATTTCGTCCATTATTCGGCCCAGTCGGCAATCTGGCAGATTGACGGGAGCTTTTAATTAAACCGCAGTAATTATGGTGGAAATCTCTCACGGAAAAGAAAGACTCCAAATTCATTTCATCTGACTAATTATCGGCCACATCCTGATGCCGGAGCTGTAGAAGTTCGAAGCGGCCATCTGAGACGCCAACTGCGCAATTGGGCAAGAGAGGTCAGACAATAAGAGGCCCGATGTTCTTTGTGCAACAAAAACTCGTCGGTTCGCTGTCTTCATTAGATCTTTCGGTTCTAGCTAACACAATGAACGCAATCATCTCTTCCTGCGGTGTGGAAATGAATATCGTAAGTTACTTTGAATTCGGCCAAGGAACAATCACAGGGAGGAGATAGTGCTGTTGATTTTGCAACCGTGGCTGAGCGAGTCAGTGAGTCAGAATGTTTGCTGACTCCGCCGAGAAAAGGACGCATGGGACGCTCGGTTTTCCATCTCAACCTCCCCCTCTCTCTCTCTCTCTCTCTTCCTGGGTTTAGGGCGAAAAGTAATATAGGAATCGCTTTAGGCGGAAAAGAGCATTGCTATTTAGGCTTAGAGGCTCAATCAGTCTGGCTGGAATGATGGCGATGGTGAGTTACCATTAGGCTGACCTGATTAGGGCCGACTTAGGCACCGCAGTCATATGTGGCATTTCCCTGATAGTGCTGGAATCTGGATTTCCCGCTTGGCTGCATCCGTACGGCTAAACTCAACCAAGCGCGGTGTCTCTGAGCGCGCAGAGCGGGAAGGTAATTCTCATTTCAGCCCAGTGCTCCGCACACTCGACAGAATCTCACACTACGGAAATCCGCCGTGGAGGGAAATGTGACGTCTTGCCGATTTCACAGAACTTTGGTGTAATGTTCAGGCCGACATCAATAATATTGTGTTGGGTGTGGTGGGGAAGTTATCTAGAAGAACGTTAAGAATGTCTACCTGTTAATACGCTTCAAAGGCATCCACTTTATGCCCGTAAACTGATGTTCATTCTGTGTTTGTGAGCCTGGATGAAGTTAGACAGATTATTTTTTTTGTATCAGACCAGCAGGTGATACTTAAGTTATGTGGCTATTTGAAAAAGAAAGATTAATATTTATATATATATGTATCATACATTACATTTCATACATTCATACAAGGTCACAAGTGTGTTTAAAGAGGAAAGAGTTCTGACTCAATGTACATTTGAGGTATCTAAGGTAGTTTCATATTCCATAAGCTAAATAATAGTAATAACTGCGTTAGCATTATCAAACACTGCTAAAATGGCAATGGAAATTGCTAAATGCAAGAAAAAATATTTTTTTATCATGCGGTTCATTTGTTCAGCATTAGCTGAAGTTTTGGCACGTTTTGTGATATACAGTTGCACAATGTGTGTTTGTGAAAATTCCAGTGGTTTGATTACATACAGTGCGTCTCATTTTCAGACCTGCTTCAGCACGATGGACCCACGTTTCTACTGGCATCTCTCTTTCTTTGTTTCTCTCTCTCTCTTTCTCGCAGTAGATGGTGTAATGTCAAGTTGGGCACGGAGCCCAGTTCTGCAGCAGCGATGCGTCCCGTACTGACACACGGTTACAGTTCCTCATTCAGCGCGTCCAATCCTCATTTCAGCATTATTTCATCACCTGCGTGTGTGTGTGAGCGTTTAACTGCGGATGGTGACTACAGGTTTCTACCGATGAATCAGCACGAACACAATTGGTCTCTCTCTTCCACGTTCTATTCTCCCGTTCTGTCCGTCTGTCATCGGGCTTCACCCACCCTCTGAGCTGTCACTCCAGAACAGGATGCCCATTTAGGTTGGACACAATTATACACTTATGTGTGTGTGTAGCCCATGCATGCCGTAAGACATCGAGCAGGGACCTGGGCCAGTCAGAAATGTGATCCGCCCCATTGGCCGCCCCCTCCCGCTCCGGGTCTGCCCGTCTGGGAGAGGGGAACAGTGGGAATTCTGTGTGGCTCTGGGCAGCCGAAGCCTCTTCCCAACAATTACCTTCAATTAGGGGAGCACAGTGGCACGCAGGCAGAGAAAGAGACCCCATTAGGGGCCAGGCCGGGCGACTGGAGTCGGGCCAGCCCTACTGTCCCCCTCTGCTCTCTTACACTGCCCCGGGGCTAGGGTTACACCACACACACCCTGTCTCTTCACCCCTACCTGTCTGTCTCACTTCTTCTGTCTTCCTCGTCATCCTCATCGTCTTCTTTTCCTTCTTAGGCCTTTCGCTAAGGAGAAGAGATGAGCTAGAGACCTTTTGTGAAATGTGTCTAATGTTTAAGTTAGAACAAATACAGTTAATGACTTAGCAAACCACTTTTTCTTAACATTTGGATTCTTTGGAAGGATTTAAAGAGTGGAAGGTGTGATACAGCAAAGAACAACACACGATAAGGCGATTTTTCCCACACATCATACACTTATCATTATTCGTATAATTACTGAGTAAATTAATAAACTTCTTTTGTTGTTTTGGAGTAATAGTATCTATCTTATTACCTCACACTACCTCACTGTGACTGGCCAGGCCAAAGTCCTGAACACTGAATAGGCATCTTTGATTTGTAAACGTGATGATCATATGTAATTCAATGTCACAACTAGTAGGGTTTTAAAACAAGTTATTTTGAGCATTAATTTGAATACATTTGTGGCGGACATATCACACTCTATTTCTTAAAATATAAGAACAATCATGAAATGATCCCTTTAATGTACAATAATTGTCAGTTTAAAAAAGAATAAGCCGTGAGCTCACTCAGTTTGCCAAACCACCCACCTAGCCCAAGTGTGTTTTAGCAGGAAAGAGAATCGATCAAGACATGAATCTGTCACAAATCTGTTGTAGTCTTAGTTTATAAGTGTATGAGTAATTCAGATGCCTCTCACCTGTGCATTCATTCAACTAAGATTTATGAAAGATTGCATTGTGTAACCCCAACAAGCTCAATATATTATGAGGTCAGTGAATATGACATCCAATAAATCAGAATGACACTTCACTCTCTTAGATTCCAAATCTCACACTCATACTCTGAAAACACAGGAGAAGCTCTTTCAGCACACCGACTTTCAATAAATGGACATCTAAAGACAATCCGTCTTCAGGAAACGATAATGCAGCGTCTTCCAAACACACTTGTCTTTTTCAAAGATTTTTCTTTGCTGGTGTGTTGGGACACTTTTTCAAGACACTGTATTGTTGTAAAAGCATAAGAACATTTCAAGAGTTCCTGTATTCAGCACAAGCATATCAAACTATGTCTCTTTTAATTTAGTTTTTCATCTAAATATCAGCCAATTTGCATGCCCCCCATTCATATTACATTTTCAGAGTAGTATTTAAAACAACATAAAATGAGTGACGCTACCAGAATTCACCCAGTTATTGAAATAAGTATTTGAACTCTACTACTTAATTCATTGTAACAGTTTTGAAATAATGTAGCACTTTTGCAGTACCAATAACAATTGCTAGCTGTAAACACATATTAATCAGATTTGTCAGCCATGAAAATACCCATAGGTCTGTTTGATGGCTTAAAAAAATGATAAAGATATGACGAGCCCGTCCAATGTGAAAATAAACACTAAGGACACATGGTTCCGCAATGTGCACATGGTTTGAGAATCCATCATTGCGGTCAGCTGTCCAGACCCTTGTGGGAATTAATTGTCAATGACAGTAAAGTAGCTAGAAAAATATTTATCTGTTTTACAATGTATTACAATGCGATCTGTTTGGTTTCTATGGTTATCATCAATACCATTTATTAAAGCTGACAGTTTGTTGTTGTAACGCTGTATTTATGATTTAATTCTGCTTTTATTGCTTCACGGCAGGGCTCACCTCTCACCCTGACAGTCAGTTAATACAGATCACACACTGGGGCAGAAGATGCCGAACACACGAACACACACATACTTCTGCCTTGGGAAAGCACGGGGAGTGTCTAGACAAATCAAATAAATCATACGCATTGTCATCAATAAGGTCTCTGAGAAAAAGGCTCTTGGAAATTAATTGCGAGTCTAATATGCAAGCTGAATGAGAGGGAAAAAACAAACTCTGTGCCCTTATGTATATCTTCCAATTCAAATACATTAATTCCATTACCCAAACTATAAATCTGAGTTATTGCCTGCTAAAAGACACATCTTTAATTGAAAACGTTGGCCGCCTTTCTAGTCAGAATGCCAAATGGCTTGCAGCAATACGTTTTGAGCATCTGTAAAGGTGATGCCTGTGTTGACTTGAGCCTGTTTAGTTGTTTTCATTTATAGATGTCTATACAGTCATGCATAAGTTGGGTTATGGTTGTGTGTTTCCTTGTTTGATAACTAAGGGACTATTATTGTTACAAGTATTTAAGGTTTGGAATTCGAAAAATAGCCAAAAACCCTACTAAGCTTGGGTATGTTTTTCGTCTGATTTTGCTTTTCAAAGCGGTCGATCAAATCAAAACGAGCAAAAAATCCAGTTGATTTTCTATTACCAACTAGCAACAGCCCAGAACACCCTTGCAACATGCCTAAGCTATTCAGAATACCCTAGCAACTGCATAGCAACACATTATGAACACCTTAGCAACTGCCTAGCAATTTAACCAACTAGGCTTCCGAACATCATGTTTGGGTCTAGTGGTATAAGTGTGTGAAGTGAGCAGTGTTCTCAGTCGGAGTTGTTGGTGTGCATTGAAATTAAGTGAGAAGGTAAGCATCCAATGTATTTCCATCACTAAGAGAAATGTACCCACCCAAAGTCTTTAAGCAACCGTGAGAGGACACCTCCAAGAAGTCAGTTACCGCAGGTTTCCATGGCGGATGTGGCTGGATGACCATTGGGACAGTGTGTTTGAGCACATGGTTGAACCTCTCTATAGCACCATTATCTGCTGGGTAATAGAGAGTGGAACGAAGGTGACGAATATTCCTTCCTTCCAGAAAAAGCAGATGTACACTGAACACCGTTATTAGTTACAACACTCAATGGATTTCCATGCCTGATGACAGAAACAAAACCACACAATCTGTTATGACAGTGCGAGTAGATCTCAGGCCATTTGCTGTAATAATCAGTTAATGTTATAGCACACCTGCAGTCGGATGAAGCAGTGTCAAATGGCCCGACTATATCCACAGCCAGTAGCACCGCCTGGAGAGGAGCAGGACGTGACTTGACAGTTTTGTCATTAAGCTGACACACGTGGCAAGAATCATGAACCTGGGCATCCATCCCTGACCACCAATAGAGATCATGATCAGGCGTTGTTCGGTTCTCACCTCTCCCTGAAGTCCTTCATGTGCTATGGAGACCAGAACAGATGAAAGAGCAGCAGGTGCAATCGGCCATGTGCCCTGGAAAGATGAAGTTGTCCTTAACAAACAGTTCCAGTTGCTGTTTACAGTACGACAACAACTCAACGTCCAGTCCTTTGGGTGAAGGAGGATGACCATTAGAAATCTGTGTTTGGTTTGGTTTGGTTAGAGCAGGGCAAGAAGCAACAGACAGAGAATTACAGGTGGCGGATGGAAAAGGCAAAAACTCCTCATCAACATTATCAGCTGGAGCTGGAGCAACAGAACTATCTGCAAGAGAAGAAGGTAAGGACAAACGTGACTGATAATTAGCAGGAACATTCTGAGTCTTTATTGAGCTGCAAGCCAGCAGCTTCTAGTCATTGTAAGACTGCTTGAAGTGCGCTGACATGTCATGTCCATGGGTTAAAAAATTACCTGGATGACATTATCATTCCTGACAAGCAACTCATGATGATGGTCATCATCTTCTGAAATGCCACAGGTGCTGAAGCCAATCCGTAAGGAGCAAGACAAAAACAGAACAGTTTGTCATGAGTAATAAAGGCTGTGAGGTCATGACTGTCCAGGCAGTGACTCTTGGTCGTAAGCCTTGCTCAGGTCGATGGTACTGAAAGCAGTAGAACCTTTTTGAGCAGAGAGTAGTTCATCCATGTTTGGGAATGGAAAAGAGTCCCCGATCACTGCTTTATTGAGGTCAACGCACATCCTAATTTATACACTCTAAAAAATGCTGGGTTAAAAACAATCCAAGTTGGGTTGAATATGGACAAACCCAGCAATTGGGTTGTTTTAACCTAGTGGTTGGGTTAAATGTTTGCATAAAACAACCCAATTGCTGGGTCAAAACAACCCAATCGTTGACTTTTTTTGTGTACCAACAATTAGAGACAAAACAAATTGATGTCTTAAGACACGCAACGATCGGTTTCTGCGAGAAACCGAACAGTATTTATGTTATTTCTTTAACACATATCACACGAATCTCATGTAGTATTCCCCAGCGCTATTAAGGTCCACCAAATAAGGTCAAAATACCGGCGCGATCATAGATATATATTTACGTAGATGCCTCATTTGACCGATCAGATCTTGCAGAAATCGATCATTTTGTGTCTTAAGACATCAATGTTTTGCTACGAGCCACAGGGTTTAATATGGATTCGTATGTCTATGTGTTTTTTACTCTCATAGAATTGCACCCCATTGACATGCATTATACGACTGGCACACTGCAACGATTGGAGTTAAAAATCTTCATTTGTGTTCTATATGGAGCTAGAAATATGACTAAATGTTCTGAATTTGAATTGTATAAATCTGAATTATTGACACGTGTAATCTGAAATGTTTTATGTCGAAATTGTATAGACACGTATTTTCAAACAGCAGATATTTTGTTCTGAATTAATAGACGGAAAAAATTCAGTTTTTGAAAATACAGATTCAAGATTTCAAATTCAGATCATCAAATTCAGTTTTCTACAATTCAAAAAAAATTCAGATCATCAAATTCAGTTTTCTAAAATTCAACGCAGAAATTCAGATCATCAAATTCAGATCGTACAGAAAGTAGGTCAGAGGCCATCATGAGGGAAGAGTAAAGGATGTCAGAAAAGTCGAAGAGCATCATCTGATCATTTCATTTCTTATCTGTAATGGAATAACGTGGAAAGATAAAACTGCCTGTTTACACTTTTTGTTTTGTTTAGATTAATGCACGGAACATGAGATTTCGCTAGATTTCTCTTTTTCGCTGCGTGGTTTACAAAATCGCCGATTAGTGAAGAAAATCTCAGCACCCGCCTGTTATATTTAACTGTGCGGAGTCAAGTCTGTGTGGTGAAGCTGCGCTAGACAGCGAAGAGCAGGTGTAAAGCACATACCAGTGTTTAGTCAAGTGTAAATATACAGAAATTATAATTTCTTTACGACACGCTCAGTTTTGGACAAGGGATGCAAATACTGTCATGCAATTTGGCTGAGGTTGGGTAGCCTATGAGGGTGAATTTAAATTTAAATTTAACTGTAACTCATAGCCCCAGATGATTGACGGGATAACGGAGGCTAGCGCAAGATAACCTTTAATAAAAAACATAGGCCTATATTTCTTTGCTTAATATAAGAGTTTTTCTTTATTTTATTGTTGTTGTTTTCAATCAAATAGCCTAATAGTGAACCACAAACTGACCTTAGTTTTAAAGGGAATTTCCAAATATCTTTTATTTATTTGTTATACCCTAGGCCTAATGCAGGTAGGCTATTTTATGTCATCCGTCTTAAGCCTATTCGTTTTAATAAACGCGTTTAATATTGTTACGTTTTTATTGAACTATTTTATTGTTGTGGTATTTTCATTAGGCTAATAGGCTAATATAACAAAACAATAATTCGCTTGAAAGTAATTAAGAGGAAATTTATTTATTTCATTTATTTGTTACAACGTAGCCTACCTTAGCCTATCTTAATTCGTCTTGGTAATAACGAATAATGTTGTTGATTATTTTTGTTTAAAGAGTGGAGGAAGATGCTGTCGAACACGACCAAAATAAGTGCTTCACAGATGCTGAATGTCACAGCAGGTTTCCATCCTAGGATTTTTATTTTTATTTTACAATAATAAAACTTCAGAATAATCATAAAAACTTCAGAAAAATAATACCTGCAACCGTTTTGAATATTGCTTGATCAAGTAGGGCCTAGCCTAGGCCTTTCGGTCTAAACGGTGTTAATGAAAAACACAAAATAAAAACATGACATTTGTTAATAAAAATATTTTATGTATAGGGCTACAATTAAACAATATAGCTAGGCTATATAAAGTTTTGTTTCAAAATGGATGAGGAAAATACAGCGCCTTGAACATCTCTGCAACTCGTCTATACAAAAAAATGTGGCGTCTGTCAAAGGCTGTTGGAGTTTCTAATACTGACAAAAGAAAGGTAAAATACAGAGTACAAATCAGAGATTTGATGTTTTTGATCAATTTGATGTTCTTGAACTCTGAAGCCAGAACGAATAACTTTGTTTGGTTTGAATTATCTGAATTATCATGCGTTCTTGGCCACGTCAAACCGTGACTGGCTGCATGTTCAATGCTTACGTTAAAATTGTTGCTGACCAAATATTTTACTGTTACAATCTTTTTATGGATAGTAAAATGTTGCATATATAGCAGGACAACTGTGTCCACGCCAATGAGCTTCGTCATAAAGGCAGTTACATGCGGTCCTGTCAGACAAACTATCACACTCGTGATCTTCTGATTAATATTAATTTCCTAATTTAGTAACAGTCATATTATTCTGAAGTGGAACTGAACACTGGTCTGCTTTACACCTGCTCTTCGCTGTCTAGCGCAGATTCACCACACAGATTTTACTCCACAGTTAAATATAACAGACCGGTGCTGATATTGTCATATTTCTGATTTGTTTTTTTCTGTGAAACGCACATGAAAGCCCGATCTAGGACCTGCCCTGTACAGTTTTAATAAGCAGTAGCCTACTACTGCTATATAGAGGACAATTATTGTGTTGAACAGACCTGGACTGAATCGAAATCGCCCCTATACCCTAAAATAGGGCAGCATTTGAGGGACAGCCATTTGTAGTGGTGTCCGAAACTAGTGGACATGTTCGAGTGCACTCATTCAATCCCACGTTGCACCGCAATAACGAGTTTACAGCGAATGTAGCCTACAACAGCTGTCCGACTTCACACACTCGTTTTCATTCACTCATTCAATTGAACGGTATTAGTGGACTAAAGTAGGGAATAGTGAATGAGGCTTAGGGGGCGATTTCAGATTCAGCCCTGGGGAACGACAGATGTCAAATGCTGAGATTTTCTTCACTAATCGGCGATTTTGTAAACCACGCACGAAAAAAGAGAAATCTAGCCGAAATCTCATGTTCCGTGCATTAATCTAAACAAAACAAAAAGTGTAAACAGGCAGTTTTATCTTTCCACGTTATTCCATTACAGATAAGAAATGAAATGATCAGATGATGCTCTGTTCGACTTTTCTGACATCCTTTACTCTTCCCTCATGATGGCCTCTGACCTACTTTCTGTACGATCTGAATTTGATGATCTGAATTTCTGCGTTTGAATTTTAGAAAACTGAATTTGATGATCTGAATTTTTGCGTTTTGAATTTTAGAAAACTGAATTTGATGATCTGAATTTCTGCTTTGAATTTTAGAAAACTGAATTTGATGATCTGAATTTGAAATCTTGAATCTGTATTTTCAAAAACTGAATATTTTCCGTCTATTAATTCAGAACAAAATATCTGCTGTTTGAAAATACGTGTCTATACAATTTCGACATAAAACATTTCAGATTACACGTGTCAATAATTCAGATTTATACAATTCAAATTCAGAACATTTAGTCATATTTCTAGCTCCATAGTTCTACTGAAGAAACAAACACACCTACATCTTGGATGCAATGGGGGTAAGCAGATAAACATCAAATTTTCATTTTTGGGTGATCTATCCCTTTAAGTCCTACTTAAGTGGGTCAAAAAGCACTCTCTAATTGTATTTAATATAAATTGAAACTAATAAAGTTATTACATTCAGTTCACACTTAAGTATATCCGTGTATACTTGATGGTTACACTTTATTTTAAGTTGTCCTTGTTACAGTGCAATTATACAATTAGGGTTAGGATTAGGGTTTGGTTGAGGGTTAGTTGCATGTAAGTATGCATGATTCATAGTTATTACTACAATAACTATATGTAACAAGGGCACTGTAATATAAATTGTTACCAAATTGTTTTAAAGTATATTATTTCTGTAATAAGCACTCTCTTTAAAAAGATGCCAAAGTGTTATTTTTCACAAGGGCTTTTCTAGTTTTCTATGCTTCATTAATGTTTTATACTGAAATTCTAACTTCACAATATGCAGTGTTCTCGCCGAGTGATTGTAGATGTGTTGAGGGAATAAAATCTCACATTGTTATGATTGTGTAAACATGGAGACAATGTATCGAGATATGACAGTATTATCAGATTTCTCATTGTGAGGCGCTGTGTTTGACTCTATCTGTGAAGACATGCCACTGATACCCAGAAAATATCCACAAATGCTTCCGCGAGAAGCAACCTTTGAATTGTATGTGTGCGCCTGACTCAGTGAGTGTGTGAGCATGGCCTTTGTGCGTGTTTGCACGCATCAGTGAGACAATGATAACATTTGTGCTGTTTCTAATTAGAAGTTAGTGAAATTGGGATCATTAGTTTTTCAATTAAATGATACAGCATTTCACAAAGCCACTGCTAACCAGTTTGTAATTAATACAGAGTTGCAGACTTTCTTCATTTTAATGCAGGTTTACTTACTGCTGCTTTCAAGGTGGTAAGTAAGGAGATGATTCCGCAGACGATACATGCGGCATCATTTGGTTTGTGCGAAAAGTGTCAGTGTTTGTTAAGGTCAGATAGTCTTGAATAGGGGGTCTGAGTTGGTGCATGGGGTTTTACACTTTTAAGTTAATATTAATTTAAATAGATCCATAATGTTCATTGTAACTTCATCATACAATTATTTTAAATATTTTACTGCGGTAAAATAGTGAGTGCGTGTCTGCGCGCGTGTGTGTGTGTGTGTGTGCTCACGTTTAAAAATAAAAATAATGTATACAAGTAAATGATACATATTGATTATTTTAGTGTAAGTCAGCCTTAAAATTCAGCATTCAATTTCACTAGCTCTGGCTGTACTAGCATGGCATTCTGCACTGTATACTGTATACTTTATACAATTTTTCCATGTTTACCATGTGAAATGGTGTTCATATTAAATACTTGTAGCATGGCCTCATTATGGCATCCAGCTGTTCGTCGAGTTATCTTGAAAATACAAATGATTTACATTTAGCAGACACTTTTATCCAAAGAACAATAGAAGCATTCAATATAATTGAATGATATTTGGTATTTTTATATAGTCTGATTAAATAATGAATCTATGAGTTAATATGTCACTTTTTTATTTATATCACTTCTAGTTATTTCACTTAAAAGTCAGGATATTTTATGTATTTAATAGGGCATTTTTCAGTATTAACATGCTAAGCATACTGTGTGCAGATTATGCAGCAAAGTAGCATACTTTAAATTTATGTTACTGTGACTAATTATGGATCTCTTTCTACCACCGTATCACAGTGATTTATTGTTTAAAACAACTGTTTACAATGGAGACCAACTTTTAAATCTTTCGAGATTGACAGGGATTGAACACACACACACACACACACACACACACACACACACACACACACACACACACACACACAGACACACACACACACACACACACACACACACACACACACACACACACACACACACACACACACACACACACACACACAATCATCCGTAAGTGGTACGCTACAAGTGTATGTCAGACTCTTGAGCGTGTGAGTGTGTTTGTGTGTGAGTGTGATAAGATCTCAATGATGTCAGGAGATTATGCTCTTAAAACCAGGACTAATTATAAGCTCTCTGCACTAAGCACTGGAAAAGTATTAATTAAACCATCTCATTTATCAAAACCTTTTGGCACGGGGAGCGTAAAGAGGAAAAGTCAGGGAATGTGTTTGTGAACTGCAGACAGTTCAGTTCTTCAGGCTACTTTAGCTAGCTAACGTAGCTAGCTGACAATACAGACCTTTTTCACACAAATTATCAGCATTAAAGTAGACAAATATTTTAGTACATTTTCAGTTTCTATATCTGGAGAAAGCTGGCTGTTTGCATTTGCATTCATCTTAAAGCTTGGTTAGCGCAGGACCCACTGGATGTATATGGTTAGCAAATGTTTAGCCACTCACCTGAACCCATTAGCGATGTGACAATGATGGCAGCGGACTGGTAATAATTGTACATTTTATGCTTTTAACAGCCTATAAAAAAATTGGGCATTGGTAAAACATCTACAACAATATAGCCAATGAAGAATTAGCAATATACTATAGGCCTATATAATATGATGCTAATGTATATTAGCATAATACACAACACAATTTGGTGTAGATTTTGAAGTAGAAAGACTGAAATAGTATTTTTCTGGCAAAATAATAATAATACTTTATACTAACCTCTTGTGAGAGGCCCTTAACTCTAAACTTTCTAAACAAAATAGTAATTTTAATCATAAAGGCATTAAGTTATTTTGTAATAAGATTTGCTAACTGCAATTTTTTTGCTAGCTGTTGGACCATGGCAGTATTTTCCTCCTTTCTCTTGATCTCTTTATATTTTTGGCTCTTGTTCTCCTCTCACTCTTTCTTACACAAATTCTTTTCTTAATGGTTGAGAGTTTAACTTTGCTAAGATTTTGTAGGCTTTACAATAATTACGTCCACCTTTAATCTAGCACTCATACTTTTCTAAGCTTGAACAGTATAACACACTGTTTGCTCTCATGTTTTAAGCTAATTTTGAACATGAATCAGAAACGGTACATCAGAGCTTCACATCATACGTCCTATATGAGTTCTGTACACAGTGAGTCTCATTAATGAGCCGCTTGAGTTATTCTGCCTTCATTTAAAAATGTATAAATTCATGCTTTTCATATTCCGTGCTGGAATCCCATTACGCTGTGACTGTAATATTTCGGGTATTAAGCTCAGTGACTCTGCGCTGTAATGGCTGAGAGGGGCCTTGCGCGTCAACGCTTTGCGTTACGGACGATATTAATCAGGCTCTCCCCAAAGAAAAGACGAGCTGAGAAGAGAGAGAAGCAAGAAAGAGAAACATCAGAAAACCAATTCAGCGAACAAAGGCCCATGTGTTCCCTGGTGGCCCGGGATCGAAGAGCAAATGAAAGAGGGGAACGAGAGACAGAAAATGAAAGAATAGAGGTTTTATCAAGGTGTTGGGTGGAAAGATTTGGAGGGGTGAGGTGGAGCCATTGTGGTGCTTTGACTGAATGAGGAAACCCCGTCAGTCAGGTCAATTCATTTTGAATCTTTTTTTCTCTTTATCAGGTGGTTTTGTGAATAATTGAGATAGTGGGTAGAGGGCATTGTGTCAAGGGGTGTTCCCACTCACTAGCTCTGTGGTTGACGCCACCACACAGGTAATTTGTCTAGTGTTTGTTGAAGCAGGACCTAAGAATTGGGTGTAAACTTGGCCAACTGGCAATGTTTTATTGAGTCATTATCGATTCTTAACCCTCATTATCAGGTTTCAGATTTCAGAGACTAACCTTTTCTAGTACCTCAGAAACATATTCACGTGATTAATGAGCAGTGTTGGGGAAAGTTACTTTTCTAAGTAATGAGTTACAATATTGCAAAAAAAAAAACTAATTGCGTCAGGTTACTTTTGCGTTACCTTTTCTCATATGGGCTGGGCTTGCATGTTTGTTTTTTAATAATAAAATTGGTTTTCTAGTTTTGGGAAATGTAAAGGCCCTTTCAAATCAAAAAGTGAAATGAAAAAGCCTCAGGCTGAAGAAAATGCAAAATCACGCCTGTACAGTAGAAGTCAATAAATGAGAATACAAAGTAACTTATGTTACTTATTTGAAGTAAATCTTGTAAATTAAGTAAAGCGTTACTTTACTTGTAACTTGAAAAGAGTAATCTGATTACGTAACTCGTTACATGTAATGCGAAACCCCCAACACTATTGATAGGTCATTCTTTATTAGCGGTGGCAAATGTCCCTCAGCAATTTGTGTGGTGTTACTTTAAAATATGTATTTTACCAAGTTTGAGAAATATTATGTAACAAAATCTGCATTTAATCAGAGGAACATCACCTAGTGAAACGAAGTAAAAGTAGATGTTTTTCATCTCTCTATGAAAACAGGGAATACTATTTGGACTACTTTAAGTTTATAAAGGTCATTCTAAGTAACCTGACAAACCACATCAAGATGTTGGGTCTGGGAACTCACCGTTGGCAGGGCTCAATCCGAGGGGTGGGATAAACGGTTGTCTTTCAAATTTCCTCTGCACTCAATCGGATAGCACTACAACCAACAAGAGCAAAAAAAGAAGGTGAAGCGGGGCTAGTTGATTAAACTTTCGCCGTATCCGGTCGGCAAAACTCTGAACACATCTTCCTTTTTTAAGAATGATTTCAGTGCCGTTCTTTTCTCGAAGAAAAGCTTAACTCCGAGTCTTCCAGAGTCACGGCCAAAGCCGATTCGAAAGACCACCGTTCGCCAGCTTCTTTGTTTACAAGTAGCTGGATGAAACAATTTTTATTCAGAAATTGCTAGTACATTTTACAAATAATTAGAAAGATATGGCAAGTAATCCTTTAAAATAAACATCAAATTTTAAAGTAGAAAGACTGAAGTATAGTAAAACGCACTACAATAACCTTTTTTCAATTTCAAAAAAAGCTTTTTTACAGTGTAACTTTTTACTTTTACTCGAGTACATTTTAATGACAAATGTACTTTTACTTTGGTACTCTGGTTGATTTTCTTCTCGTTACTTCATTCTCAAATGAATCACTCTCTTGAGTCGATTCTTCTCAAAGAGCTGGTCAAACACTTGGCAGAACGCTCTTAATTGGTTCTCGAATCAGTTGGTTGATTATTTGAGCTGTGAACAGAACAATTATTTGATCAATTAAGTGGTTTCTCACTTACACAGTAACAGGAAACTTAAGAAGATGGAGAAAATAAAGAGCGTCGGATGAAGTGGACATGAGCGTTTCTGAAAATGTGTGTTTTTGCAGAAATCATGTTACACCTTGTTTATCTTAAAAATGAACCTGATGTACTTCAAAATAAAGGTTTCCCAAAGGTGTACACAAACGTATTAGCCACCTACAGTGAACCAGAGAGGCAGAGGATGCTGGGATATATAGGTGAAGTTAAAGAGAACAAGGGTTATACGACTCTTGTGTCTCTTCTCTGAGTAATATGAGGAAGAAATGGAGAGAGATCTTGCTTTCTGTGTTTCATTAATTTAACATTTTTATCATTGTGCTGAGATCTGTCGTGTTGCGCAAACGCCATGATCATGGGAGATCGAACATGGATTATGTTCTGAAAAAGGCAGTTTATGCAGACCACAGGAAGTGTGCGTTTGTTCAGAAGTTAGGCAACGTCTTATGTTGCTGAAGAACATTAATCTGATGGAATGAGGCTGATTATGCGAAGATTGAAATACAAACATTTATACAACTTCTACGCACATCACTCGATCTGTCCCTCAAGTTTCCACCTCAACATCTCACGCCAACATGCTTTACAGGAAAATAAGCGCTTTTAAGACTAATAATTTTTTTGTACCTATAGGCTCAACAACTCGTCCGCTAAACACACACTGGTTTAATTACAACACTCACACAATTGTGTGCGCATGTGACTGATTTAGTTATATTTATTTTTCAGTCACTGCAATTCTATGTAAATTACAATGAAATGTACACCACCTCCAGCAATCCCTCTGCTTCGTTTTCAAATGCTTTCTCTTTTCCAAATTAAAAAATATATATAACACTATCCACACCTCATATGTTTTAAAAAGCCTCCAATTCATGCTGTCGATAATGCAGAAAGATTCTGCTTAATTAAACTTGTATAGGCAGAGCAAAGTTTAAAGAGAGAGGCGAAATTCACTCATGTCATGCTATGAAAATGTGCAAATTATCAAATACAAATTAATTAATGTTTTGAGCCCATGTTCGGAGCAATGAATTGCATTTAGAAAATTAAAAAGATAGGAGCCGCTCAGCCTTGCTTCGCTAGTGTGTAATTTATTACTGCTACGTTCAAAAAGCAAAATAAAACCATGTCACAAACACAGCCCGTCTAATGTCGGAATGATTTTTATAATAGCTATACCCTAAAACACTGGTCCCGGCTGAGTTTTTAATTAAAAGAAAGATGCACACGAGAGATGATATACATTGCTCTTTGACATCTGAGAGTAAATGACCCTATAGGATAAACTCTCGCCGTCTTTCCCATTCTGGCAGCATATTTACAATTACTGAAATGTTCTTTATTTAAATAGTTTTTCTAATTCTTAAAACCTGGGATAAAACATTTTCCCCATATATATTTTCATTATTTCATTTGAACACAAATGCATTATTCATTTTACACTTTATCATTCATTAGTCCTAAAACAACTTCTTCAGACCGTAAATCAATACTTCTATTTATTGAAACATATATTAAAGTTATGATAAACAAACATACATGTACCTTCAAAACCACTTGCCAATATGTCAGACACACACACACACACACACACACACACACACACACACACACACACACACACACACACACACACACACACACACACACACACACACACACACACACACACACACACACACACACACACACACACACACACATACACACACACATACACACAATAACATAAATTATACCTTTTAAAACATTTGAGATAATTGCTCTCATATTGAGGTGTTTAGCAAGCAATACCATATATATGTGTGTATGTGAGAGACAGAGACAGAGAGAGTGTGCATTGGTATTTTGTCTTGACCATAAGCTCTCAGATACATGATATTTTCATGATAAATTGGTAAAATTCTCTAGGGCCAGGACAAAATATTGATGGGTTATCCCTTTTTTATCCAGACCCAATGAGTCAGCTGTACCATAGAGGTTTTTACTAGGCCCTTCTAATCAACGTTTGACTAGAAGGAGAATGACCCTGTCTTTACCGCAGTGAAGGGCACTTTCAGAAACACTGAGTGCTTTAATCAAAGGGGACAAAGCCAGCCTAAGGGTCATCACATTTTGACCCTTGACCTGACGGAGACCCCTGCTCCTTGTTTGGTCCCTCAAGGGTCAGTTTGTCTTGAACAAAGCCTATATAAACACCAGGCTGTCAGTCACTTAGCATGCTAATGCATCTCAGTAGACTGAATGGATACGATTTTGAGGTTTCTGAAGGCACACCAACCTCATAGTCAACCGCACCGGCCTCAGGCACTAGATTGCAGCATTGTTGTTGAATCCCATATCAAAATGGACAAGGAGAAACCTGATCGTAGATCAGCTTTCATACTGTTGTACTGAGAGTGAATGCAGGCCCACAGTTGGAGAAGCACCTGGATGGGTCAGCGTGAGGTAAAATGAAGCAGCTATGTGTTAGTGATGGGGGCGCGTGCCCTTTGCCAATGACCTGAGACTAGATTTGCATTTCCTCTTACAATGAGGAAGGGCTGAATATATGTAGAAAAGGCCAGTGTCAGGTATCATGCAGAAAAGCACATATGCACAATGTCTAAAGGCCTGTTTGGGTCTGATGCGACCGCACAATACCAAAGTCTAAAATATTCACATGCGTATTTTTTCATCAAAATAGTCCCAGTGACGATTTTCAGTACTTTTCTGTTGAGACCCGAATTAACTGAATTGGTTTCTGATAAATAAATAAAAAATTCCAAACTTATTAATTACAAATAAATATATAATAATCAACCATGAACAGCTTGAGATTAATAGGAATAAGCTAAATATATAGCCTAAATACATTTTTATATCAAGGTTGATCCAACCAAAAAACACAACGTATACAATTTTTGGTTTATCAAAACTATCCACACCAATGCTTGTCAAAATGCATTGTTTTGTTGTGTATTGACCAAAAATTGACTTGGTGTGAACATACCTTCAGTGTTTCCAACATTAACTTAATCCATCTGTTCATACATTTGTGCTGAACTTTGATATTTGTGTTTTTCTTGAACTTTTTGCACTTTAATGTCCCAGAGGTTGATATAAAACAGATTGAAATTGTTGAAATCAACAGTCTTTTAATACATAATCTATGGAACATTACAGTATAATTCTGTGTACTCTGTGTCAATGTTGAGATTTCATTTCAAACTGCTATGCAAAATAGGGCCTAAAGCGATTATTCTCTGTGTCCTTTTTAAACTCTGACATACATTTGCGTTAAACTCTTTTACTTTTATCTCCCCCTTTTCATCATTTCTCCTTTACTCTTACTCACTTTCTCTTCACCCTCACTTGACAACTTCAACGGAACGGTACATCCGTGACTCGCCGCGAGTCCACATCCACCATTGTTCATTGTGAATGAACGTCCATCAGAAGAGAAAAGAAAGGACTGTGTGGTAAGGATTGGACGAAGGGGAGCGCAAGTTAATTAAGAGTGTGTGAGAAACAGAGGGAGCCGTACACCTCCGTTAAAAAGACGACACACTCAGATGAGAGGATAACGCATTAATTACTTCTCTCATTGCTATGGAGTCTGAGAGTTGAGAGAAGGTCATGGAGTCTTTGGCGTGGAGCACAGCTTTATTACAAGAAAGAGAGACGAAATGAATGGAGAGGGAATGGAAACTGGGAGACAGATGCAAAGGTGATGGAAAAGAGAAACTACGAAATTAAACCTGTGCCAATTAAAGCACTAGCCAAACAACAACAAAGCAAGTGTGTGAACATTTTTTAAACTTAAATTGTACTCTGGGGCCAAAATTGAAATATTTGAAGCTGAAATACTCAAAAGTAAGCTAAATCTAATGAAACGGTTCATAGAGAGACTAATGCTGCCTTTGTGTGCTGTCAAAATTATTGTAAACACAAGTTTCCTAGTTAAAAATTGGACATGAATGGACATAAAGTCTTAACCACTGGGAAGTTTGGTGATCATTTTGATATCCAAGTTCTTGAGATGGGCAGGCCACAAACTTTAAACGTGACAGAGGAATAGCTTTTTCCACAGCTGCTACATCGCCTTGTCTTGTCGTTAAAGTAGTGCACATTTACATATATGAATAATCATTTGAAGCGTATTGTATGTGTTAAACACAGCAAAATTAGCCTGCATTTGACTGAAATTCCAGAACCGTCAGCAAGCTGACTATAGATAGCGTGGTGAATGTTTATATGTTTATAATATGATTTTCCCAATTCATAGGCAAGAATGTCCTTTATGATTCCTGTTCTTTCCGACAACAGAGCACTAAATGCGACAAGCTTGTAATTACGACTTCAGAAGTGGGAAGTTGGAAATTTCCGATAACATGTGAAGGCAGCATAAATTATGTCTTTATTACTTGTAAAGTTGCAAAAAGTAAATGTTTTAGATTAGGGCTTTTATGTACAACTTAAAATTCCACATTAGTATAAGAAATAATGTGTTGTTTCATTTTAAAGTATGTGTTTGTGCTTGACTTAAAATATTAAGTTTAGTGAACTTTAGTTTAGTTGGATTTTAACAAATGTTAAGTTGTTATAACTAATTGAGTTATAGTGATAGATTTATACATATTCTGAAGAAAATACAATTTTGTTGTGTTGTATTTGTCGTATAGAGTAAAACGTACTGCCACAATGCCAGGGTGTTGCTATGCAGTTGCTAAGGCGTTTAGAGTGCGTTTAGTGCATTGCTAGGCCAGTGTTCTGTGTGGTTGCCATGTTGATGCTACTGTATGCATCTGCTAAAGTGTTCAGGGTGCTTTTTGGTGTGATGATACTGCATGCAGTGTTCTGGGTGGTTGCTGGTGTGTTGTTATGCGGTTGATAAAATGCTCTGAATTAGTTAACTAATTAGTTAGCTCATTGGAAAAACGCCCCAGTGACACTTTCAAATTGAAAAGTCTAGTTAGTGGAGATAAAAGTGTGTTCAGTTTTATCTGGAACAAATGAATGTGAATCTTGCAATGCTTTATTACATCGGTTGTTGTATCGTGGCAGTGGTGCTAAAAGGTTAATGCTCTATCCTGTTTGAAAATAATGTACCGCCTACACCAAACCCTTCCTTAAACCTAACCAATAGTGTTAACTAAAGGAAATGTGAGATAAAAATCCATTTGCTGAAGCAACCATTCCATTTTAGCTAATTTCTACAAGTCTTTTAGCTCTTTTATCGCGAATCGTGTTTCATGTGACTTGTACCAAAACGCTCCACAATGCAAGCGCAATGCTGTACCAGATGAGCTACCAAGTTTACTAGAGGACGTTACAGAAGCCATGAAGAGCTGGTTATGTGTAAACTACAAAGGCCTGGTTTCACAAATAGGGTTTAGATTAAGCCATGATTAGGCCTTGGTTAAATTAGGACATTTAAGGGAAAAAAAAACATTACTGATGTGCATCTTGAAACAAAAAAACCTTTTTTAGTCTGGGACTAGGACTGTGGACTAAGCATTGTCTGTGAAAAATGTTTTCAAAAATGTAGGTAGGCCGTGTTTTTCCAAAGAACCTATGTTGGAAATGTGTGCTGTTGCTGTGGTGGTTTGATAGGCTGTTGCTGGGTGGTTGGTCATCAAAAAAGTCCATGTCAAAAGTCCAATTGCTTAGAAAAGTAACAGCACAAATGGTGCAAATTACATGTTGAAGTTTATTTCTCAGAGTTACAACCGAGTGTAGCTTAATTTAAAACAGTCGTCAATGAGAGATAGCTGTTTAAATGTTCTCTTCTCCATGCCATATTGTATACTTCTTCGATTTGTAGCTGCTCCTTCACAAAAATCAAAGCAATCTGCACACCATGAAATTGAGTCTCTTCTGTTTTCCCTCCACACTTCTTCCACAGGTCCCGTGAGAGAGGGGCGGGCGGCCGTGAGCCGCGTATAATTACGTAGTGGCGATGAGGCCATATGATAGGCGGGACAGGGGGAATACGGTGAGATAATTAACACCGATACCCAACGCAAGACCAACGCAGGCGAAAGGTGGGCTCAGAGATAAAGCGCTCATCAGAGCGCGAAACCGCCCCGCGTGCAGATAGTTCTTGGGTAAATAAACGAGACGGAGCGAAAGGGAAGGAAGAAGAGCCAAGGTTAACACAGTTTGAAATAAGGTTACGCCTCCATCAAAGAGCATTCAGATGACATTAAGAATGGGGAGGTGGGAGGTGAGCTATTTTCCAGAGCGTGTTAACTTAATGGCCTTGCAGTCGCCTCAGCGATTTGAACACCGCCTCATAGAATAGGCCTCTTTTATTATCCATTTCTGACATTCTTTCTACTGAAATCCAATGATTTTAGGAAAAGTAGAGGCGGCTCATTCATGAAATCAAAATGGACCCTGATTACCCTGTTTTATGGTCTTACTGTGTATGCTCTGCGCATGTTTTTCTGAAGAGAATAAAAATGTCTTCATAATCAAAATGTGAGCTTCTGAAAAGCTTTTCATTTGACCAAATGACTTTTTGGTAGACAAAAGATTAATTAGTAGTAATTTATTTTTAACAAAACTGCATACAAAAACAACCCTATAAGACCCGATGACATTTTATGGTCACTTTTAAAAGATGTAAGGTGGTCGTCAAGAAAATTGGTTATAGTCAACCATTTGAAATTAGGACCTGCAGTGTAAATTATTAGTTATTTATTTAAAAAGGAATTTTTTTCACCATGATGATCCTCTATGCGTTTTGCCCATGTGAAACTGCCTTCAATACAATAATTATTATATATTTTATAAAATTATATGTATTTCAGTTCCAAAAAGTCATTTGGTCATATTTGGTCATTTGATTTTCATATCAAGACCATTTTTGACAAAAAAGTTTTGCAAACCACTCTTGTTTTTCATTGCCTAGTCTGTCTAGTTACAAATCCATCACATTATGTAACTAAAAGGGTTTTGAACGGCGCTTTATGGACTTGAGGAACACATTTACAGCATGTACCGTATTAATTGGGTGGATGTGAGTAAATGTTAGGGCCCTTCAACAGGCAACCATCTAAGAGGCCTTGACGGTGACCTTCTAAGGAAAGGGGCCTTGAAGCAGGCGAGTAGCAAGCATTTAGAAGTGTATTTGGATTGGAGATGATGAAGATTACCCACTATCCCTTTCCCCTTCGGTTCATGTGGGGGCCTGAGATACAAAGCTGAGATACTCTTGGGTTTGGAGATAAAGATGGCTTCTACGCCACATCCCACACAGACCTGGCACAGGGGAGATGGTTCAGATGCATTGGAACCAAAATGGAGGAAGCAATCTTATCATACTGCCGCAGAGATTAAACATTTCAACGTTACCTCCATTTTGAAGGGAATGTTGGCTCCCTCCTCGCCTGGGCGGACATGGAGATTGGTGCGGCACGGTTATTATTGATCCTGCAGTGCGCTGCGTTACGATAAGAAGGTTAACTACACCTAAGCACTCCGACAACCATTTCCACTTCGATGTTTAGCATTTGTGTATCTCAACTTGCTATGGTGTAGATTTGCGATAACAACCAACATCCTTGCTCGTACGGGGGATTCTGCCGATTGCTTTACCGATACTTTTGTGGTGTGCAAATTCTGGTTTCGAATACGTCAAGATGTGCCTCCTTCCTTCCGAGGGACGCACAGAGTGTGTGTCTTTGCACGTACCTACATGCGTATGGTGACAACTTCGGCCTGTTTTGGTGGGGATGTTTTGGTTTGATTGTTTGTGTGTAATTGAAGTCTGGCAGAAGCGTCTTTATCTAAGATGCTCCATTTGATACCCATCAGGCAGGCTGTTCCACCAGCTCACATTCCTCCAGTTTGTCTTCTCGAGTGTGTGTCTGTGCACGAGTGTGTGTCTGCTTGACCTGTGGCTTGATATCAGATATCTCTCTCTCTCTCTCTCTCTCTCTCTCTCTCTCTTGCAACACACTGGAGTTTTCTCTTAACACTTTCTCAGTAGCTTTCCTCTTTTTCTCCTTAAGAGTATAGATCAAACAAAGCTGTCAACCCAAATACACACTCTCAAATAGTTGATGAACACCCTCCGACGGCTGAAAACAACTACCCGTGTATGAGGGACACACTAAAAAGTGCCTTGTATTGTATGAGTGGCATTTTTTTTCTACTTAGACAGCATGAAAGAGAATTATAGAGCGTAGTCAGAGCAGAGAATGTCCTATTTTTTATTTTATGTGAATGAAAACAAGGCATAGACATCTATACTTTTTAGTAGGTGCACTGTTAAGGGTTATATATAATTTTAACATATTTTTCATAATGTTTTAAACTTAATATGTTCATGAAAACAAAAAAATTCTGTATTAAACATTTGCGCAATTAATTTTTCGTTGTACTATATAAAATGTCAAATTTATATATTTTTTTTGTCTGTATGTATTTGTGGGTATATATATATATATAGTTTTTCTTTCTGTTGACTATCTATAATGCGTGAGTGTTTATGTCATAAGTTTGTGTTGTTATAATATGCAATAACAAAAAGTCAAATCACAAAGAGTTTGCATTAGTTCGAAGTAAATGTACACATTAATACAGCTTGTTAATATACTAAATATTTCATATACTATATACAGTATATTTAAATATTTTCAAATATTCACATTTTTAAATTGGGCCCTTATGTAGCTCAAATAGTAGAGCATGAGGCAATAATTATGCAGTTGGTTCTCAAGGAATACATAACATAAAATGTACACGTTGAATACGGTTTACGGTGCTTTGGATGAAATCTGCCAAATGCATGTCTAAAGTTGACTTTTGCGTCACCATCAAAACCAAAAAGTTTTCATTTTACCACTAACCTTACTCAAAACCACCTCACGACGCCAAAGCGAGCCAGAGAGTTTCGCTTTCCGTATTTCATTTCTCAGTCAAGACCAATTCGGCAGTGAATGTATTCTTATCCGATAAAAACAAATTAATTTATCAAACTGTCCTAAAATAAATGCGGTTGTCATGACAGCGGTGACGAGCTTTGGCGAGCGGTGATGTGGGATTTATTAAAAGCAGGAGTCGGCGTCCCTGCGCTCCCTCGCCTGCATTCATCTTACTGACGCAGGCATTATGACTGAGATGATAATCATAACTCTGCCGGCTTTATTGCGCTTTCCTGCAGTGTGTTGCGGTGTGGGCAGCGGTTTGCCGACCAGGTGTGTCGAACTCAAATAAATAATGTTTTTGTTCCTAGATATGTAAATTAATTTATTTCAGACCGTGCGGTGATTAATCATCACAACCAATGTGTCCTTTCAGAGATGGATCCATTTAGATTAAAATGATTATTCATAGAAAATAGGAGACTGAGAAAATATGGTTTGAACTCATATCTGCTCAAATGCAGAAGGGTTTGGATGAAGTAGATGGAGTTTGACATTGATCCAGTAGTTTTCTTCAAGAACGATCATAGTTACTTGTCTGTTGACCTTCTTGTTAAACAGTAATGTGACGCCGGATATTAATCTCTGAAAGAAATATTGCAACAGCAAAGAACAGTGTTTCTATGTTAATGGAAAGCAAACATAAATATTGTTGAATTCAAGTTTGTTGAAATCTTGAAGCATATGTTTATGTGTGTGTTGGACCTAGATCATCTCTTTGATGGATAAACATTGTGCTTGTGTGTGTGTGTGTGTGTGTGTGTGTGTTTGAGTGTGTGTGCGTGTGCGATTTGCCTCCCTTTAACACAAGCGGATATCAGGCCCAGATGTGGGAGGGTCTGAAATGTAAAATATCACAACACACCTACACTCGCATTGCATTGGTATTTGTGTGCAAATGTGTATTTACATCTCAGTTTCAAGGATGTCTGCAAATAAATTGAATTTCCCATGTTAATTTATTTGTACACACACACACACACACACACACACACACACACACACACACACACACACACACACACACACACACACACACACACACACATGTTTGTTTTTGTGAAATGTGGGGACATTCCATAGGCGTAATGCATTTTATACTGTTCAAACCGTATTTTCTATCCCCTACACTACCCCTGCCCCTAAACCTACCCATCACAGGAGACTGTGCAGTTTACTTTCTGTGAAAAACCTCATCCTGTGTGATTTATAAGCATTTTGAAAAGTGAGGACATGGGGAACGTCCTCATATTTCACCCTCTTTTGTAATACCTATGTCATACCCATGTCATTATACACATTTGTGTCCTGATATTTCACAAAAACATGCCCACACACACACACACACACACACGCACACGCACACACACACACACACGCACACACACACACTGACCCTAGTGGACAATTAAGGTAATGGCTAATTTCCACCTGTACTAAGCATAATCCCACCCACCTGACACTATTCCTTTATTAGTTTATTAAATAAATAAATAAACAAACATCATCGTCGCTGATTTTAAGTGCACTTCTAAAAAGTTGTTCAGCTACTTCAGGGTTGTTCAGGGTTACACTTTATTTCGATGGTCCATTTTAGACATTCTACTAACTGTGAGTAACTTTGCAACAACATGCCAACTGGCAGTCATTATAGTATCTGCTAACACTTTATTTTGATGCTCCCCAACAGACAATCTACTGACTTTAGGTAACTTTGCAACTACATGTCAGCTTTTTATACTAACCCAAACCCTACCAGTCTATTAACAGTCTACTACAGTCTATGAAAACTCTAAGGAGAGTTGACATGTAGTTACAAAGTTACTTATAGTTAGTAGAGTGTCTAAAGTGGACCATCGAAATAAATTATTGCCATTTATTGTACTTTTTTTTTCTTCTTCAAAATAGTTAGATCCATCCTTATTAGCCTTGTATAAAAATAATAGATGTCTATACAACATGTCCAAATTTGGCTTTGTAAATGTGTGTATGTGCATTTAATAGTGTGGTACAGGTATCATCTAGTCAATGCTAGAATCCTGTGTGCGTGTGTAGGAGAGCATGTTGAAGGCGGTGAATGAAACGTGTTAAAGGTGCAAAATCTTCTGATCTTTAGTAATTATAAGTGGCAATGAGTTTAATTCATTAACGCAAAATCATCTTCTCTCGTTTATTTCCGCCCCTTTTGTTTCACTATCCTCCGAGACGTCCGCCCATATCTCTTTTCGCTCCTTTTCTCGCTTGTTTTTAACATTAAACTGAAATGAGTACGATCATTATCTGTGGCGTAATTGCAAGCTAATTATGAGTAGGAATTCTCACGTGGCTCAAGCAAAGGCTGTGTGTGAAGCACGTGTGTAGATATGCAAAGTTTGTGCGGGTATGTGTGTCTAGATGAAAGCGAGAATAAAGGCTTGAAGTGCTAACAAGTGAATGTAAACGCTATAGTTGTGCGTCAGAATGTAGTTTATAATGCTATGATGGTCATTCTGATGGTATCATAATATGGTAATAGCATGTTTAGTATATTTGTCTTGGTGCTCTATGATTATCATATTCATATACAATTGTGCTCTATGGTTAAAAGAATGACATGATGCCATTGGGTATTGTCTAAATAAACATGATAATGAATTTGAATTTTCTTGCAAACACACACACACACACACACACACACACACACACACACACACACACACACACACACACACACACACACACACACACACACACACACACACACACACACACACACAGGTTTTATATGATTTTAGTGTGCCCATAGTGTGTTATATATGGAGATTGCAGGGTCAGATTTGTGTGAGGTAACTCAGGTTAGTTTGTGTACATGCACTCGTCCCTTTTTTCCGCAGTGGGTTGGAAACAGGAGTTTCAGTCGTTTACTTTCCAACTCTGTACTTTCTCTTTCTGTTGCTTCCTCCATTCTGTCTCTCTCTCTCTCTCTCTCTCTCGTTCACACCCCTCTTTGTCCTTTTCTCTCTAAATTTCCCCTCGTTGTCTGGAGGCGTGCGTGTTGGGGAGACAGGTCTTTGGTAACGGTTACATAAAAGCCTCGGATCGGCAGCGCCTTTTCGGCATGTGACAGCAGTTGCAGCACGTTATATATCTGACAGGTGCACAGCAGGTGAGGGTCGCCCGTGGAAACAGTGTAACTAGGGGGCGGGCAGGAAGTTTAGGGATGACCACATCTCCTGGCTTGGGGCAGACAGGGCTAAACCACATGCGTTTGAGGATGCGTCTTTTTGTGGGAGGCCCAGACTTGCTTTATGTGCTGGACAGACCTAACCACACCCAGCTCTTCTGCACCGTCTGTGGGCTCAGCTCTGCGTCTGAACCCCCCAGACTCAGTGCGGTGGAACGGTGGTACAACCGACTGCATGTGCGTATGTGCTTTTATCAGAACCTGCCCTCTTGTAGCAGTTGCAAAAACGCCCACACTCGACTTTTTAACCCGACACCTGCTCTGTTTTTTTTTCTCTTGCTTTCTGTTGTTATTATTATATTAAGCTGATATCACTAAAAATTGTATTTATTCAACAGATAGTTCCCGTCCTGGATACTGACTGGTCAAAATGATTTTCCTGCCATACAACAATCTTTAGATCTATATTTACTAAATAAAATAAAATACGTCCATTTCTTTTTTTTAATTGGTTCAATGACAAATAAGATTGTCTTTGATAAATAAACCTATTTTCTTTATGTACTGTTTGTATTCTTTATGTACTGTTTGTATTCATGTTGGTTTTATGTGTTTTTTCATGAATATTATACATTTTTTTCTATTTTCAAGAAAAGTTTAAAATCAAAAGACTCTAAAACGCCATGTACTGTACCGAGACCAAAGCAATACAAATTTCCCTTAGATCTTGAATAAATGTGAGTGTATTATTCTTAAAGGGTTAGTTCACCCAAAAAACTAAAATGTCATTATTGACACACCCTCATGTCATTCCACACTCAAAAGACTTTCATTCAGAACATGTTCGGAACATGAATGAAGACATTTTCATAAAATCTGTGAGATTTCTGTCCCTCCATTGACAGCTACAGAACTACAACTTTGACGCTTCATAAAGAGATCGTAAAATGAATCCATATGAATTGAGTTCAAATTTTCTGAAGAGATGCGATTGATTTATATGATGAACAGATTTATTTATTATTTATTCACATATAAACATTCATCATCATCATTTATGGAAAACAGAAGCTCAAGCATGTTCTCTTGACGCGTGAGAACCAATGAGGTTCATTCTCGTGTTACGCAGCACGTTTGAGCTTCTGCAAGAACCAATGAGGTTCATTCTCGTGTTACGCAGCACGTTTGAGCTTCTGCAAGAACCAATGAGGATCATTCTCGTGTTACGCAGCACGCTTTGAGCTTCTGCAAGAACCGATGAAGTTAATTCTCGTGTTACGCAGCACGCTTTGAGCTTCTGCAAGAACCAATGAGGATCATTCTCGTGTTACGCAGCACATTTGAGCTTCAGCAAGAACCAATGAAGTTAATTCTCGTGTTACGCAGCACGCTTGAGCTTCAGCAAGAACCAATGAGGATCATTCTCGTGTTACGCAGCACGCTTTGAGCTTCTGCAAGAACCAATGAAGTTAATTCTCGTGTTACGCAGCACGCTTTGAGCTTCTGCAAGAACCAATGAGGTTCATTCTCGTGTTACGCAGCACGCTTGAGCTTCTGCAAGAACCAATGAGGATCATTCTCGTGTTACGCAGCACGCTTGAGCTTCTGCAAGAACCAATGAGGTTCATTCTCGTGTTACGCAGCACGCTTGAGCTTCTGCAAGAACCAATGAGGTTCATTCTCGTGTTACGCAGCACGCTTTGAGCTTCAGCAAGAACCAATGAGGTTCATTCTCGTGTTACGCAGCACGCTTTGAGCTTCAGCAAGAACCAATGAGGTTCATTCTCGTTACGCAGCATGTTTGAGCTTCTGCAAGAACCAATAAAGTTCATTCTCGTGTTACGCAGCACGCTTGAGCTTCTGCAAGAACCATTGAAGTTAATTCTCGTGTTACGCAGCACGTTTGAGCTTCAGCAAGAACCAATGAGGTTCATTCTCGTGTTACCCAGCACGCTTTGAGCTTCAGCAAGAACCAATGAGGTTCATTCTCGTGTTACGCAGCACGCTTTGAGCTTCAGCAAGAACCAATGAGGTTCATTCTCGTGTTACGCAGCACGTTTGAGCTTTTGCAAGAACCAATGAGGTTCATTCTCGGTTACGCAGCACGCTTTGAGCTTCAGCAAGAACCAATGAGGATCATTCTCGTGTTACGCAGCTGCGTTTGAGCTTCAGCAGAACCAATGAGGAGTTCATTCTCGTGTTATTCGCAGCAACGTTTGAGCTTCAGCAAGAACCAATGAGGTTCATTCTCGTGTTACGCAGCACGCTTGAGCTTCAGCAAGAACCAATGAGGTTCATTCTCGTGTTACGCAGCACGTTTGAGCTTCTGCAAGAACCAATGAGGTTCATTCTCGTGTTACGCAGCACGTTTGAGCTTCTGCAAGAACCAATGAGGTTCATTCTCGTGTTACGCAGCACGATTGAGCTTCTGCAAGAACCAATGAGGTTCATTCTCGTGTTACGCAGCACGTTTGAGCTTCAGCAAGAACCAATGAGGTTCATTCTCGTGTTACGCAGCACGCTTGAGCTTCAGCAAGAACCAATGAGGTTCATTCTCATGTTACGCAGCACGTTTGAGCTTCTGCAAGAACCAATGAGGTTCATTCTCGTGTTACGCAGCACATTTGAGCTTCAGCAAGAACCAATGAGGTTCATTCTCGTGTTACGCAGCACGCTTGAGCTTCAGCAAGAACCAATGAGGTTCATTCTCGCACGCATTTGTTAACGCTTTGAGCTTCTGCAAGAACCAATGAGGTTCATTCTCGTGTTACGCAGCACGCTTGAGCTTCAGCAAGAACCAATGAGGTTCATTCTCGTGTTACGCAGCACGATTGAGCTTCTGCAAGAACCAATGAGGTTCATTCTCGTGTTACGCAGCACGCTTGAGCTTCAGCAAGAACCAATGAGGTTCATTCTCGTGTTACGCAGCACGCTTGAGCTTCAGCAAGAACCAATGAGGTTCATTCTCATGTTACGCAGCACGCTTGAGCTTCTGCAAGAACCAATGAGGTTCATTCTCTGTTACGCAGCACATTTGAGCTTCAGCAAGAACCAATGAGGTTCATTCTCGTGTTACGCAGCACGCTTGAGCTTCCAGCAAGAACCAATGAGGTTCATTCTCGTGTTACGCACGCTTGAGCTTCAGCAAGAACCAATGAGGTTCATTCTCGTGTTACGCAGCACGCTTGAGCTTGCAAGAACCAATGAGGTTCATTCTCGTGTTACGCAGCACGCTTGAGCTTCAGCAAGAACCAATGAGGTTCATTCTCGTGTTACGCAGCACGCTTGAGCTTCTGCAAGAACCAATGAGGATCATTCTCGTGTTACGCAGCACGCTTGAGCTTCTGCAAGAACCAATGAGGATCATTCTGTTACGCAGCACGCTTGAGCTTCTGCAAGAACCAATGAGGATCATTCTCGTGTTACGCAGCACGCTTGAGCTTCTGCAAGAACCAATGAGGTTCATTCTCGTGTTACACAGCACGCTTGAGCTTCTGCAAGAACCAATGAGGTTCATTCTCGTGTTACGCAGCACGCTTGAGCTTCTGCAAGAACCAATAAAGTTCATTCTCGTGTTACGCAGCACGCTTGAGCTTCTGCAAGAACCAATGAAGTTCATTCTCGTGTTACGCAGCACGCTTGAGCTTCAGCAAGAACCAATGAGGTTCATTCTCGTGTTACGCAGCACGCTTGAGCTTCAGCAAGAACCAATGAGGTTCATTCTCGTGTTACGCAGCACGCTTGAGCTTCAGCAAGAACCAATGAGGTTCATTCTCGTGTTACGCAGCACGCTTGAGTTTCAGCAAGAACCAATAAAGTTCATTCTCGTGTTACGCAGCACGCTTGAGCTTCTGCAAGAACCAATGAGGTTCATTCTCGTGTTACGCAGCACGCTTGAGCTTCAGCAAGAACCAATGAGGTTCATTCTCGTGTTACGCAGCACGCTTGAGCTTCTGCAAGAACCAATGAGGTTCATTCTCACGCAGCACGCTTGAGCTTCTGCAAGAACCAATGAGGTTCATTCTCGTGTTACGCAGCACGCTTGAGCTTCAGCAAGAACCAATGAGGTTCATTCTCGTGTTACGCAGCACGCTTGAGCTTCAGCAAGAACCAATGAGGTTCATTCTCGTGTTACGCAGCACGCTTGAGCTTCAGCAAGAACCAATGAGGATCATTCTCGTGTTACGCAGCACGCTTGAGCTTCAGCAAGAACCAATGAGGATCATTCTCGTGTTACGCAGCACGCTTGAGCTTTTGCAAGAACCAATGAGGTTCATTCTTGTGTTACGCAGCACGCTTGAGCTTCAGCAAGAACCAATGAGGTTCATTCTCGTGTTACGCAGCACGCTTGAGCTTCAGCAAGAACCAATGAGGTTCATTCTCGTGTTACGCAGCACGCTTGAGCTTCTGCAAGAACCAATGAGGTTCATTCTCGTGTTACGCAGCACGCTTGAGCTTCTGCAAGAACCAATGAGGTTCATTCTCGTTACGCAGCACGATTGAGCTTCTGCAAGAACCAATGAGGTTCATTCTCGTGTTACGCAGCACGCTTTGAGCTTCAGCAAGAACCAATGAGGTTCATTCTCGTGTTACGCAGCACGCTTGAGCTTCAGCAAGAACCAATGAGGTTCATTCTCATGTTACGCAGCACGCTTTGAGCTTCTGCAAGAACCAATGAGGTTCATTCTCGTGTTACGCAGCACGTTTGAGCTTCAGCAAGAACCAATGAGGTTCATTCTCGTGTTACGCAGCACGTTTGAGCTTCAGCAAGAACCAATGAGGTTCATTCTCGTGTTACGCAGCACGTTTGAGCTTCAGCAAGAACCAATGAGGTTCATTCTCGTGTTACGCAGCACGCTTTGAGCTTTTGCAAGAACCAATGAGGTTCATTCTCGTGTTACGCAGCACGTTTGAGCTTCAGCAAGAACCAATGAGGTTCATTCTCGTGTTACGCAGCACGTTTGAGCTTCTGCAAGAACCAATGAGGTTCATTCTCGTGTTACGCAGCACGCTTTGAGCTTCTGCAAGAACCAATGAGGATCATTCTCGTGTTACGCAGCACGCTTGAGCTTCTGCAAGAACCAATGAGGATCATTCATCGTGTTACGCAGCACGCTTGAGCTTCTGCAAGAACCAATGAGGTTCATTCTCATGTGTTACGCAGCACGTTTGAGCTTCTGCAAGAACCAATGAGGTTCATTCTCGTGTTACGCAGCACATCTGAGCATGTTGGTTGCATAATATGACTTTATTAGCAAACCTGAAGACACAAAGTAATTGACAGACAGAGAGAGGTTTTACGCGCTAAGGTTTCTAATGGGCTAAACAGGGAAGGTTTTCAATGATATGTGTATTATTATTAAAAATATATATTTTACAGCACCCATTACAAATCCTTAATACTGTTTTAAAATGTGTATCTGATGTTTGAAAAAATATAGAATTTGTTAACTTTTAGAAGTATCCACATATGCGGCTTCCAAGTTAAAATACAAAGACTTTATGCCATGTTTAGATTTCACAGGGTCTTTAAAACATTCAGATAGATGTTATCCATATGATTTTCACCAGTTCGGTTTATAGTTTTTTGATCACATTGGTTTTGGCATTTACTGTACTCTGTTTTTCTTACAGCCAATTTTGTGTATCATTTCCTGGTGGCAGACATATGATGTGGTAAAGGACTTCCTGAGGCCATATGCGCACGCTTTGTACTGTGAGCGACGTACTTTCCGTGTGTGTGAGAGATCTTGACAATCTACTATGATTTTGAACCATTCCGATTTTGAACCAATCTGACCTCTCCTCCGATCATCAAAATGTCACCATCAAAAGAATCGGCGGTGAATTGCGCAGACAGTCCCGACTGGAAACTTTGAGGCTGCACTGCCTCCCCAAGATGTGTTTCTTCGTATTGAGGAGAGTATAATTCTTAGAGAGTGTCTTTTGATTTTTCGGTTTTTGACTTGTGAGAATATATAGATGAGGTTATTGCTCATTTAGGGAGACTGAGAGGTCAAAGTAGCAGAAAAGTGAATACTGAGAATTCTTTGAATCTTTCATTCTGACTGGCCCAGGTCGACAATGCCAGATCATTTAAAGATAGTGAGAATGAGAGGGTGTGACTCAATGAGAGTTTTTTTGTTCTAAGCTTACTTAGAAAAG
Source organism: Gobiocypris rarus (assembly GCA_023029165.1). Taxonomy (NCBI): domain Eukaryota; kingdom Metazoa; phylum Chordata; class Actinopteri; order Cypriniformes; family Gobionidae; genus Gobiocypris; species Gobiocypris rarus. Next base: position 13,619,457 of record CM040923.1, read on the forward strand.
CTGTTATTTTTCTCATGGTTCCATTTTCTATAAACTTACAAAAATATTATTTTTGCCATCTCTTTTCATACCCCTTGCTCCATATATGTCAGTGAGTATTCTCTCGTTTATTGAAAGCTGGATACAGCCAGCTGGCAGCATGATAGGAAGATGATCAGAATCAAATTGAGTGTGGAAGATGAATATGAATAAAGTAGAAAGTGCACTGTGTATGGGTCCTTCACAGGTAATAGTGCCATTTATGTCTTAAATGTATTTATTTATTATTTTATTTATTAAATAAAAAGTTTTAGATTAAAGTCCTTCTCACGTGATTGTTTCATTTGTGCATTATTAAATTAATTTAATTTAATTTGATTTAAAGTTTTATTTATTTATTTTATTTATTTATTTTTTATTTTTTTATTTATTTTTTTATTATTTTTTTTTTATTTTATTTATTTTTTTATATTTTTATTTATTTATTTTTTTATATTATATTATATTTATTATATATTATATTATATTATATTATATTATATTATATTTTATTTTTATTTATTTTTATTTATTTTTCTTTAATTTAGTTTAAAGTCCTTTTCAGGTGATGGTTTCCATTGTGCCTTATTAATTTCATTGAATTAAAAAAATATATATATATTTATTTATTTATTAAATAAAGAGTATTAGATTAAAGTCCTTCTCAGGTGATGGTTTCATTTGTGCCTTATTAATTTAATTTAATTTGATTTAATGTTTTATTTATTTATTTATTTATTTATTTTTCTTTAATTTAGTTTAAAGTCCCTCTCAGGTGATGGTTTCCATTGCGCCTTATTTATTTATTTATTTAATTTATTTAATCAAATTTTTTTATTTTATTTAGTTTAGTTTAGTTGTTTAAAGGTTTCTTCTTCAAGCAATGACTCCATGTGTGCTCCAACTTTTATTTATTTATTTTAAGTTAAAGTTATAATGTGCTGGGATATGAAAAAAAAAGATTACATTTTACGACCACTTTGACATGAATTTCCGATTGTTCTGAAATCAACTTGAATCTTTAAAAACAACAGAAATGTCAGAAATTACTATTATAGTTGAAACAAATATTTTGTTAATATTATGATTAAAAACATGTTTTATTGTCTACTGCTGAACATTTAATCATACGATACCACATTCGTAGAATTACCCATCAAATATGCTGCCAAATAAGCGTACAGCTCAGAAGCTTCACCTTCTACACAATATTTGTGCTTGTATCTTAAAACTGCTGTAAAAATCTGAAAGGATCATGTACATGCTTCTCGTTCTGATAATGTAGATTAATCATACTTGTCTGAAATATTTCACACTTGCACTTATACACCCGCACACACTCTTGGTGGATTTGCTGCTAATAGCAGTGAGATCTTTTAGGGTTTTGTGCTCAATCGCAGGAAGTCATTGTTGACCTAGTTTAGCGACACTGGTAAGATGGCTCTGCAGGCATCGGCCTTATAACCCTCTGCGCATCAGTAATTCTCTGCTTGTGTTATCAATAGGTTTATATCAATACACTACACATAGAACAATAAGATCAAACAAATAAAAAAAATAAGCATTTTAACTGATTAAAAAACTAGTTATAGTAATAGTTCACAATTAATTGACAAAAAATCAAGCCAATATAAAGCAAAAGAAAAAAATCATATTGACACAAACAAGACCTACAAAGACCCACACATCAAACACACACCTTCACACAGATACAGTAAAATGTCATGATTTTGGCATCTCAGCAGATCTGGGCAATATGCACATATCAGATGTAGTGCACTGGCTTAAGCCTTCAAAGTACTTTACAGAGACAAGCTGGTCTGATCTACTTCCAATCTAGTCGTTAAAAAAATGAAGCAGAAGAGAAAATTATGATCGTCTTTAATGTTACTCACAAAAACACACATATGCAACACCATGCCAACAAGGGAATATCAGTAGATTTGCATGCCACACATCAAGTCCAATTAATAAAATAATATGCATGATGTTGATGCATCTTTTGTGTACATATTTTATTTTATTGCCATTAAAATATAACCTTGAAAACTCTGAAAGGACAGAAATAATGACAACTCTTTTATAGCTCAAATAATACCCCAGTTTTAACAAAATAATTAATGCATGCGATTTTATAAATCCTCTAGAGATTGCCCCTATTGACCCACTGATTTTTGCCTCTTTTTTATGACAAATGCTTACAGATGTGGTCGCTTTTATGGAAAAAGGGCTGCTTGATTATTCATCAAAAATTCTCTTTGTGTTTCACAGAAAAATAAAATGAATAACATACGGGTTTGGAACGACATGAGGGTGAGTAAATGATGCTATCCTTTTCAGTTGGTGATTTCCAAATGTCTGCTGCCATTTGGTGTGTGAGGTGGTCACCTTACCCCACCCTGACCCTCTCCTCTCCTCTCTGAAGGCCTGTCAGTCAGAGGAGGATCTCAGGTGCGCGCTGGTGTCGCCGTATCCCACAGGTGAGATGAATATCACCGCTTTCTCCAGTCAGGCATTGCGACTGACCCCAGAGCTCGGTGACCCCCCCCCAACACACACACACACACACACACAGAGTCGCTATCAGGGTACGTGTAAAGATGCTTCACCCCCTCCCTGCCCCACCGGGCTGCTCTCCTCGCTGCTCTTTGTCCCTGTAAATGAGCGAGAGAAACTTGAGAAACTTCTATCCGTCCTCTCTGCTCTTTCTTTTCTCTCCAAGGCAGAATCTGTCCCTCTATCAGGATCTGTTTTCTATTGACCTTTTAATTCACTATTATTCTCCTGCCCTGTTATTTAAAGCCTTTCAGCTTCAGGATTAGAAGGTTTCAGCATTTCTTTCTCAGTTTCTAATTTGACATTTAGTCAAGACTTGTGAAGTGTATACTACACTAAATATATATATATATATATATATATATATATATATATATATATATATATATTCAAATCTAAACATCCATATTTAAACCCTTTGTATGGATTATCTTCATGTTTGGTCACAAATATGTTAAATTTGTGTAAAATAACAATGGTCATTTCATAATTAAGTTTCAATTTGAGCAAAAACGCATTGTAGAAAAGTATAAATTTACAGAACTGCTCCAGTGTGCACATCTACCTGAAAACACTGGACGTTTCATGTTTTACGTCTCATGTCTCTGAGACCACAAAGGGAAGTCATGTATTGTTTTTTCACGGCGGTTTGATGAATGTCATCAATCGTACATTTAGTGTATAATCAGCTGTTTTACATTTAAAAGCATGTTATTGAGTCAAATATTAAGGATATGATTTTTTTAAAATGTTGCAATAGCATTGATTTTAGAAGTTATTTTAAGTTTTGTCTTCCTTTCAAGTTCTTTTGCAACAGTATTAAAGTATAAATATTTGATAGTTTCTCAAACAAGATGGCATAACATTTTCATGCATAATAATTATGAAATACAATATTTTCCGATTTTTAGCATGTCACATCATGTCACAGGACTAAAGTATTATATGCCAGATACCCACTTTGATTTCATATATTACACTTTTAAAAGTGTACGATTCTATATTTATTTTAGTCCATTTTTTATGGATTTTTGGATCATCTCATTAACCCGAGGCTAGTTTAATTTTTTTTTATACCTATGGACATACCTGCTACAGTTATCTGACAGGATCTCAGCCACTGTTTATATCTGTCATGTGTGGAAGCCCACTCTAACCATACTCAGCTTCTCATTTTTCTCAGAAATATGACAGAAATTCAACCCCCTCCTGTAATTGTGAACTCTGTTTAAACCATTCATTTAAATCATTTTTATTTATGTTTGTTAATTTCCCATAGGTAAATCAAGCGATCCCTATTTAAAAACCATCACACAAGCCGGTCGTCTATTAAAACGAACCAAAAACTTTGTTACGCTCTTGGAGGAAAAAAAAAAAAAGAGTTCTTCACCTTAAAGACCTTGACGAGACACTTCTCTTTGTACTATAAGTCATCAAAATCAGACGGTTTTGGCAGTATTTCACATTTCTAAATCAACTTCCACAGCCTTCCTGTTAATGTAGCAATTTGCTGCAGATTGTCTGATGCACACACACACACACACACACACACACACACACACACACTGAAATGCACTCACACAAGAGTTTCAATAGATGGAAAATAGTGTGATAATGATCAGACGAGCTTTTGGGGTAGCGATGCGAGATATGATATGTGGTCAGGCATTTCTCAGGGCTCTTTTGCTCACATGCAGCAAAACAATGACACAAATGTCAGAAGTTAACCTGAGTCTCACGGCAAGCTTATTAAACGGCTAATAATCACTATTTCATTTGTAAAAGCAGTTGTGAGAACGCACAAGAATCTGGTGCACTAAATGAAAAGCTCGTTATTAAAGCTGACTCAGCTAATTACTGAAAAATGACTCGTTGTTGATTGATAAGCAGAATGTTTTATCATCGTAGGCCGTACCCACACGGAATATTTTGCCCAAGACGCAGCACTTTTTTTTGCGATGTAACCTGTATAACACGCCAGTGCAATCCAACGGATTACGGTAAATGTTTGGTTTAGAATTCCGAAAACATCCCACGTATGCAAGCGTGTGTGAATGTGTACATGTTTTTGATAGGTGGTTCTGTGTCTAGGCCGACCCTGTTTAATTAATGGGTAAGAATCCCTGTCGTTTTAGCAGTAGCTCGTTAAAAGAGCATTCACCCCTCTGAAAGACAAGTCTGATTAATCCCAACTAATCCGCAGGATGACAATATCACCCCCACCCCGTTTCCCCTCTCTTTCTCTCCAACTCTCTTTCCTTCCATTTGTCATTAGTGACAAATATAATGATTGCTTTTATTATAGCGATTTTAATCCTAGTCCCAACAAAATCCACTCAACAACACTCTACAGTATATTGTGTGCATATTTAGTTCAGTTTCTCATTGCTATTACATGCTGATTTTTTCTTAAATAGTAACTTAATGATACAAGTATTGGTAACGTATAAAAAGGTTGCTTTTACAATACATCGCAATTCAAAAATGCAACAATATGTATTGTGGATAGTGACAATCTGTATTATGTATAGTTCACCCAAAATGAAAAGTTGTATGTATAATAATGTATTAGGGAAATATTCGAGGGTCATGATAATGTAAAATGTCTTGTTACCAGTAAAAACTGACCAATATTATATATATATATATATATATATATATATATATATATATATATATATATATATATATATATATATATTCGTCTAACATAATTCAGTATTTTCAACCACATTTTTATTCTGGTGTCACCATTGTTCTGTGCATTGTTACCAGCACCAAGTCCAAGCCTAGTCATTTCCAGCCCCAATGTGATACCAAATGTAGCATTTTAATCAAAAGTACATTTTTTGTTTTGTTTTGTTGAGTATCACAATAATGTCATATCACAAGTTCAGTATCGTGATATGTATTGTATCGTGAGTTCAGTATCGTGATATGTATTGTATCGCGAGTTCAGTATCGTGATATGTATTGTATCGTGTGATCAGTATTGTGATATGTATTGTATCGCGAGTTCAGTATCGTGATATGTATTGTATCGTGATATGTATTGTATTGTGTATATATATATATATATATATATATAATGCATATTTTTGTGCAAGTGCATTATTTCTTAATAAAATAATTTGATAAATTCATGACATATCACTTTATTCTATAAAGCCTATTTAGTCTGACTCGTTTAGTCAAACCCCCAAAATGTCATGTGGTGCAACTGTCGGAAAACTATTTAAAATGTTGTCTTAATAATAAAATAAATGACAAAATAAATTGTTTTAGGCTTGAAACCTTTCAAGTAAACATATTTGATAAATATCAGTTATTTTAAAGCTGTTGAGATCATTTTTGTCCAGCAATTTGTGTATTCTCAAAAAAATGTCGGCACAACTGCAAACATGGCTCTTTTATTATGAATTGACAATGTAATAACAGTAAACATGGTAATGCATCATCCAGAGGAGCCCGACGGATCCTGAAAATGTGTGTAGATCTCTCTCAAATACTGGTAAAAATTTCAAGTATGGGTAGGTCGATTCACTTTCCATGTCAGGTGGTGCAAAAAACACGAACTTAAACAATAAAATGTTATTTAACAACTGCAACTTGTTTAAACACATTGTTCAAGACTCAAAAATATGCACTAGATCAGTTTTGTACAAGTTTGTAAAAAACACTTTGACGCTTATATATATATATATATATATATATATATATATATATATATATATATATATATATATATATATATATATTAATGGGGTAGTGTCACAAGCTTCAGTGATTTATTTGCGATATTTGCATTAAATACTTTTAACACTTTAAGTATTTTGAATTAATCACAAGCACTTATATATATATATGTTTTGTATGTAATTTAGAGAATGTACCTGCCTGAGTTTCTCATCACTTTCCAACTTAAATGAAACTGCTACATTTGCAACCTAAATTTAAATGGACAAAGAAACAATCAGTGTAATGCTCACATTTTTTAGTGAAATGTATTCTTTGAAGATTCGCTCGGAAGGGCAGGTTGTTGAAGTGTGCCACAACGGAAAATGTACTACCTGTGCCTTCAAACAGACCTTAGCACGCTGGCAGATTCAACTGATGCACAGTTTCCTTTTTAAACTTTCTTTTACAAAGTATGCTACAAGACGTAAAGCATATAATGTGGTTGTTGTGTCTGAGTTCACAGGGAGGAAAAAAAATGCTTTACTTACCTTACGACAAATCTTTTTTTGGACATGAGAGGTTTGTTATCTCCAAATACATTTAGTTTCCTGTGCACCTAAATAGAACGGCTGGCAGTGTGTGATTTTTGTTGATTCTGCTTGTTTTCTTTGTGTTTTGATGATAAATTAAGCGAATAAAGATGTTTCAGGTTTTTTGTCACGGGGGATAGTCAATCAGAATATATTCTTTCTCAGTATGACTCTTGAAGTGATACTTTTGGGTGAAGTTCTAATGAAATTAATTAGTATGCATGAGACATATTGTACCATAAGAAATGTTTCCTGTTTCACAAAACCTGAGATTTTGAAGCTCGCCCTTTCCACCTCTTCACCTCATGAAGCATTAAATATATGTACTTTTTATGAGGCTGCACTTAACCACACACTTTTTTTTCTCAGACTGACTGAACTCTTTTTATGACTGAACTCTCTTTATTTTTTTAACTTTAAGTATTATTTTTGTATTTGTATTATTAAATAATAAGCTGCCGAACATCCCTAATCACTCGATTATAATGCAACCGCAGTAAATTATTCATTAGACCAGGCCTTATCTCGCACTTGTTGAAACTGATACCAGATGCAATTGTTCTGAAATGTACAGTTGGATAAATATCTGTTCTGAAATGTACAGTTGGATAAATATCTGTTATGAAATGTTTAACCTGTATATGTTAAAGGGGTACTTCAGCGCTGGGAAGATGAATCTGTATTTAAACTGGGTCATTAATGTAGTAGAAATGTGAAATTATTTTTGAATTTGGTGCCTTCTAGACTGAGAAAACACAGAAAATGTATTTTGATCTCATGGGGATGAAAGACAACAATTCCCAGAATGCACTTCGCTGCCCGAGGCTGCTCTAGGCACGGCTTACTTGCCCACCGCGTTCATTTTCATAAAACCAGTTCAGTTAGAGACGCTACAATTAAAAACTGAACCTGTCTGTTCAATATGAGTCGATTGAATGTCACGGCCGTCACGGCACAAACGCAGCAGGAGTCGGATTACAATCATCACATGAACTGAGGTAATCGCAGGATTCGCAGCTGCGGCTGCATTCACAGCGCGTGATCAGTCTGGCGCGTGTTCAGTTCATGTCTTTGGAAGCTTAACTATCATAGGAATTCATTTGAAAAGATGAAACACTCACTTTGGTCCCCCCACGCTCCGTTTACATGAATCTCCGCAGCTCCGCGAGCCGAGTGCTGTGTGATGTTGAAAACATGTGGAAAGCGCCCTCTGCTGGCTGTAGTCTTTAGCTTCTGGACAAAAACTCCTCCGATGATGCAAAATGACAATATTTGCATCATCGGAGGAATTTTTCCAGAAATAAAATACATAATTCTCTCGTCTCAGGGTCATATGAGGGGGGAAAGTACGATAATTCGAATATACTCCCGGGTTTCTACTGATACAAAGCTTAATGCTAACTGCTGAAGTAACCCTTTAAGAACCTACACTGAGTTCTTGGAGTAGGGAAACTATGCACAGCATTTGTTCTCTAACTGTTAAGTTACCCACCAATTTATTATCATTATTATTAATTTGGTTGATTTATGTATTTAATAAGCAGCTAATTGTGCATAACTGACATGAATACGGTATGTTACAATTATATTAAAACGGATCCTGAATAATGGTGCAGCTCATTTTGTAGCTTAACTTTATTAAAGAGCATAGTTTGCGCACGGTGGTGTAGACGTCCTGCTTGGCTTGCTTTACCTCCACAGATATTGAAAGCAGACATGCTGCATATGTGTGTGTGTGGATCTTATCTGTGGACTGTAAACATATTTTCGGGGGTTTGTGGCAAATAAAGTGATGGGCAAAATTGTGTGTGTGTGTGTGTGTGTGTGTGTGGTCAGGTAACATTATGGGAACAAAATGTCTTCACACAAATGGCAATATCAGAAATCCTTGTCCTTGTGGGGACGTTTTTAGTCATCATACTAAGTGATGATTTTCTGAAAATGTATGGTAGTGTGTGTGTTTGTGTCCTTGTTTATATTACATTGTGGGGACCAAATGTCCCCATAAGGATAGTAAAACCTGAGATCACCTACATTGTGGAGACCAGCCAGCGTTCCCCACTTTTCTAAAGGCTTATAAATCACACAGGATGAGTTTTTTTGAGAAAGTAAAAATGCAGAATGTTTCCTGTGATGGGTAGGTTTAGGGGTAGGGGCAGTGTGTGTGTGTGTGTGTGTGTGTGTGTGTGTGTGTGATGGGTAGGTTTAGGGGTAGGGGCAGTGAGTGTGTGTGTGTGTGTGTGTGTGTGTGATGGGTAGGTTTAGGGAAGGGGCAGTGTGCGTGTGTGAGTGTGTGTGTGTGATGGGTAGGTTTAGGGGTAGGGGCAGTGTGTGTGTGAGTGTGTGTGTGTGTGTGTGTGTGATGGGTAGGTTTAGGGGTAGGGGCAGTGTGTGTGTGTGAGTGTGTGTGTGTGATGGGTAGGTTTAGGGGCAGAGGCAGTGCGTGTGTGAGTGTATGTGTGTGTGTGTGTGTGTGTGTGTGTGATGGGTAGGTTTAGGGGTAGGGGCAGTGTGTGTGTGTGTGTGTGATGGGTAGGTTTAGGGGCAGGGGCAGTGTGCGTGTGTGAGTGTGTGTGTGTGATGGGTAGGTTTAGGGGCAGGGGCAGTGTAGGGGGATAGAATGGACAGTTTGTTCGGTATAAAAACCATTACGTCTATGGAGAGTCCCCACAAAGATAGTGAACCAGACATAAGTGTGTGTGTGTGTGTGTTGTGTGTGTGTGTGTGTGTGTGTGTGTGTGTGTGTGTGTGTGTGTGTATTCCCTCACTAAACACTTTTCCCCCAGTTGCCTGAATAAGACTTATGGTTACACTTTATTTTCGATGGTCCACTTTAGACATTCTATAACTATAAGTAACTTTGCAACTACATTTAATCTAACTTTGATTTTGATTCTCCCCAACATGACAATAAGTAACTTTTCAAGTGCATATCAGCTTATTCTACTAACCCTAACGCCTAGCCCTAACCTAACTATACTCTAGTGAGAGTTGATATGTAGTTGCAAAGTTACTAATAGTTAGTACAATGTCTAAAGTGGGACATTGAAATAAAACTGAACCAGAATTACTTATATCTAATTAATATGCCTTGCCATTTATTTCTTACAAAGTAATACAGCACATAATATACTTAAAATAATTTGGACATTTCTGCATTTCTTCTCTACTTTAGCTCGCTTCCCAGTCGTCTAATAAGCCTGGCATTGTATATAATGAATATTGCTAGCTCTTTGATATTACAATTTGGTAACACATAATGTGTCCTCACGTTATATGTACTTACCACAGTAATAACAGTAACTTATGCACCATAACTAACCCTAAACCAATAACCCTAAGTATGTTGTTAATTAATATTACTCAGTACTTAAACATTGTAACAATGACACCTTAAAATAAAGTGTAACCTATAATTTTATATTAAAAAAAATTCAAATAAAATAAGTAAATAGAAAACAAATCTGTAACACCATGACAGCTTTGTCAGTAGTCAAGAAAGTGTCAAAGTATTGCTTTGCTTCTGTGAGAAACAGCTTTCGTGACTTTGGTTAGCACCACAAAGCTGCACACATAGCAAAACATCGGGCCGCAGCGAAACACACTCTCACACACACTTTCAGAGCTAGTGTCCTTTCTCAACCACATCAAGGGTCCACCTCACTAGCTGACCTTAAAGGACAATGTCTGCAACTGTCTAAAGATTTGTCCACCTTGAGATAAACACCCTCTCTTTCCGATTTTTCTCTCTCTGTCTTTCTCTCTCTATCTTCAATATCTGATTATCTTTGTTCTTTTATTAGCCAGGCGAGTGAGAATGGTTCGAGCTACTTGTCGCCATGGGCACTCTGATTATATCTTTGCTCTGTGGCTTTAATAACGACAAGAGAATTCATGTTATTTTCCGCTCAGATATGGCCCCACATGATGTACTCGTGTCCTCTTCATATGTGGTCTTCCCGGGCAGCCTGTGACTTTAGAGACAAAGGAGGTGTGTTATTAAAAAAATCCCAAGGCATCTAGAGAGATGGACACCATGAAACATATGGAACTGTCAGATAATCGTCAGATCTTGTCTACACCACCAGACGTACCAGTGGGCAATCTGGATGTTAGAGGGGAAAAAAAAAATCCCTGGAAAGAAAACGGAGATCTAAAAATTTGTTAGCTTGTCTATTTGTTAGTTCATTTATTTAGATCATTTTTATATAACTTTTAAAAGGTCAGCTTGGATTTTATGCCGATTTTTCTTTTTTAATAGATTAATTGATTTCAACTTTACAAGATGAAATTGGCATTGAACGCATATGTACCAGACAGGCTTAACTGTACATCTTTTCTAAGAAAATATATACATGCTATCTTTGTCCGTTCTCACACATTTTTAAAGGAATATTTAGCGCATGGAAAATATATTTATTTATACATATATTTATTCACACACTCGTACACAAACATATACATTCATTAGTGCCATCTAGTGCTCAGTGGCACCCTAATATTCAGTAGTACTATACATAAAGCTTCCAGTTAGGACCAAACAGAGTTTGATGAAGGCATTGAAGAGTCCCTTTTAGCTCTCCAAGCATTAACCAGTTCCCGAAAGCTTTTGTGGATGTTACGACAGGGCCGCAAAATCGGAATCAGGATGTGTTTAGGATCTTGATTCATAAATTTCAGTTTGTGAAAGAGGAACATTGTGTAGGTGTGTTGTGGAAATCGTACCATTCTCACTTTTTGGGTGAAACAACCTGTGTTTGTGCATGTGGTTACTTGTGATGCAGCGCTGGCATTTACTAAGGATAAAAATGAATCATGTTACTCAATACCAAGAACGGAGCGAAATGAAATATTGAAAAACATTCTTGGAGCTCAGTTAAGTCGACGTGTTTTTCTGTAACGTGGGGGAGGAAAAGTCAAAGTGAAACCGTCATCAAACAGGACAATCAGCGAGTCATTCTGATCTACCGCTTCACTTCCTCTGAGTTTGTGTGTGTGTGTCGTCGTCAGGGCATATCAAGACATGTAATGGCACATATGGCACAAATATGGTACACTTTAGTGTTCCATTATTATTTTATTTTTTGTATTTGAGGCACAAATCAGTCCCTCAAGGTCTTAACCTTCTTAACGATTGACAATTGAGTTGATATTAAGTTAATGGTAGTAAAAACTGGTTTGGATATTACTATTTGTAATATTTAAATAGTAAAAGCATTTTTTTTTATAAAATGCCCCCATTTTTCAATCAACCCTGTTACTGCATTTTTCCCACATGACCAAAATGTACATTCCTTTAAATCAATATGAAATGTTCTAAAGGCATCTTATTCTTAAATATTTATATATATATGCAGATGATTAGGAGGCCATGATGGACAGGGTCCAATGGACTGCATTGTTTAAACCATTCAACCCTTTTATTGGAAGACAAAAATGATTAAACAAATTTATCAGCAATACCAGTTTTTCAATAACTACTATGACATTTGGTTCCAAAATAGCTAGCCCTAAATACATATTTAGACCTAAATTTTGTTAACAGGGTTGAAACTTTTTCAATGATTCAGCAATACAAAAGCCAAAATGTGTCCATATTTTCTCAAGTTGATATCAAATTTCAATACAATTCTGAAGGTTATGCCCCCTTTTAAAATAACAAGAAACCTGCTTTTTTATACCCACAACAGTGGTGTAAAGTAAATGTAGTTAAATACTGTAATTTGTGTCTTTTCGGCTGCTTTTACTGAGTATCAGTTAGCATCTTTACTCTCTTGACAACATTTTTGAATAAGTATGTACTCTTTACTCCAATACATTTGTAATGAGTGATGCAATTACACAGTGGGTGCTTCTCAATACTCAAATTGATGTTCCCTTGTTCCTCCGTCCTCCATCCTGTGAACCTTAAACCGATCGAACTCCGCCATCTTAAAGGGCATCTTAGTTCTCTAGTTGCACTGCGAGGAACACAGGTGTATCCTTCCCTCGCATCCTAGGGATTGTGTGTATTTGTGCATGTGTGTACAGGTATATGTGATTTATGAGGACACATGTATAATAACTCATAAACCAAATGGCTTAAAAAACATACTAAACTATGAAATTCCAAAAATACTGAAAGTTTCTTGTGATGGGAATGAGTTTAGGGGTCGGGTTAGTGTAGGGGGATAGAATAGTTTGTACAGTATATAACAATTATGCCTATGGAGAGACCCATAAACCACATATTCAAGAGTGTGCCACAAGCTAACTAGCTACAATTTTTCTAAACCTGAATGTAAGACCTGGCCATGTAGCTAATTGCTAACGGCAGCTAATGTTTAATGCAGCCTTTAGTTATCCTTACTAGCCTACTATCTGTCTGACATAAACACTTCAAGGACCACACCAGCCTTCATATAAAAGTTTATTTCTAAGGATTTCTCTTCAATTCTCATATCTATTTCTTTACCTAGCAAGTCCAGTTGAAATTTCCGCTGTATTTCAACTTACGGTTGAAGCAAAATAGACATATAGGACACATACCTCTCGTAGAGCATAAGATTCTGAGAATTAAAAAGAAAGTCTCAACCTTATTCCATTGAGGAGTTATGGCAATTTAAAGAAGTCACTGAAATGAGCTAAAACGGCTAAAGCTAGCTAAGTAAACTAGTAGAGAATGAATGCTGCTGCCACAGGGATACGTTTGGGATGAGGAATCATCAGAAATATACTTGGTATATTACGTAATATACGTGGTCCTTTCAGTTAATTACCGTTATAATATCCATATTATATACTATATAATATACCATTCTTTTCCCAAGACGCTGGGGCAGTCCTGTCACATACCACAGATACCAATGATGTACCAATGTTTGTCTGTTGGTAACCATTGGTTACCGTTTGTTGGTTGTTTCAAACTCTTTCAAATTACTAAGATCCTGTGTGTGTGGGTAAGTGTGCCATGATGCTAAATATCCAGCATGTTTTTCAGAATTTTGAGACTAGCCTACAATTCTATTGAGGTTCTGAGCTTGTTGATCACCAACTAGTAGTGAAATCATCACAGATCCATTGATTTTGGTCGGATTTTTATAATATTTTTCTGTGGAATGAGTATACTGTTTGGTGAAATGAATGGCATATTGACTGATGTCATAACTTGGGGAAATAGTTGATTGCCAATGAAGTAAAAATGAATATATTGGAAAAAAGTGAGAAAACAGCGATTTTTTTCATTAAATTGACGCAAAATGATGTAGAAATGTGTTTTAAGAGTTATTGTTGTCAGCACATGTGTTCTGTGTATCTAGAATGCATTTATTGAAAGCGTACCCAACCCACTGAGGATTTGAGGAAAAAAATCTTTTTTTCACATTTTTCTGATAAAAAATAAAGGGTGCATACACTAAAATATGCACAATTTTTTTTCGCAGTATTTCCGGCAGAGCACACCCTCCAATTATTGGTTCTTAGGGGTCAAAGTTAACAGAAAAAACACAAATAAAAAGTATGGCAGACCATGTCAGTTTTAACCCATTTTATTGTGCTTTTGTGACTTTGGCTCCCTGACTATTAGGTCGCTTGTTCTAGCCTTTGCGGTGCGCTCAGTGAAACTTGTCAACATGGCTAATTTACACAAATGTGAGTGCATAAGCTAGTAGTTGTGTAACACAGGTAGCCTGGCTCCGCCCTCCTACGTAATTCAGCTCAATTTTCATTTTCCTTTAGTACGCCACCTGGGATTGCGGTATATTCGCTGGTTTTCTCAGGCCAAAATTTAACCGGTACAATCAGCGAACAGAGGGAGTGGCTGAGAACGTTTACGTTGATGTTGTGCGCTAGTTTGAGTTATAGTTCAGAAATGGCGGCGGATAAAGATGCGAGCGAAGCCATTTGTTCCATTGTGGCAACGCTGCCGCTTTCCAGAAGTTAAAACCGGAGCAAGAACAATCTTTGCAGAGTTTTGTTGGTGGTCATGATGTTGTGGCCCTCCTCCCCACAGGGTTCGGGAAACGTTTTCCTGCTCGCTCCATTAAGGAGTTGGCTAAGGCGAACGCTAGCGATACGTCACGACCAAACTTTAGCGATTGGTTATGGCAGCTCCAGAGTGGCTCTGGGCAGATCCAATAGTTTTAAAACTCAACAGAGTACCCGCCTTCAAGGAAGTTAACACTTGTCAATGGAGAGTGGCCAGACTCTCTGTACAAATGAAATGTACGAGAATCTGGTAGGACAAGGCTATAGCCTATCGCAGGACATGGCTGCAGCTGAAACCAGCTCAACCAGTGCAAGCAGACTTTGACTATTTAAGACTATTTAATGGCCTTTTTTGAACCCTAGAGCTTAACTGAGACGTGAGTGTTTGTAGACGTTTAAGAGGCTGTTGTGTTGACCTTGATTTATTGCAATATTGAGGTTCAGTTTTATTTCGATTTTATAAAATGTGATTGCTCTCCTCGCAAATCAACAGTTTCTTGATTTACACTGGCATGTCTCTTATCACCTTTAAATCTACAATCACTATGGGTAAAATACTTTTACTGTTAAAGTACTGTAAGTACTGTTCAAATCAGATAGTCTATGACTTTTACTCAAGTCGTTCTTGTAACTTTTGATGGAGTCATATTCGTTTCTGTACTTTTACTCAAGTGTAGTTTTCAGGTACTCTTTACACCTAATTATTAGAATGTACCATCTTTTTTTAACTCTCTGATTCTCTTTTTTTCCTTGTTTCTCTATCTCCGCATTCTTGAACGGTATAGTCAGAGTCTCTGGTTAGGCCCGGTTCCACTGGTCCCACAGGATTTTCCATGGTGATGGTGGTTATGTCACCACTTAGCGAAATAAGTGACACTGATGGGTTTGAAATGCACTCTGGGTCCCCGTAGACCTTTCAGCCGCCCATCCACTCCCCCTCCGTGGACCCTCAAGAACCCTCGTAGCCCCTCTGTCATTCAACCGTCTGCTCGGGCTAGTGTTTGGTTTCCACATGGCGAGGAGAAGGCCAAGTTCATCGTCAGGAGCACAGCTTGCGGTGTGTGTGTGTGTGTGTGTGTGTGTGTGTGTGCCACATCCCTTTTGCTTTATGGTGGCCACATTACCACCATCAAAACCTCTTAATCACATTTTAACAACTCTGGCAGCACAGGCAGGATCACCTTTCATTCTGATCAGAAAACCCAACAGCTTTTAAAGCAGATACATTCACCTGCATATCTTATAAGTGTGCTACATTTGTTTTAACCTAGACATAATTTATTTTAAGGTTAGGAAACAAACAAAAGATTTTCTTTCATATGCAAATTATGGAGTAGAAAGCCATGTCAGGATTTTGGCTCTAATAATTAAAATTTCGTTCACACTTTAGTTTAGGGTCTAATTCTCACTATTAACTAACTATTAAATATGACTTTTGCCTCAATAAACACCTAATTACTGCTTATTGATAGTTAGTAAGGTAGTTGTTAAGTTTTGGTATTGGGTAGGATTAAGGGATGTAGAATATGATCATGCAGAATAAGGCATTAATATGTGCTTTATAAGTACTAATAAACAGCCAATATCTTAGTAATATGCATACTAATAAGCAAATAGTTAATAGTGAGAATTGGACCCTTATTTATAACAATTTATTACCAAAATGTCTTGCTCAGGTACAAAAAAATAATGTGTTATTTGACAAATTTTAAGATGGGGACTGCTAACAGCATGAAAAAATATATATATTTTAAATTATTATTATTAATTTATTCATTTTTTAAACAAAGAGACATATTATTTATATACTATTATAGTATTTTGAAATACATTTTATTTTTTCACTTTAATTAAGCTTAAATTTTTGTATTTTGCATATGTCATTTTTTCATATTTATATTTAGCTTTATTTTTATTTTCAGTCTTAGTTCTGGTAATTTTATTGCTTCAATTTAAACTTTTTGGAATTTATTTACTTTGTGAAATTTTATTTCAGTTTCTAATTTTCATTTACATTTTTAAGTTTAAGTTTTTCATCTTTTATTAGCTTTATTTTTTTTTTATATATATTGTTTTAGTTAACAGCTCTCAATGAAATAACGTTTTAATATCCAAGATATGATCATTTATTAATTTAATATGTTTAGAATGTAATATTTAACATGACCTATGTACAGATTTTGTTTTAGAAATTCAGTTTTAATATTTGCTTTATAGGAAAACAGAATAATATTGGTGTCATTATGTCATCTTGTTTTGTTTACATTCATCATGTACAAATGACCCATTTTCGACTTCATCTGGAATGCATCATAAAAACACTCGGAACATCTCAGCAACGGCCTTGCAACCACCCACAACACCTCGTGGAGCTTAAGCATGGGAACGATCTTCTCACATTTTGTTACTCTAAATGAAGTAGCTGCTCATTTTCCCCTGATGATCTTTGATCTTTGTGGGAAGTGACAGTCGATGGGGTCCTCAAGGACCTGGAATTCCCGTGAGGTTAGGTGGCCTATGTGTGCCTGTCCCATATTGTCATTTTCCATTAGTGCCATTAGATACACATATTAGTGACAGAGCCATTATGAGTGGAGAGAGAGACTGACAGAGTGAGAGGGAGACATATGTGTTTAGTCTATTAAAAGAGACGGAGGGCTAGAGGCTGGGATGTGACCTCAATATCGGCTTACACCAACACATGAGGGCGACGTGTCACCAAGGGTCTCTCACTGCAACCTTGCTGGACCATAAGGGGTCTCCCCTTAACGCCACCCAAAGCCCCCCTGAACAGCTGCCTTGGCCTTTACATCCCGCAACAGTGCAGAAGGGACTGGCCCTAGGTATCTGTTTCCATTGAACAATATTACTGTTAAAACTACTGAATAGTGGGATTTATAAACGCCCCCTTAAATATCTGTGACTTAAAGGAATCTTTCTGCCATTATTTTCTCATACTAAGGTTGTTCCAAACCTGTTTTCTGTGGAAAATAGAACAGCTTAAGAAGCTTTAAAGTTCATAGTGAACAAATCTGTTACGATTCATAAAAAAAGACAAAAAAGTCGAACTTTGTTAGCCTGACAAGCCAGACTCACATCAAGATGTTGGGTCTGGGAACTCACCGTTGGCAGGGCTCAATCCGAGGGGCGGGATAAACGGTTGTCTTTTAAATTCCCTCTGCACGCAATTGGATAGCGCTACAACCAACCAGAGCAACGGAGAAGGTGAAGCGGGGCTAGTTGATTAAACTTTCGCGTATCCGGTCGGCAAAACTCTGAACACATCTTCCTTTTTTAAGAATGACTTCAGTGCCGTTCTTTGTTCTTTTCTCAAATAAAAGCTTAACTCCAAAGCCGATTCGAAAGACCGCCGTTCGCCAGCTTCTTTGTTTACAAGTAGCACGAGGAACCTCCGCAACTCTGTCGTTATTATGTTAAGCCCGCCCACCAACTCTATACACGATATGATTGGCCTGACCAGAGTTTGGTTTTTCCAGCTCGCAGGTCTACCGAGAGTTGCTAGACTACACTTGCGGCAGATTAGATTTGCTGCCGCGTCTAGATTTCTAGGCTAACACTTTGTGACTTTAAGTACATTTTTGTTTTTTTTTTTTTAATCTCAGAAATTGTATTCAGAGGCACTAATAAATATAGAAAAAATTGAAATTCAAGATAATATCATGACTGCAGAGAGGAAACCTTGTATCTCCTTATATTTTTTTATATTTATTTATATATATTTAATACATCATTGCTATCGATCACCCTTTATGTCTGTCTGTGCGTTTTGCAAATATTTAATTAATGAATAGTATTAAAAATAGCTAGAGACTAAATCTTGTAACTTGTATCCTCAAACTCTCTGTAAAATCTCATAACTCTACCCCGTCTCTATTGTCAATGAAGTGTTGCATACATTTTGGACCGCCTCTGCTCGGTTGCAATGCAAGGGTAAATGAACTGGAGTCATAGCCAATACTGTCTTAAATAGCCTGTATGAGGCACTTCATCTTTAATAAGATGAGATTTTGGCCAAAAGACAGAATAAACTGAGCAATGAAAACATCATGCAATGCACTTACTGCCTCAGATGTGGCAGTTCTAATGTCGGACAAAACACCCTCTGAAATTCACAGAAATTCTCTATAGTAAAAAAAAAACCTGTAACTCCATTTGAGCTTGACTTTGGTATAATTATATTAATATGACTCAATAATATGACAGAAGGAAACACGATGCATTAAGAGCCGGGGGTTGAAATCTTTTTGAATTTGAAAATCAAGGTAAATTGTACTTAATTTGTCTTCCGGGAAACATGTAAGTATCTTGCTTCCGAAGGGCACTACTAACTGGTAAAAAAATAATAATAAAAAAATAAATAAAACAAAGACAAGATATTTAAAGATATTTAAAGCATTCTTAATTCTGTTCAAAAGTTTTCACCCCCCGGCTCTTAATGCATCATGTTTCCTTCTAGAGCATCAGTGAATGTTTGAACCTTTTTTAATAGTTGTCTTTGAGTCCTTCACTCGTCCTCAGTGTGAAAAGATGGATCTCAAGGATAACCATCACAAAACAAAACAAAACAAAACAAAACAAAACAAAACAAAACAAAACAAAACAAAACAAAACAAAACAAAACAAAACAAAACAGTGGTGGATCATCCAGGGAACCACACACATTATTAAGAATCAAGGGTACATAAACTTGTCTGTGGACTATACAGGTCCTTCTCAAAAAATTAGCATATTGTGATAAAAGTTCATTATTTTCCATAATGTAATGATAAAATTAAACTCTTATATATATTTTAGATTCATTGCACACCAACTGAAATATTTCAGGTCTTTTATTGTTTTAATACTGATGATTTTGGCATACAGCTCATGAAAACCCAAAATTCCTGAGGCTTTTAAAAACTCCCAGCCTGGTTCATTACTCAATACCGCAATCATGGGTAAGACTGCCGACCTGACTGCTGTCCAGAAGGCCATCATTGACACCCTCAAGCGAGAGGGTAAGACACAGAAAGACATTTCTGAATGAATAGGCTGTTCCCAGAGAGCTGTATCAAGGCACCTCAGTGGGAAGTCTGTGGGAAGGAAAAGTGTGGCAAAAACGCTGCGAGAAGAGGTGACCGGACCCTGAGGAAGATTGTGGAGAAGGACCGATTCCAGACCTTGGGGGACCTGCGGAAGCAGTGGACTGAGTCTGGAGTAGAAACATCCAGAGCCACCGTGCACAGGTGTGTGCAGGAAATGGGCTACAGGTGCCGCATTCCCAGGTCAGGCCACATTCGAACCAGAAACAGCGGCAGAAGCGCCTGACCTGGGCTACAGAAAAGCAGCACTGGACTGTCGCTCAAATTTTGCATGTCATTCGAAATCAAGGTGCCAGAGTCTGGAGGAAGACTGGGGAGAAGGAAATGCCAAAATGCCTGAAGTCCAGTGTCAAGTACCCACAGTCAGTGATGGTCTGGGGTGCCATGTCAGCTGCTGCTGTTGGTCCATTGTGTTTTATCAAGGGCAGGGTCAATGCAGCTAGCTATCAGGAGATTTTGGAGCACTTCATGCTTCCATCTGCTGAAAAGCTTTATGGAGATGAAGATTTCGTTTTTCAGCACGACCTGGCACCTGCTCACAGTGCCAAAACCACTGGTAAATGGTTTACTGACCATGGTATTACTGTGCTCAATTGGCCTGCCAACTCTCCTGACCTGAACCCCATAGAGAATCTGTGGGATATTGTGAAGAGAAAGTTGAGAGACGCAAGACCCAACACTCTGGATGAGCTTAAGGCCGCTATCGAAGCATCCTGGGCCTCCATAACACCTCAGCAGTGCCACAGGCTGATTGCCTCCATGCCACGCCGCATTGAAGCAGTCATTTCTGCAAAAGGATTCCCCACCAAGTATTGAGTGCATAACAGAACATGATTATTTGAAGGTTGACTTTTTTTGTTGACTTTTTTTTGAAAACACTTTTCTTTTATTGGTCGGATGAAATATGCAATTGTTTTTAGATAGGAATTTTGGGTTTTCATGAGCTGTATGGCAAAATCATCAGTATTAAAACAATAAAAGACCTGAAATATTTCAGTTGGTGTGCAATGAATCTAAAATATATATAAGTTAATTTTTTATCATTACATTATGGAAAATAATGAACTTGTATCACAATATGCTAATTTTTTGAGAAGGACCTGTATGTAAGCATCTTTTCTGTAAAATATCTTATCCAGGACAGCACTAAATAAAAAGATCCCTCTTATTTTGTAAAGAAAAAAATTCACATTTTCATAGATTCTGCAAGTTCACAAACTTTCAAGCACCACTATAAACATGAATAGTGTCATATTCATTACCATGCTAAAAATCTTCAGAGAGCTGTCATGATAGAAATATGTTTAGTAGCTGTCATGATAGAAATAATTTAATATATCTAAAAAAGTGGCATGGTTTTGTAAGGGTAAGTTGTCCTTTGTCCATGCAGGAAATAAGGGATTTAGGGAGGTGTCACGAGATAGATATGAAAAATATACACTCACTTATCCCCCAACACACACGCACACACACAGAGTATTGAGTGACAGGATTAGGAGTGGAAACATGCAGTAGACATGAAGCCATAGCTAAACTTTTTTTTGTCTCTCAGTCCAGTGCTGAGTGATTTTCATAGATTGCTGGCCTCTGTGTGTGTGTGTGTGTGCGCTGTGAGTTCATGTTTAGATTAATGTTAACAAGAGGAGATTGCCCACAGTGGAACCTCAAGGATCATTTAACGGGGCTACAAACATCAATGTCCATCAGTGACTGCCTTATTCACTTAAACACACACACACACACACACACACACACACACACACACACACACACACACACACACACACACACACACACACACACACACACACACACACACACACACACACACACTCACACACACACACACACACACACACACACACACACACACACACACACACACACACACACACACACACACACACACACACACACACACACACACAAAAACCTGATGTACAGATATGTGCTTATTTATATAAGTAAATAGGTTTGATATAACAAGTCAATGTGTTTGATGGAGTAAAGATGTCCAACCAAATGCTTTTCATTACATTTAAACATCAGTACTCTAAATATTCAATTATAGTTATGACTCATACAGTATTTAGACATTATGTTTCTGCAAAATGACATCATTGTTGAACCCGTGTTTCATCTCGGACAAAATTTTGAGGCTAAAGTTCGGTTCACAACAAAAACGATAAGTATATTAGCGTCCACACTAATGGACGATAATCTTTAGTTTGTTGTAAGCGTGCGCTGCATTTATATCATCTGATTGGCTGTCAATGTTTAGATTGTTCATCAGCTGGAGTAAATCATTCTGAAAGTGATTCCAGTGATAATGTTAACGTTATAGCGCAATATAAGGAATTTAGGTAAAGCCGTATATTCATTTTTATTTAATTTTTTTAAATGGCCGATGGTTTCGCTAGATAAGACCCTATTCCTCATCTGGGATCGCGCAGAGCCTCTGAAGCCCATCGAAACTGCATTGATTTGGACCTTCAATATTATGGTTGCCATTGAAGTCTATGGTAAGGAGAAAAATCCTGGAATGTTTTCCTTATAAAAACGTCATTTCTTTTGCAACTGAAGAAAGAAAGACATGAATGATATGGGGTGAGTAAAATATCAGGAAATGTTCCTTTTGAAGTGACTAACTAACTAAATAATACCTTATACTTTATAATATCACAAGAGGGGAAAAAAAAAACAGGATACGGTTAATTTTATTGTATATTAATATTTGTAAGCTACTATTTGAATAAAGATTGTCAGTTCTGATTAATCATAATTTTTGCACCTAATAAACAACACCATTTAACTGACAGATAATTCTTTCTCTCTTTTTCTTGCCTTCTCTTTCACTCATAATTGACCGTTCATTCTAGAATATTTACATTACGCCGAAGTAAAGGTTGGAAACTCTACCCTCCCAGTAAGACTGGACTCGGAGCAGTGGGAGAGACCACACCGCGTACGCAGTCACACGTCGGACATGACATGCCCATTTAGCACCTTTCTGTGCAAACAGAGGTCAAAGAATGCATGTGTGTGTTTTGACTGTGCGAGACGGCTTGTTAGGGCTGTAATGTGGGTGTTGACTAGCGGATTATTCCCTGGACACACCTCCCCTTTTAGTCCGTCACCACTCATTATGACAACAATAAACCTCCGGCAGTCTTAAAGGGCCGCTAACAGCCCTGAGCTAATGACACTGTCGGTCGCTTCCACCCTGATGACTTCTACAGCTGTAGGAAACCTCCTTCCTTTCTTTCTCTCTCCGAACACGTCTTTGAAGCAATTGTCCGAGTTCATTACTGTTCGGCGCTTTGTTTGGTTGCGTCTGCGTTAGCCATCTACGAGCGGTAAACAGATATAGCGGATTTCCAGATGTCATTCCCATGGCCTTAAGGTCTGTATCTCTATCCGAGACCCTAAACGGGAGCTCTACGGTTACAGGTCAGGGGTCGGAGTTCAGAGGGTGACGGCAGGTGACGTTGACAATGACACAGGTGCGCCATTGAGCAGTGCTCACCTGTGGACCGCGCTCCCCTTTCCCTCAATTAACAGAACGCACCGACACACACGGTCATGACCACTGCGTGAACTTCATGTAGTGAGGTGATTCACTTTGCTGGATGTGTGTGTGTGTGTGTGTGTGTGTCTTGGTTTTGCCCCTAATGTCGTTCAAAGCAGCAGGTGCGAAAACAGGACTAGCTTTGTGAAACTCTCCCTCAGCTGAATGTTATGTCTATATACGAGTGTGTGAGTGTGTGCTTTAGCATAGGGATCTAAAAATACCGACCCCAGAGTTTCTTGCAGCCCCTCAAAATAAAATCAAAACTGTTAAAATATCTAATCAATTCTCTACATCTCTTTAATAGTCTTTAATATTTGGAAACATAGACATTCAAGGATTTTTGCTGGCATTTTCACCAGCTATATACACTACAAATGTTTGGGGTCAATAAAATGTTTTAATGTTTCTCTAGAGTTTCTAATGCTCACCAAGGCTTCATTTATTTGGAAAAAATGGTTAAAAAAACAGTAAAAAAGTATGAAATATGCATCCATTACAACAATAATGCAATGCATCCCTGCTGTATAAAAATACAGAATAAAAATTCCTTTCAAAAACAACTTTTAACGGGATTCTGTATTCCCCCATTTATTTATTTATTTATTTATTCAGTAATAAGACCCATTTATACACTGGAAAAATACAAAACTAGGGCTGTCGACAAAGGCAAATGATAAATTAAATGATTTCTGTGCTCAATTTTGTCATTGTATTAGGATTTGTACATTGTCTGCCAACTTTACTAGGCCACTAACTGTGTATAGTTCAAATTATTGTAAAAATGAAATATAAAAATGTTTGTATAACTAGGCCTCGATGGAGAAGACTATAAAGTTAATGGTTACAGTTTATTTTAAGATGTCATTGTTACAAAGTACTGATTAATATTAATTAACTACATGTACTTATTATAGGGTTAGGGTTATAGGATTAGGGTTTGGTTGAGGGTTAGTTGCATGTAATTATGCATAATTTACAGTTATTACTATGGTAAGTACATGAAGAGCTCTTTTCCAAAACGCGATAAACGCCAAATTAAAATAAAATGAGTTTGTCATGCCATCGAGCTGTGTACTGAACCTATTCTATGCTCCATCAATCTTAAGTGCCAAATCGTTATATTTCCTTGTTTAAATGTACTGCAAAATGCAGTTTTTTTCCAAACCGCTATAAGCGCCGAGCCTGTTTTTAGCCTAAACGCGATATATCCTCTCGTCTTGTCTTGATCCCCTGCCCCTTTGAAAGTGAAAGTGCCCTTTTCGATCGCTGCGTGTCCCCTTGAACACATTCCCGGCGGAACAAAATCCCGTCTGGAGCGCAATTCTTACCAGCAATCTCGACACCCCTCCCCACGGAAGGCGATTACGCAATCTCGACACCCCTCCCACCGAACGCGATTCTTACGGCAATATATGACACCCAACCCCCCGATTACGGTTGTAATCGCAATCGTTTTGACCCCAGATGTTATATCGAATATTGACAAAATGTATAGGTGTAGGTAAAAAAAGGATCTTTTCATGAAAACTATTAAAATGGATTTATAGCGTTTTGGAAAAGAGCTCCTCACATGTAACATATGTAACAAGGAGACTGTTACCAAGTTAATTTTTAGAAGGGGAAACAAATAATAAGTACTATTATAGCATATTAATAACAACATAAAAAAAACAGAAATATGAACTGCTAATGTGCCAAAGGCGATTATTGGAAATCATTCATAAATTATTGTATGTGATTGTTATTTAAATGACAACTATGAGTCTAAACATATTAGCTAAATGTGGTTTCTAAAACTCAAAAGCAAATCACATAAGACAAATTTCAACAATAATCAGGATACACACACACACACACACACACACACACACACACACACACACACACACACACACACACACACACACACACACACACACACACACACACACACACACACATTGGCTTTTCATGTTTAATAGGTACTTTCCAATGACATAATGATTGTTGTACTCTACAAACCCATTGCAGGAAACTTTCTGCATTTATACTTTATACTGGATTATGCTCCTATTTGCAATAAGATTTACAAGCTGTTTTCCTCACAGGGACCAACACTTTTTCCCACAAGGACAAAGATTTTGGATATTGCTATTTTGTCCCCTCCTTACCCTCACCTTACCAATCAGAATCACAAGTTCCTGACCTGAACCTTTACTCTAACCCTACCTTTAACCTAATTATAACGTTGACCCTAGTCTTGGCCCTCAAACAGGTCCTTAAAGGGGTCCCAGGAAGTGAGGACCAGGCAAAATATCCTTACTTTGCTCTCTTTGTCCTCATTTCTCTAGTCTATCAAACTCAAGCTGCTTCTCACAAATATTGGTGTACACACACACGCACACACACGCATGCACACACACACTGTCCTTGGAAAGGAAACAGTCCCACCTGCACCTGATCTTTGCATCTGTATCTCAAATGATTCCTCCAGAACCCAGCCTTGACTCGCTGTTCCTCCTGGGATAGAGTCTTGTTTTGCATTTAAATTCGTTATTATTACTGGGTTTAATAAAGACCAGGATCCGAAGCTGATACATTGATAGTGTGTCCTTTAAATGACCCCCGACCTGCAACAACGCACCCCTTAAACTAACACTCTTTTCTTTGCGATCAGGCTATACGAGAGTTAGGCCGGTGTTATGATAATGTGTGCATGAGATTGGTTGTTCAGCTAAAATATTAAGACTGTCTGTGCATGCTGTCATATGGACAGTCAATTCTCAGCCCTTACTGTCTGAAATCAGATATGTTGATGAAATGAACCTGTCGTTGGTGTTATTACGTTCAACACACACTTTAAAACATATCTCCTTGTAATCTGTATAGCTTTTGTGCATTATGACCAACAGACACTCAAAGTATAAATCTGAGATATTAGATTTTGAGATTGAGGTTTCTAGACAGACATCTCAATATCTGGCCATTTACCAGAGGAAATTGTATTTCTAAGATGTTATTGTTCAGGAGACTTAAATGTCTCTTATATTATCAAGTTTATGTTCGATTTTTTCAAAAATTATTTATCTAAATTAAATTAAATGACAGAGATTAGATTTTTGTGAAACGAGATTCCGGGGTGTTTTTCTCAGGAGAAACATTTGAGAAGCCAGAGACTTAAGAAAATGTCTCCATTTAATCTCATTGCAGTCTAAGAGAAACAGTTGAGAGATTAAAGAGATCTCATTTCTGTTTTCCTTTGCTATGGGGCGGACCTGCCATCTCCAGATCTGAAGAAACTGTTAAACTGCAATCAGTCGCAATTCCACCTGCTGTAATTCCCACAGTGTCCTTTCAGGATCCAAAAGGTCTTAATAATGGAACCTCATTGGATAACATCTTGATTGCCTTAACTGTCAATATATTTCTCGTGTGCATGAATGATTCTCTCTCAGTGCAGTAACTGTGGGTCTCTCACTCTTAAACGTACTCCCTCCCTAACATCAATAGTCAACAGAACCTGCCAAACCAAACAACTCTCAAAGCTTTACTCACACACACACACACACACACACACACACACACACACACACACACACACACACACACACACACACACACACACACACACACACACACACACACACACACACATCCTCCGACCCCTGAACGGCCCATTCTCTGTCCAAAAGAGAGCTTAATCCAGGGTCACAGTGAGGTTAGCACAATACAGTTGACTGGAGCCTACACGCACACACACACTCACTCACTCACACACACACACACACACACATACACAGTCTATTAACTCTAAAAACATATGTGAGAGTAGTTATGTGCCTGAACAGCACCTAGTAGTCTGTTTGTTGCATTTAGATCTGAAAAATGATTCAGCTAGATTAAAGGTCGAAACCACAAAAGAAGGAACATTATATATATATATATATATTCTGTATAATATATATATATATATATATATATATATATATATATATATATATATATATATATATATATATATATATATATATATATATATATATATATTATACAGGTCCTTCTCAAAAAAATAGCATATTGTGATAAAAGTTCATTATTTTCCATAATGTAATGATAAAAATTTAACTTTCATATATTTTAGATTCATTGCACACCAACTGAAATATTTCAGGTCTTTTATTGTTTTAATAGCTCATGAAAACCCAAAATTCCTATCTAAAAAAAAATATTTCATCCGACCAATAAAAGAAAAGTGTTTTTAATACAAAAAAAGTCAACCTTCAAATAATTATGTTCAGTTATGCACTCAATACTTGGTGGGGAATCCTTTTGCAGAAATGACTGCTTCAATGCGGCGTGGCATGGAGGCGATCAGCCTGTGGCACTGCTGAGGTGTTATGGAGGCCCAGGATGCTTCGATAGCGGCCTTAAGCTCATCCAGAGTGTTGGGTCTTGCGTCTCTCAACTTTCTCTTCACAATATCCCACAGATTCTCTATGGGGTTCAGGTCAGGAGAGTTGGCAGGCCAATTGAGCACAGTAATACCATGGTCAGTAAACCATTTACCAGTGGTTTTGGCACTGTGAGCAGGTGCCAGGACGTGCTGAAAAACGAAATCTTCATCTCCATAAAGCTTTTCAGCAGATGGAAGCATGAAGTGCTCCAAAATCTCCTGATAGCTAACTGCATTGACCCTGCCCTTGATAAAACACAGTGGACCAACACCAGCAGCTGACATGGCACCCCAGACCATCACTGACTGTGGGTACTTGACACTGGACTTCAGGCATTTTGGCATTTCCTTCTCCCCAGTCTTCCTCCAGACTCTGGCACCTTGATTTACGAATGAAATGCAAAATTTGAGCGACAGTCCAGTGCTGCTTCTCTGTAGCCCAGGTCAGGCGCTTCTGCCGCTGTTTCTGGTTCAAAAGTGGCTTGACCTGGGGAATGCGGCACCTGTAGCCCATTTCCTGCACACGCCTGTGCACGGTGGCTCTGGATGTTTCTACTCCAGACTCAGTCCACTGCTTCCGCAGGTCCCCCAAGGACTGGAATCGGTCCTTCTCCACAATCTTCCTCAGGGTCCGGTCACCTCTTCTCATTGTGCAGCGTTTTTGCCACACTTTTCCCTCCCACAGACTTTTCACTGAAGTGCCTTGATACAGCACTCTGGGAACAGCCTATTCGTTCAGAAATGTCTTTCTGTGTCTTACCCTCTCGCTTGAGGGTGTCAATGATGGCCTTCTGGACAGCAGTCAGGTCGGCAGTCTTACCCATGATTGCGGTTTTGAGTAATGAACCAGGCTGGGAGTTTTTAAAAGCCTCAGGAATCTTTTGCAGGTGTTTAGAGTTAAATAGTTGATTATGATGATTAGGTTAATAGCTCGTTTAGAGAACCTTTTCATGATATGCTAATTTTTTGGAATTTGGGGTTTTCATGAGCTGTATGCCAAAATCATCAGTATTAAAATAAAAGACTTGAAATATTTCAGTTGGTGTGCAATAAATCTAAAATATATGAAAGTTTAACTTTTATCATTACATTATGGAAAATAATGAACTTTTTCACAATATGCCATTTTTTTAGAAGGACCTGTACTACCAGTCAGAACTTTTTACTAGTAATGTATATGTATATGTATATGTAAATTACAAATAACTTTTAAAGGGGTGATGAATTGAGAATCCAACTTTCCCTTGAGCCTTTGATATATCAAAGTTCATCATGATATAAGAATATTCTGTAAGTTTCAGAGCTGAAAACGTCCTTGTTAGTCAAAGAAAAGCTTTTACAGACACCAGGATGTGGATGAGAAATAAATCTTTGTGTTTGTTTAATAAATACGTTTACGAGTCCTGTGATCGAGAGAATCATTCTGGTTGCCACTTTCAAAACGATCCCTCCCTTGTGAACTGAACTGACAGGGGAGCTGAAGCTCATTAAATATGCAAATCTTATCCAATCCCAGCCGTGGGCGTTTACTTCCAAGTCTCCAGTGCGGCACGCCCATCGAAACCCAGCGTTCAGGAGAAAGCCTCAAAACCAGTCTAGACTGTCTTGACTAGACTGGACCTATTATTTATTCATTATGATGTTTTGAATTAAAAAAAACACACAAACGTCATTAGTTGACCTCAGACAACAGGGGCGGCAGTGGCTAAGTGGTTCATGTAGATTGTCTGCAAACCGGAAGGTTGGTGGTTCTATCCCCGGTTCCACCTGACCAAGTGTCGAGGTGTCCATAAGCACTAACCCCAGCTGCTCCCGGAGCTGGATGGCACCTTGCATGGCTGACACCGCCGTCTGTGTGAATGAGAGAGTGAATGGGTGAATGTGAGGCAACATGTAAAGCGCTTATTCTGTTAAAAGCGCTATATAAATGCAGTCCATTTACCATTTACAACAGTATAAAAAAATTAAAAAAGCCTGTTCATGACACCTTTAATATTTCTAAGGTGCTATGAATGCTAGATTAGAGTAGTTTAGCGCATTGCTAAGATGTTACTAGCAATGTTTGGATGATTGATTGGAAATTTTATTGAGTTTCTATTTATTTTAAGGTGTTGTGGGTGGTTGCTAAGGTGTTTCTATGCAGATTTTAGGGTGTTATGGTGTTTTTTAGGAAATTAAGATTGCCAAGGCTGCTATGCAATTGATAGCATGTTCTGAATAGTTTTATCATGTCAATTGTTTTCTAACATGTTCTTAATGGTTTTAGCATATTGTTACGTTCTGATTTTCATAGTTTTTTTGTTTTTTTTCCCTCGCAAACCAGCCTGCCCCACAGGCGATTTTTTTTTTTGGTCAACTCAATCACGCAGTTACTGGTCAAGAAAAGTTTTATGGATTCTGTAAATGGATCTGATCACGATAAACAGTAGTTTATTTCTTGCTAGAAATAAAATCAAAAGTTGAAAATACATTTACACACAAACTGACCACAAACCTCAACTTTCAGACGCTATTTTATTTTAAATATTATTTTACTTTGATTGTCATGTAATCAAACTCACGGGATAGTGAAATATCATAAGCAGCCTACAAAAAAATCTATCAGATAAAGGTATCTCAGTAGACAGGATGCACGATCATAGGATTCGAATGTGCCTCTAACTCTCTTTAGGATGTTGTGGGTGGTCGATAGAGAATTGCTATGTTTTTGCTTATGGTGTTGCAAATTCATAAAGCCCAAATACTTCAGTTTTGTACGCACAGTCGGACGCATAACCTCTCAAAGTATATTCAGTCGACATATGTGCACTTGGAAGATTCATCCTCATTCCGTGTCTGTGCTTTTCTTTCCAAAAGTTTTGAGAGATAACAATGCCTTTGTACACATTTAAACTAGAGTTGCTTGCATCTCTAATCCCCTCACACAAGCGCTCGTCTATCCTCTTTCTTTTTGATTGAAACAAGGTCAGTTTTTGTACTTGTTCGAGGTACGTGTGATGACAAAAAACGGGCTTTGTGTGAACTTGTATGACAAAATGTGTGTCACACGCACTGTATAGGCATACTCAAGCAAATACGGAAAACCAAAGTATACTTTGGGTTTAAATCTCTCTGATATTCTGGTCTCTATGCCTTGGGTCCTTCGTTCCAAGTAAGTCCATGGCTTTTTTTCTTTCCACTATAAAAAAAAAAAGTTGAGAGAACTTAAAAGTTTAATGCAACCAGCTGCAGAACATTTTTGAGTTTTCTCAACTTATAGTCAATTAGTTGTACAAACTGTTTTCATGTTAAATAGTTGAATAAACTTTAAAAGCTGAATTTGTCATACAAAACATACGTTTTACAGTGTAAACTCTAAAAAATGCTGGGTAAAAAAAAACCAAGTTGGGTTGAAAATGGACTAACCCAGGAATTGGTTAAATGTTTGCTTAAGACAACCCAATCGCCAATATGTGAAATACGACCCATATGAGCATTTTCTAAAGTTGTACTCCTATTGACAACAGGACACTTTAATTTTAAAGCATTTTTCACTTTTATCTGCATAATATTTCTGGTAAAGCATTGTAATATGCAACTACATGTGCTCATGCAATCATTAGTTCAATCCCAGGGAACAAATATGCTCATAAAGTGTGTATGCACTATAAATCACTGGGTAGGTTTAGGGATGCGGTGGGTGTAGTTGTAAATAAATAAAATATATATATATTTTTTTGCTAAATGGCAATATTACAAATGGTGATAAAAAGTCCCCACATTGCATTAAAATGACCACGCATTCTTATTGGTAACGCCAGTCATACGTCAATTCATATAGATAGAGGGCGTATGACTTTAAAACGTAAATATAGGCTGAATAAGGTGCTAGAAAAATGACCTATAGAGTCGTTTTTTTTGGAGGACAGTTTGCAATCGCTGGGTTAAAACAACCCAATTGCTGGGTTAGTCCATTTTCAACTTGGGTTGTCTTTTACCCAGCATTTTTTAGAGTGTAGTAAAAATCCCTAACCCTATGTTTAAGCAATAGAAATAGTGATGCTAGCAAACAGTGTCTTCACATGGTCTTTCGCTCTCTCTCTCTCACTCTGTCCATGTCTGTCGCCCTCCCTGTGCGCACTTCCGATCGCTCTGTTTTGCAGCCATTATAAATCTGGCTTTGACTTGCTAAAGCAAACAAAGCTGGAGAGAGAGTGATCCCTCAAAAACATTTTGTCAGTTCTAATTAGGGTTGAAATATGGCTCAGCTATCTCTCTCTCTGTCTCTCTCTCTGTCTCTCTCTCTCTCTCTCTCTCCAATATCCATTGCCCTCCCTCAACAAAACAGTTTAAAGCTCAACTCTGTTTATTCTTTCTTCTCTCTCTTCACCCATCTCTCCATCGTATTTCTTTTCTCTTTGAACCAAACTACAAGTGATTCAAGCACAGGGGCTTCCAGCACACAAATATCTATGAGCTATGTGTCTAAACGGCGAGCTAGCATCAGGCTAAGCTACTGTAGCATGTTGGCTCCTTTAAAACAGATAGCGTGTAATTGTGCGTTTTGCCCGCAGTACTAAAGGCCCCTGCGTCTGCTTTTGTCTGCGAAAGCAAGTTTACCCCTACACTGCGATCGCATCCTACAGGCTATGCAAATCAACGCTACCTACACACTTACAGCTGAACTGAAATGCAGTCTTGATGAAACATAGCACGGTTTGTGTGAGTATGAGAGTGTGTCTTTTGGCATGCATTTTTCACGCTTTGTTGAGTGTTTGTTCAAAAACAAGAGGACCACCTTTGTGAAACTGGGCTTCACTTCAAAGACATGCAGGAAATGTTCCCAATTAAACGCCACATACACAAAGATCAGAAAGGTGTTTTAAGTGAGAAAAGTTTCTTACATGGTTGATCTATGCTGAGCTTTTTTTTGCAACCTGAAGAACAGGGCAAGATACATTTCAGGAACCTTCTAAGCATTCACCGCCCTAAATAAACACCGTCCACAACCTGAGGTGGTAGAAACATCGTTATGATTATTTTTACATTATTTCTAATATTTGTTTCTTCTTTTGCTTGTTCTTTTTTTTTGTCACGGTGTCCTGGCTTGAAAGTTCTTTGCTGGCACATTAGTTTTATTTGTAGTTTACTTAACATTTCTATTGACTTGCTCAATTTCAATGTAATTTTTTATAATCAAGAATGAAGTTGTGATACAAGTGTATACATGTATAGTTCTGGTATTTATATTTTGACTTGATTACAAATACACTGAAATGTACAATATTAGCATCTATGCAACTATATTTTAAAAGCATTTACATATGCATGCATTTAGAAACATACAAAATCCTTTTGTAGAATAATGAATTGATGTATTTTATATAAATGATGGATGGATGGCACATCTTATACATTTTTATATAAATCACACCTTGGTGTGATGTACTCATTTATTGATTTATGTTGAGCTTTGATAATTAAATTCTGTCAATAGAAATTGCAAATAACTTTGGTTACAATCTGGATTTCATGTATAATAAATTTGCCATTAAAATCTCTTTCCTTAACATTTCTGAGCTTGCTATTAATAAACAAGAATCCGACTATATGGATTTCGTGTTGAACATTAAAATTGGTCATTTGTGGTGGTGCTCTCGCAAAGATTGACAATTCCAGTTCTGACCCATATTTTTAATAGACAATTCATAACCATTCATACATCGCTGAAGCTGTACATACTTTTTTTTAGTTTACATCTAGGTAACCCTGACCCTAATGTTTTAATAAGCAGTGTCTTTCCAAACACAACTACAAAAACTATTGAGATAGCATTTGTATACAGACAATACTGTTGAATCACCAAAAATATTAAATATTTGCAATGTTCATGATAATTGTTGGACGTTCAACCAGTTTGATTTACTGTAAATTGTAAGAGATAGATCATATATAGTCAACAGCTCATTGTCACAAAAATGAAGCGATGAGTTTTATTACAATGATCAGCTGACTGTATCTGGATTAGGACAACATTTGGTTAAACAGTTTAATGTTCATTTTAAAAATGTATTTGACCACTGAATGCCATGTCAGACCAATCAGAATCAAATATTCCTGAGAGTAATGTCATTTTCAACCACTGCAGGAGCCTAACAATGTGTGGCAGTGTGTGTGTGTGTGTGTGTGTGTGTGTGTGTGTGTGTGTGTGTGTGTGTGTGTGCGTGGTGTGTGTGTGTGTGTGTGTGTGTGTGTGTTTGTGGGTCTTTTGTTAACAGGCGGTACATGAGTTGAAGGAAAGGAGAGGTCAACTCACATTTCCTAAATGGCTTAAAAAGTGAAAAAACGTCCAAGTACCAAGTAAATGTTGAATAACGCCCGGGGCAAAGCAAAAGAGAGACGCTAATGACTAGCACACAGTCACACGCACACAAACGCACGGTCTGACACCTCCACTCAGGACTTGAAAAGCCCCATAATGCACCATTCACGGCACCATTAGTGTAAATAAAGAGAAGCGGTTTCAGTAAATACGGCTTATACGTGTGTCTGTATCACTTTTCCCAGCACAGGCCTCTGTCTAAACACAACTTCTGTTCCATCTCCATTTGCCCTGTTGCGAGAAGGAGGGAGGTGTGTGTGGCGGTGGTGGTGGTGGTGGGGGTCATAGTTGTAATCCTGCATATCAATTACAACCTCTCCTCCTCAAAAGAAACGACAGGAAAAATGGATGAGAAAAAAGAATGAGATGGAGCCGCATGGCAAAGTTGATTTATGGTGAAAAGAGGAACTGTTTATGGACTCTCTGAAGTCAGGGAAGCTTTTAGGGGTCGGGCTCAATAGGGGGTTGTGTCAATGAAGAAAAATCTTGGTGTTATTTTTTGATCAAAATTCAAAGTGGTATTTATACTTCAAGCCTTGTTCCAGGGCTTGAGAAGTAGATGTTTGAACAGTGAGTAGGCGCCGCATCTCCTCCTACCCACACAGGAGAGGATGAAGTGGGCTGCAACCGCCTGTTCGTTCTCCGATCCAACAAACCACAATGTCAGGTCAGCCACAGTACTTGGCCATTAAGAGAAATCGCCACACACACACATACTTGCACCCTTTTGGCCCAGACAGAAAGCTGTTTAAGTAACCTTTGACCTGTCTAATGCATTAATTAGGGTCGGGTCACACGTCTTGAGTGCGTGGGTTGGTGTGTATGCAAACTTTTATTTATTTTAAAATCATTTTTATCATAGCTCGAATTTTGGGGACTAGTGGGCGCCGACTTCTGTGAGGCGAGTGACCTTATGAGATCCCTTGAATGACCTTAAATTGACCTCTCAGTGACCTTACTGAATCATTAAAGGATTTTCTTCATTCATTTTAAGCTCCTGGTAATAACCGTTTAATATCCTTGTTATAACATTGTAATAATCTCTTGATCACCTTTAGATACACTTTCCAGCTCCCTTCCACTCAAATATCTCGATCATGCACTAAATTTGAAATTCTCGAGATCCTTCGAGAGACGCTTTTGGCAATTCTCCCTCAGCGTTTCCTGTCCTGTGCCATTGTGGGTCAGATGGGTGACTGACGCTTGTGTATTTAGGCTGACAAATGTTTCCAAAAAAGTTTTATGTGGCGGAGCGACAACAACCACGCACGTCAATCCTCATTACACGGCAAACGCAGAAATAGAGCCATCGATGACTCCGCTGTTATACTGCTGTCTGCCTCAGACAGAAAGGAAAACAAACAGTCAAGCCAATTAATAGTAGTCGTTCAAGGTTTCTATCTGAGACTTTGCGGTTTTGTCTGTGATACCATCAGGACTGCGTTTGCTACCTCCCTTTTTCCAATTGGCGCCTGGGTCCTGTTATGAGAATGGCTACGGAGTCCCAAGAGGGCCACTCTTCAGTGCCGTCCCCGAGGGACCTGCACGAAACGCATTAGTAAATTAATGTCCACCACGGGAACACTTCTCACGTTAACAGGGTTATCCTGTTGTACTTCGGGCCCTGGGGAGGAATCGTAAGTGGGGAGAGGGGTCAGTAATTGATAGGTCCTTTTTCGATTGCCTGCCCAACTGCAAGTCCAGCGGCGGCCAAAGAAAACTGACTTTAAATAGCCATCTAAAGAAAACAGAAACTTATTCGCTCTGTCTTTAGCTCTCTTGTCATGACAACCCCAGGTGGATGGAGTTCTTGCATCGCATGTTTCCATTTTCCGGGGACGGAGGGCGTTATATCAACACAATACAGAATGCAAGTTCAAACAACAGGAAGACAGTTCTGAGATTGCTGTGCCGATTGGGCGAGCACCGTGAATTCAGTTTTCCATGCGAGGAAAAGGCTATTTAATTTCAGTAATGATTTTTTTGTGCTGCGGTTTGATCTGTGCCGATAGGGCAGTGTTATTGTTGGCGGGGCAGTGAGGTCCATGCGTCCGTGTGTGTGTGTAAAGCGAGGTACATGAGACGGAGGTTGTGTTTTTTGGGAAGTACAACATGTGCTTTGGATTAAACCTGTGTTATAAGTGTTTGACATTAACATGCAGTCATTCACTGGGCAAAAGAGAGGAGAGGGAACTTTTAGAGCAATGCGGCTGTCCTAACACTTTTCAACTGCGTTCAGAGAAGAAGAAAACAAGATAAAGATTGACTCAGGGCAATTTTGCCAAGAAGTAAAATGAGTATTACTTCTTAGAATGTGTGTCAGTTTGGCATTACTGAACATTAGCAATAACTCATAACTTTATTTAATTAGCAAATTTCTGTGCGGTGTGTGTTAACGTGTGGGCTTTGGCCTCATTCACGCGGTGTTTGACATCTTTTCATCTTTCTACCCTCGCAAAAATATTCCCATCTTTCTTTCTTTGTTTCTTTCTTTCTGAAATAAAATTGATAACTTAAAGCCAATATAAATTAAAGAAATTAATAAAATTATTTCTTTCTTTCTCACATGAAGGAAAACAATACTTTTTATATGATGCCATATTTAGATTTTTTTTTTCCATTTGTAAATACAAATTGGTTTATCTTCATTCAATTCAAAGATCTTAGCAAACATATCTACCCCTGATATAAAAATGTTTAGACTTTACACAAGTTTCCTTTACAAAATATTATTACCTTAAATTATTATTACATTACATCATAAGATTATTAGTCATGCTAAACTACACTGTAAAAAAA
The DNA here is from genome assembly GCA_023029165.1 of Gobiocypris rarus. Taxonomy (NCBI): domain Eukaryota; kingdom Metazoa; phylum Chordata; class Actinopteri; order Cypriniformes; family Gobionidae; genus Gobiocypris; species Gobiocypris rarus. The sequence continues at coordinate 13,656,529 of CM040923.1, forward strand.
TACTTTAAAAGTAAGTTACCTGGTTGCCATAATTTTGAGTTCATTGAAATTAAAACTTTGAGTTAATTCAATGAAAATTTTTCAGAATCAACATCACCCTTTATTCAAATATTATTAAAAGATTTTGTAAACATATTGTGTAATTGTGTTTTATGTTATAATGCAGTGAAACATGCCAAAAAACGTGCTATTTTCCTGATTCATCACAACATTTTTTAAATGTATGTGGTTCAGATACAATAATATTTTGAGTTTCTATTTCTTAAACAAATTTCCTTCATTGTATTAACTCATCATTTTAATTTAAATGAACTCAACATTTTAAGGCAACCAGGTTACTTGCTTTTTTAAGTTAAACCAACAATATTTTTTTACAGTAGTTTCTAAATAACAATCTTTACATCCTTTGCAATGTCCTGAATTCACTCCACTGTATAGTTTGATAAAACATTTGTTTTAAGTACAATCAACTTGCATGTTTAATTCCATTCAACTTAAATTGCACTAGCCTGTCAAGAAGTGCGTTGTGGTCAACAGTGTCGAATGCAGCAGTGAGGTCGAGTAGCACCAGAAGATTAAACTGACTTAAGTCTTGTATAACTTAAAAGTTAAGAAATTGCTTAACTTATTTTGATGAGTTAAAGCAATGTAAAAATGTATGTTAATATAACGTATTGATCAAACCATTTTTTTACAGTGTAAAGAAAATCATCACCAATACATCAAGTTGTTTCTTCCGACTATAATTTTGTCTTTCTGACTTCGAAAAAGCCATAAATTATGAATATCGTCAATGCACAAGTAAGTGTATGCGTGTAAACATGTTCCGGCTAGGGAAAAGAAAAAGGCGGCTTTCCTCTTTTGCGGTTTATTTGTAATGTTTGTATTACGCAGTATCATTGCAGGCATTGATTAGAACACGATAACTTTTGGCTTGTGCGCTGCATCAGCACTGATTTTAGATAGTGGAGGAACGAGGCAGCACGAGCGTCTGTCTGAATGAGGGAGCACTTCAAAGCCGGTTTAAGCGGCCTGAGCTGTTTCAGTCAACACCTTTCTGTCATCCTTTTCTCCACTACATCTCTTCCTAACATTATTATCACAGCAGCGTAACTCTGATAAAACACAATGCTGGAATTTCATGCCGCTCCACGCGCCCGGCTGGCCACACACACACACTCTCAAGTAAACACGCATGAGTGTGGATCTCTCCATCTGTTTATAGGTTGCTCCATATCTTTGATGGCGGAGTTATAGACTCAAGTCTTGACTAACACTGGGTGCACTTATCTCTTCGGGGTTTCCCACAGGGGAATGTGGTTATGCCAAGAGATTTGGCTCCACGTGTAAGTAGAGCTAGCCAACGAGGGGGAAACGGGAGGAAGACGTAAAAGGTGTACATGTGTAATATGTTGATTTGTAGTTGATATGTAGTTTTCCATGTACACTTTGGTCACCACGCTGAATGACTGTTTGCACGCCTGGAAATTCAGGCCTTACATTTAAACTGTTGATAACAGAGCATTGTATAATGAACAGTAAGTGTCTATAATACCTTTATACTTGAACTAAACTGTATTTTAAGTTCACTTTTAAAACTTAAAAACTTATAAAAACTTAAAGATCTTTTAAAACTTAAACCAAATAGGCATTTATTTAATAATTACATTGAATTTACAGTATTAAGTTTATATATATATATATATATATATATATATATATATATATATATATATATATATATATATATAAACTAAACGGATAACAAAAATGTTCACTGTGGAAATGTATGATTTATACATTTGCATAGGTTATTACAGCCAAATTATTTATTATGTATTTATTTAATGATACATTTAAGTGGTAGCAGTTTATAAACTATAAAAAACGTACTTACTGACATAAATTACTTTTTTTCCTCATAATGAGTATTATCAACCTGATTGCATTAGGTTATATACATATTTTAGACTTTGATCATGCCGAAATAACGTCATGTTTTCATTATTACAGTGTGTTCTTTTACACATTAGTATTAGAAACAACTCCATGATAATTGTATATTAATTACATGCTGTTCATCATTATTACTAAGTAGTTACTATGTAATTACATTGTAATATGTACACCACAGTCAAGTGCAAAAGTGTGAGCTGGAGTCGATATTGTGAGTCATTGTCAGGATGTTTGTGTATGCCAGAGCAGACTCAGGCCGCAGAGATAGACGGAGGAGAGCGATCGCTCTATCTCCACTCTTTCACCAGCGCAAACTCGCTTCATTCACCCGTCCCACAGCGCGATAAACCCTTCGACAGATCCCTGCACTTATTTTCCCTCCTTTTCTTCATCTTCCAACAAGTCTTTAATACATACATATCACAGGCCGCCTCCCGAGGTTTGAAAAATGAAAACACTACTTCATCTCGCCTTCCTTTTTAATATTCGGTCACAATAAATATTTCCCATTTATATGCAAATGATTATCTACTGACCAAGAATGGATGGAGCTCGTCTTGTTTTCATTGTACTCGGAGAGGTACAAGTGTCTGAGAAGGCGGACGGGGAATAGACGGAAATCAGCCGGAGTGGGAACGCCTCGCCATTTCTAGAGTAAATAATCCTGACTCGCCTTCCATTATTTTTTATGGCAGCGTTGAATGGAAGTGTATTAACTTATAAGTTATAAGTAGTTGGAAGTAAGTTACTTAAAACTGGCGGGGGGAAAGGCAAAGAAAGAAAGCTGACGCGTCGCTTAGTTGAGTTCCCCGCAAATTGCTGACATAATTACACGAATGTAATTTTTATGAGTCACGCAAATCTCGGCATTTTCAGTGAAGCAGATAATTAGACTTGGAATAAAGCGCAACTGAATAATTAATACATCAAAACTAGATGAACTTTTTCTAATTATTTTTATTTAATCTCCATTCTAATTATTGTTCGAGTCGGCTGAGCGAGATTGCTTCTCATTCAGGGGGTGAAATGCACCCTGGCTGGCGTATTCTCACCCAGTGAAATATTAACTAAGCGTGCAGAGAGGGGATCAGAGAAAAGACCCCTCCCTTTTGCCCACCCTCCCATGATTGAACTGTAATTTAAAATTCACTGCTGCCAACAAACAATTTACATCTACACCTGCCATATTTCTTATTCTCCCCCACCGGTGTGCTACCAAATGCATGACGATCAATATTTTGCCAGCTTTAAATGAGTTTGTAATTAGCCTAATGTGCTGTTCCTATGCTTTTTAAGAGTGGGATTTGTTTAGTCCTCAAGTAAACCTGACCTGTGAGCACTCGTGTGTGTGTGTGTCAGTGTGTGTGTGTGTGTGTGTGTGTGGAGATGCTGACCGCAGGGGAAAATTTTCACACTTATCTTTTATGTCTCTGCTACCAGGAACTGGAGCGTTTGGAAACCAGCTTTTTAATCTGATAACCTTTATTGCTGAAATAAACATAATGAAAGTGTCCGTACAAAACTCACAAACGTGAGGATGTTTTGAACCATCGTGTTCATAATCCGTGTGTATAATTTGTATACTTTCTCGCTTGCATGCTGCTTTTTTTCCCCCCAGGTTTATTTCCCGTGTGTCTTCCAGGTTCAAGAATTAGGCTGGGAAATAATGAAGGTAGATAATGGCTGACCTTCTGTTAACTTGGCCGATAATTGCGATGGGAAGGCTCGAATTGTGCCATGCTGGGTTCTTGCGTTGATGAGATGAACAAATAAAAAGCAGCATTTACAGGCATGAAATGAGCTAATTCTGCGCCTGCACACATTTCCACATCTCTTATTAGACTGCCGGGGTTTACTAGATTAAAATTGCAGCTTAATTAATGTACAAACACAAGATCAGATTTAATTAACATCTGATTTAATTGCTTGCCTACAATTGCTTTTCACACTGTATGCTCCAATAGAAAGTGATTGCAAAATGTAATAATTATACAGACAAATATAATGAGAATGCATTCAAATGGTTTGATGTAAATCCAAGACTGATCACTTTTACTGAGAGAAGAAAAAATATCACATTTCCACAGTTTTATTAATTCATTTAGATTTTGGGGGGAAATAATTTGATTAAATACCCCTGATTATGTGGAATTATAAAAACAATAAAATGTTTTTCATGCAACATCCAAATTGAATCAGAGATTTTTGCATCTTTGTCTATGCCTCATATATGTCATGTCTTTTTTTGTCTTTTTTTTCTCATTTTTAAAACTATTTGTATATTTGTATACTTTGAAAAAAATCTGTTGTGTATAACCAGCTGCTTTTAAAATATGTTTTACACCGTTTTTAACGCTTTACACCATTTGCGGTTTGAGTATTATGCTGTTTGTCAGAAGTCGGATCAATTCTGAGTTTCATCTTGTATTATTTTCGAGAGGGGCAGTATAGAATGTTTCTTGTTATCTGGAGTATCTATTTGCTCTAGTATGTGCAGTGTTTGGCTTTTATCATTTTATGGAAATACTACCTTCTCAGGCTTCATTTCAAATGTATCTAGTGCCACCATGTGGTTAGTACAGGTACTGGATAGAGCACATTGATCTCGTACCAGCAGTCTAAGCTCAAAGTATGAACTTCAATGCACGGAATCTGATATTGGACAACTTCATGCGTGTGTGTATAGGCTGTGGAGTGTTTGCCTGCGTACGTGTGTGTCTTTAGTGTTCTGCGACCCAGGTTGGAATGTCAGGCACGATGTGAGAAGACATAACACACGCTGATGGGGATCAATTTTTTTCTGTAGAAATCTTCTTTTGAGATTTGTAGTGCTGATGGAAGCTACTGAACACGCACAAAACCCTTTAGATCAGACGTGCCACATCAAAGGATGTCCCCTTTTTGCCTTCCTGTCTCTTGTGAACAATACAGTACATGACAGCATTTTTTTAACCTCCTGTCCTTACATGTAAAGGGTCACAAGCTAAATAAATACATTTTCTATTTATATAATATATTAAATGCATCTATATGCACTAAATAATGATTAGTACTCTATGTGTGAGGTAAAACATGCACATGCATACGGAACAAGTGTGCTGGTTCTGCAAGTATTGTTATGGTCTGGCTGGCGCCAGCACGGATGATCCAGTCATGCTTGAATGAGGATCACACGTACGGGCTCCCAGCATTCACCCTGTGCGGTGTGTTTATGATTGGCCTGCTTCGCAGGTAGAGGCGGTGGCCTCATACACCTTTATTTGAACCACTCACCACATGACTTGCATGTATGCAAGAAAAAAAAACAGCAATGTGCCAAAGCAGACAGACAGGAGTCAGAACAGAATGGACCTGCATGTGTCTCACACACACACACACATCACACACGACGCTTGGGTAAGTTTGTGTGGGAGTGTTCACAAATTCTAAGCGTTCGACTGAAGCACTGAACCCTAATTCACCGGGTTAAAGCGAGGGTGTGTGGAGGCGTAGACCTAGAAGTTGGGTCCGGAAATACGCAGATGGATATTTTATTCAGAAGGTTGCGCTTTCATATTAATGGAAACTTCCCAGTTCCCAGTTGTTACGTTTGTGTTACCCTTTCTTCATTTGTGTCTTTACACAGACAATTCTTAACACACACACTGTAAAAGAAAATATTTTAAAAGTAAGTTACCTGGTTGCCTTAAATTTTTGAGTTCAATGAAATTAAAATTTGGTGTTAATACAATGAATATTTTTCAGAATCAACATCACCCTTTATTCAAATATTATTAATTGATTTTGTAAACATATTGTGTAATTGTGTTTTATTTGTTATAATGCAGTGAAAACGTGCTATTTTCCTGATTCATCACAACAATTTTTTAATTTATGTGGTTCAGATACAATAATATTTTGAGTTTCTATTTATTAAACAAATTTCCTTCATTGTATTAACTCACAATTTTAATTTGAATGAACTCAAAATTTAAACCTTTTTCTTTTTTTTACAGTGCAATAAGCGTGGTTGTTTGATTATTTTGTGTAAATCTAAGCACAGTTTGAGATATCATTGAAGTTTCTTGTATTTTTCTAGAGTAGTCATGTTAGATTAGTGGGTTTTTTTTGGTTTTCAGGTGAAATATCTGCGAAGCATTATCAAAAGGTGAAAAGAAATAAAAGTCACAAATAAGAGACCTCTTTAATATTTTTATTTTTATTTTTTATTAAATGGAGAGAGTCCATGAATATTTAGATTTCTCTCGTGCAGTCTAAAAAACACTGGGTTAAAAACAACCCAATATGGTTTGTTTTTAACCCAAGGGCTGGGTAAAGGACACAACACATGTTGGGTTAACATTTTACTATTAGTACAAGCTTTTTATTTATTTATTTAATTAATTAATTAAAATCCTCTAAACTTAAAAAAATAATAATAAAATACTCCATACAACAACTGGTTTGCATGATAATTCCTTCATTTTCAATATTATTTTACAGTATAGCATATTTTGTACAGTTCTGAATACATATTGCCTACATTTAAGCTTTTTTTAACAAATATTAAAAGTAACAATTTTACATTTAGAAGTCATTTAAGAGTAATCGAACATGCTGCGATAAATAACTCAACCCTTGGGTTGTTAAATCTGACCTAGGATCTGGGTAACACAAAAACTACCCAAGCACTGAAAAATAACCCCAAAAAATGACCCAAAATGGCTCAACCCAGGAGTTGGGTAGAAAAAATAACCCACTATTTTTTTAGCGTGTGACAAAAAAGAGCCCAGTAATGTTGTTTTCGCTAGAGTTTCAGAAGAGATCTCAACAATGTCTCGAACTGTGATCCGATTTGCCAAGATACCGAATAAAATTCAAAGATTTTTCAATTAAAATAAAACAAGACCAAATGATCAGAGCTAAGCCATCCACCTTCATTTTATTACTCTGTACTCTTAGATACCAAAATACCAATTAAAAGTGAGATATCTCACTGTTAACTCAAATACATTATGTCTCATCAAATAACAAGACCCAATTATTAGAGCCACGCCATCATATTAATTGTATAACAATTTATCAGAGCCATTCATATAAATTGTATTGCTTTGTACTCTTATTGTATCAACATCAACAGATGTTTCATATGGTTGGTACTTAGAGCTATGAGAGACCAACTTCTGAGCATCACGTCTCCATTTGCTCTTCATTCAATCTCCAGGAGCACCAATTAAGATGTTGAAAAGATCTCAATTGCAAGGCGTGCGTTTTAAGGTTTTCTTAAGTTATACTAGGACTCATTCCACAAGTGAGCAGTAAATGAGAAGGCATCAATAGCAGATTGTTGGAAAGGAATCGTCGAAATGGAAACAGACTCAACGGGCCCTGTGAATCCAAAGTCTCAAATCAATACTTGAACTCCCCATTCGTCCCTCTCCTGAGAGAGTTGTCCTCCCTGTGTCTCTCTCTTCCTCCATCTTTCATCCCTCTATCATCAACCCACCCCGCACACCCCCAACCGACCTTGTGGGGTCACCTGTCTTTGTCCGCCGAGCTCCGAGAGAGCTTTGTGCAAGTGTGTGTGTGTGTATGTGAGCTTGTGAGTGAGCGAGTGAGTGTGTGTGTCTGGGCTTCTTATCTCTCTGGGCTGCTGCCGTTTTAAATTATTCATCCCTACTGCTCCTGCACACACACACACACTCACACACATGCACATCTCCATCACATGCCTGCCCGCATCCGCCCGCCCGAGAGGCGGTCTCCGTGGCAACCTTATCAAAGATCGCAGATTTCAGCTCGAGAAATGAAATAAAAGGGGAAATTGGCTGCATTAGCATAAGAGGAGGAAGCCTGGAGTTGAATACACACCCCTGAAGCCGCCCCCTCCGCTTCTCCTTCATCTTCCTCGCTCTTCCTCCTCCTCCTACCCACAGTTCTTATCTCGCCCGTCTGATCGTTCTCTCGCTCTCTTTCTATATATATCTTTTTTTTAATTCTGCCCCCCCCCTTTCTCTCGCTTTTTGTTCCTCCCTGGCTCTGGGGGGGCGAAGAGAGAATGAAACGAAAGAGGAAATAGATTTGGTCTGGATGACCTCTGACCCTTTCAGAGCGAGTAAACAATACGTAGTAACCTGGGAGACGGGGCATGGGGATGTCAGGGGCGACTGCTTGACAGGCGACTTGATTTCCTGTGGAACAGGGGGCTCGTTTCCTGCATTTTGCGACGGTTTATTTTGGCAGACTCGGCCTGGTCCATAGAGACCCTCCCCTTTCGGTTTGACTTTGACCTACAGCTGTATGGAATGAAGATTTTCCTTGTAATACCATATAAACCTGTTTCATTCTTAAACAAACGCTATCAAACATTCTTTCCTCTGGAACACTACGGCTTCTAGAATCTTCTCTAATCTTTCCATACGGATTGGGATCGAATGGAGACAAATCTTTTTGAGCATGAAATCCAATTTACTCTATTTATTGTCTTATTACATGTTACTGGAAAATGTATTTGTCTCCATAATCTTTCATCAAAGTGTAACTTGTACCGCCTCTGAAACAACTTTTCCTTGTTGTATGACATTACCTAGACCTTGCAGGTTATTGGATAATGTTATTCAATAGCCAAATAGCTTGTCAGGTAATTTTTTAAGCTATTGTTGTAGATCATGCAGTCTTTCTAAAACCTTGCCAATAGTTAACAGTAATTTAATGCTGGGTAAAGTTAATACAATCATCAGTCTAAGAAAAATAATACATCCTATAGGATGTTTTTGTCTCATTCAGTTTCACTCTAAAGTGTGTAACATTGATGCCATTTCATGTTGAATAAAGTAAATGTATCGGCCTATAAAATCCATGGAAAAATTAGTATGTGTATTTGTCTTTGTGAGTGTGAATGTTTGGCCTTTAGACCTGTAGCCGACCGCAGCATCATGATTTGGAGGCCACGAGATACGTAATCACACCCACCCGCTCTCACTTTCATATCCCACACAGTCCCGGTTATTACTTCTGTTTGTTCATTTAACTTTTTTCCAAAACCACAAGGCGGAAAATCGTATAAATCTATCTAATTATTGTCTCAATTTCCACAGAGATCATCTGTCAACATGAACTTCACAGTGCTTGCTTGAAAAAGACACTTTTGAACAGAAAGCTGGGATGTTTTTTTGTCTGCTGAATGGTTTTGAAAGACGTTATAGAGATGTTATTTAGCACATATCAGTTCCAGGCCCTTTTTGTTGGTAATAATAAAGCTCTAGCAAATGGAATTGTTCTCACGACGCTTCGGTTTTTTGTATTTGCGCGATTGTGAAAGCATTAGCGTACGTTTGAGCTTTTATTCAGCCATTTGTTTGTTTGTGTTTAGCATTTTTTAAAACATCCATTCTTGCATTGCAATGGAGATTTTGCCACAGGGCCCGAGTCGTTTCGACGTCAACATTTGTAGCCTTTGACGCCGCTAATCTGGTTAACACCAATTAAAGGGAAGTGCAAAGAAAATCACGCGGGGTGTTGGTCTCGTTGGTGGTCCAGAAAAGACAGTTTTGTTTTGCGACAGAGTGGTTGGAGGCCATTTTGCGTGTCCCCCCCCTCCTATTTCTTCAGCCTACGTCTGATTTCTCATAGACATAAAAGACTGTAATGCCTCTGGGCTTTAGTCCCGCCCACTCACCGTCTACGGCGTTAGCACCCAGCGCAAAATGCTGCTTAGCGTTGAAGCTTCCGTAAATAGCCTGTAGAGATGGGGCAAAAAGTGTATGTTTGCCTGTATCTGTGTGTGTAAGGGATACAGTAAAGCCAATTGCACCAAGACCACACATTCAGCGAGTGATTCCTTCTTTGGCTCGCTTAAACATTGGACACACATGCACACACACATTACATTGATGGTGGTAGCTGTAATGATGAGTGACAGCGAGAGACGGCGGACAAATGTTGATCCCCCACAATCCTCTGCAGTGCCTAACTTCCCCTCGTGCTGTTGTGGCAATGTGAGCAGTGCTGGGCCCCTGATAACCGGTATGGGGCTGACGCCTCAGAGTGCGAATATACGCGGTTCCGGTCAGTGCTGAGCGCTTGCTGCGACTCTGATACTTCACTGCATCATGGGCATTTGGCCGTGAACAAATTACAAGTTTGTGTGTGTTTATACGAAGCATATTCCTGCAGTCCACTCTGCAGGTGTTACTGTAATTTATATGCAGGATTTTGCAGCACAGAGCGGCTTGGGAAACTTTTATGCGGTTTCTACAGTGAATGTGTAGAATATATACATACCAATTTCATTATCCCGCTACATTCATTAGGCTAATGCGGTTTTGCTGACATTTGTTGACTTCTACCCGCATTCTATTAATTATTTGTGGCTGAAACTGTTAGATATGAATCTTACTGTTTTTGTTGTGCTCTGTAATTTGATTATGTTGGTTAATAATGTCATCTAGCTAGCTGGCAAAATGCAAACAAAGTATCAATCTAGAACTAGAACTACCTAGATTCCTTCCCTTGACAGTGCTACCATACAAATTTTGTGTCTCACGACTATAATTAGGGTTTGGTTTAGAGTTTCCAAGAAATATGTATAATACATGACACTACTGAGGTTGAGGAAGTCATTAAGGCTCATTAAGAGTACACAGATTATATACTGTGTGTTACATACTGTACACCTTAGTGTTAGCCTGTATACTATAAGTGTTAGGTACTGTAAACTCTATGTAAAATTAAATATTAGTTATTAAAAAAGTAATATATAATAATATTATATAATCATTTCAAGGCGTGTGTGTGTGTGTGTGGACTGGTAATCCCTACGGTATGGGGACAAAATGTCCCCACAAAGATGGCAATATCCAAAATCCTTGTCCTTGTGGGGACATTTTTTTGGTCCCCATGAGGAAAACATCTTCAAACAGGATGAGTTTTTTTGAGAAAGTAACAATGCAGAATGTTTCCTGTGATGGGTAGGTTTAAGGGCAGGGGTAGTGTAGGGGGATAGAAAATATGGTTTGTACAGTATAAAATGCATTACGCCTATGGAATGTCCCCATAAAACATGGAAACACAACATGTGTGTGTGTGTGTGTGTGTGTGTGTGTGTGTGTGTGTGTGTGTGTGTGTGTGGGCATGTTTTTGTGAAATATCAGGACACAAATGTGTATAATGACATGGGTATGACATAGGTATTACAAAAAGAGGGTGAAATATGAGGACGTTCCCCATGTCCTCACTTTTCAAAATGCTTATAAATCACACAGGATGAGGTTTTTTCACAGAAAGTAAACTGCGCAGTCTCCTGTGATGGGTAGGTTTAGGGGCAGGGGCAGTGTAAGGGGATAGAAAATACGGTTTGTACAGTATAAAATGCATTACGCCTATGGAATGTCCCCACATTTCACAAAAACAAACGTGTGTGTGTGTGTGTGTGTGTGTGTGTGTGTGTGTGTGTGTGTGTGTGTGTGTGTGTGTGTGTGTGTGTGTGTGTGTGTGTGTGTGTGTGTGTGTGTGTGTGACCTCAACAATATATGAATATATCATTGATAATTTTTACCGATGGCAAAAGGTCATAATAGCACAAAGTACAGTATACATACACAAATCATAAATATACATTTTTCTATTTCTACAAAATAAACTGCTTATCCATGTTTATTACACATTTAATGTGTAATAAAGAATATATGTTATGAACAGTTATGAAATTCCAATGTTTGTGTGAAGCTGCTAGATCCTTGAAAACTTGAATTCAGGGGAACAAAAGAAATGATTAAGCCCAGGGTGAAGGGGAGCGGATGAACTCATAAATCTTTGCTATCTCTCTGTTTTTGTGTTTTTATCAGCAGACCCTTGTGTTTTGTTGTATGTTATTGAGGCTGGACGAGACTAGGGAAGATATGTCCTGATCCGAGACCAGAGAGCAAGAGGGGGAGGAAGCTGAGAAAGCTGTAGGATGAAAAATATGAAGAGTGGGTTTGATGATACTACATCATAAAAAAATACAACAACTGGAAAAAATGGACATAAAAGGCCTTTAGCATCAAAGATCTCTGAAGGGGAATGACCCTGTGAGATCATAAAGCAGACAGTGATGTCATATAGAGACATGTTTTGAGAGGGAGGATTATTGTGTATTAGTGATACACTCATATGTAATCCCTAAGGACAGTCAGAGATTATCACAAATAATACACAGCTTGAATTATGAATATAGTATACTGTATGAATCCATGTGCATATGTTTGCTTTTGGGTATATCTTTGCTTCGTCAGTGGCTGATGTGGATTTTGTATACACACTGGTATCTGTGAATAAATAGGTGTGACCAAATGACCAAAATGTATTATTGTATATACAGATACAGTAAAGAATTGTATATATTATATTTATATTTTAAATAAATGCTGTTCTATTTGTGAAATAGTTCTGAAAAAAAGTATCACATTATACAATAAACAAAAAATATTAATCAGCACAACATTATTATATGATGATAATAATAGTAATAATAATAATAATAATAATAATAATAATAATATGAAATGTTTCTTGCACACTAAACTATTTCTGAATCATGTGACACTAAAGACTAAAGTAAAGTCTGCTGAAAAAGAGCATACTAATCACAGGAATAAAATATTAAAATACAATTTTTAAATAGAAAATGGTAATTTTAAATTGTAATAACATTTTACTATATTACTGTTTTACAGTATTTTTGATCAAATAAATGCAGCCTTGGTGAGAATGTTACTACTTTTAAAAATATTAAAGTATCTTACCATCCCCACATTTTTATATACATAGTATAACCAATATATTAGTATTATGTAGATTATTTTCTATCGTTCTTTGGACTTTTGACAAAAAAAAAGAAAAACATAATAATTAAAGGAAAAGTACACACACAGGTAATCACACATTTTTTTATATTAATGCAGCCATTGTGACTAATCTACATCACTTAACAACACCCCTCGGTCAAAAATGACCAAAACGTTTTGAAATGTTACATTTTTTTGTTTCATCGGAATGGGATGACAGTTGGTGTCTTTTGTCACCTTAGCAATGTGAACACACAAAAAAATCATGGAGATGATTCGGTTATGTTAAATGGTAGGGTAAAAAATAATCACTCTTAGCTCCTTTGCAGTCAAAAATGACCGACAGGAAATGAATGGAAAATTTATTACAAAAACTTGGGGAATCTTTTGGTGATATAAACCACAAATCAGCCATGATGCCTGAACAAAAGTGAAAAGGAATGAAGGGGTGACACTCTAAAATATCAAGAGTGCAAAATAGACACAACCACACCCCCCTCCCCAACACACACACACACACACACACACACACACACACACACACACACACACACACACACACACACACACACACACACACACACACACACAGAGACGTTTGTTTTTGTGAAATGTGGGACCCTCCATAGGCGTAATGGTTTTTATACTGTACAAACCGTATTTTCTATCCCCTACACTGCCCCTGCCCCTAAACCTACCCATCACAGGAGACTGTGCAGTTTACTTTCTGTGAAAAAACCTCATCCTGTGTGATTTATAAGCATTTTGAAAAGTGAGGACATGGGGAACGTCCTCATATTTCACCCTCTTTTTAATACCTATGTCATACCCATGTCATTATACACATTTGTGTCCTGATATTTCACAAAAACATGCCCCACACACACACACACACACACACACACACACACACACACACACACACACACACACACACACACACACACACACACACACACACACACACACACACACACACACATATATATATATCAGAGGTGGAAAGTAACAAATTACATTTCTGTTATTGAGTAGTTTTTCTGTGTACTTCTCCTTTTTTAAAATCTGTAATTTTACTTTTACTTAAGTATGTTTTGTTTAAAGTATTGTACTTCGCTACATTTGAAACCACATCCATTACTGAGTAAAAATAAATCATACGAACAAATAAATCAATTAATTAAATAAATAAAAATCGCGCTCCGGAAACTACGTTACTGCATTGAATTGAAGTGCGGGAGAGTGAAACTGAAGCACGGTCGTGAACCCCTGGCTAGTATAAAAGTACTCTGGATATATATAAAAAAAATCCACACAGAACATGTTCGGGAGCACCATCCCTCTGTGCATATAAAGGTATGTTTATAACTTAAGGTCGAATGATTAATCTGATGCAGAGGCAATTGCATTCGCAGTATAACGCAGACGTTCAACACGCAAACTGATGGATGAATGAATACATCGAAGTAGATCTGTACAATACATCAAATCCCGACATGGTCTGAATATTAAAGCGCAAAACTCTGCAATATAAATATGATCTGCTTCTGTTTCTGTCTGAATGAGCAGCGCCGTTTCGTCTACATACTCAAGTACGCGCGATGCTCGTGGTGTTTTAACGTCTCACAAACCATATTTGGACATAAACACATGAACATTTCCAGAGCTGATCATCATTTTATTTGAATAAAAATCATAGTCAAATACACTCTGAAACAGGTCTTCACTAAAACCAAATACACAAAATAAACGTTTGTTTTTTTACTAGAAGAAATTGTGACAAAATAGTCTATATCTAGCCTGACGTGGTCATACTCAATTCTAGTCAGAATATGAGTCTGGTACCGCTCCATTGGAGTATGAGGTCTCTACGGAACAAGAGTGGGCGTTTCTAAATTTGTGGGTGTTTTCAAACTGATGGGTGTTTATACATCACACAATGAAAATGATCCCCTTCACCCGACCCCACCCCTAAACCCTACCCACAATGTGAAGTGGGCAAATCAGGTAACACAGTTGAAACCTCTGTTTATGGCCACACCTACTGATGAGGTAACTCCTATTACTAACCTGCAGAGACATATACTTGATTGGGCTTTGATTATGGGGCGTGTTTCAACCGAACCAGGAAAGACCTCAATTGGATAGACCTACAACCAATCAGAGCAACGGAGCGACGCTTAACGTTACTGTGCGTTCACACCGCCGCCGGCAAGAGCGTCAAACTTCGCTCTGGCCGCCCTGCCACCGACGCTGTAGAAAGATTCGTGGACGCCAGCGTTGCGCTCTGGCGTAGTTCGAATGCTTGGTCTTTTTTTAAACTGTATTTAAAGCGGCCGCAAAGCAAACAATCCATGTTCGCATTTAAAAAAAAACGCCACTTGTTGTGCAGACTGACCACAGCAGGGTATACCCGTTAAAGATAACCTCATTAAATAAATTAAATGTGATAGTTAACTTAACAATTATAGTTGCGTATTTGATAATGAAATAAACCATTTAAAAGCCATTTGTGTTCATGGAAGTGCTATTGGTCAAATCGGTGTTGTTTTTAGCAAATTAATTGCATTCCCGCTGAAAAAAGGCTTTATTTTTTATTTTTTTGTGTCCCTGTATGCAAACAGGGACACATCGTAAATGATAGGGAAACACGCTACTGCAATGATCTCTTCAATTTTGCTTGGGAACTAATGTGGTCGGAACCAAAGTTTCCAGCACTGCGTTCTCTGGAATCATTTCAAGCGGAGCACTTCTACATTCCCATTGGTTGCCGCTGTACCGCGTCGTAGCTCATTACCATAAAGTTGACTTGATTTCAACTCTCCTCGACGCCCAAATCATCCAAGACGCGCGCGCGCTCGCGAACTCGCCGCGGGCTCCCATTGAGAATGAATGACTTCCGGCCACTTTGACGCTCTCGCCGGCGGCGGTGTGAACGCACAGTTAGTTGTCAAATGTCAACAGAACTCAACTGCACTGTTGCCAAGTTCGTGTTTTTTTCCATGTCCGCGGGTTGAAGAGACCCCAATTATGTGATTATATAAACCCAGGAATGCAAATTTTTGCAGGCAACCTTGCCAAAATAACATATTTTGCCAACCAAACGCCATTTTTTCTGGAGAATCCCCCCGGAAAGCTATTGTTTTGGGCTATAGTTTTGAGTAGTAATTGTGCGACATTGCAAAAAAACTTGGCAACCCTGTCTGCACGCGCGCTGGATTAAGTAACGTTAGAAGAAAAAGATGAGTGTAAACGATCTTTGCCAGTATTGTAATAAAATAATTTAAGGATACAGAGTACTTACCAACACGATCATCATTTCTGAGAGAAATAGTGAAGATGAATGCATATACAAACAAGTTCTCCGTTTAGTATAAGAGCAAATTAAACCCAAGCGCCTTTGATGACGTGGATGAATACGTTACTGTTGATCATCTGTCCATCATCGTCTAAAGCCCGCCCTGATGATTTCATTGGTCCGAACAGTTTCTGTTCAGGGAAAATTACTACTCTATGGATCGAGTCCAGACCGAATTGCCCGAGCAAAAATGTTGTGGGCGGGGCTAAATTCGGCTGGCATCCAGGCTAGGCTATATCACAATTAGGCATACATTAGAATGTACTTGTCAAAATAATAATAATACAAACAATAATAAATAATGTAATAATAATAAATGGTAAATGGACTGCATTTAGATAGCGCTTTTAACTGACCAATGTCCATCCAAAGCGCTTTACATATTGCCTCACATTCACCCATTCACTCACTTATTCACACACCGACGGCGGTGTCAGCCATGCAAGGCGCCATCCAGCTCGTCGGGAGCAGCTGGGGTTAGTGCTTATGGACACCTCGACACTTGGTCAGGTGGAACTGGGGATAGAACCACCATCCTTCCAGTTTGCAGACGATCTACATGAACCACTGAGCCACTGCCGTCCCAATAATACATACATTTTTTTTTAAATCCAAGTCAACATTTAAAAAAAAAAATTCCACAACTTAGTACAAAGTATTTGTGTCTAAAAACACTAGAGAATGTATAAGCCACTTTATATAGAGTTATATAGGAATCTAGTGGTAACAACATGGCATTACATACATTTTTTTCTCTCCCACCAGATGGCACTAAACTACCATAAAAAAATAGATTTTGAATGCCTTGTCTCTATTTTAACATGGAATACTGCTTTAACTGAAAAAAATTTAAATTTCACTTTTGACCGCAAAGAAGACAAGTGTGACCACTAAGAGGGTTAATTATTAAGGGGTGTCCATTTACAATAAGTGCTCTTAACCCACCTTGTTGGTATAGGCTATTTACATTAACTCCGCCCACTGACGCTTGGTTGGGCCAGGTAAAATTGCGGACGCTTCACTGTCAATAGTAGCAAAAGTGTATACTTCAATTTCCGCGTACGGACTGATCTCACGCGCAGTCATGTCCGCACAGTTTTCAATGTATACTCAAACTCAGATGGGCAAGGATGGCCGAGTTCGACACATGCGCAGTACAACTTTTTTTAATACTCTACCAGACATCGGAGGGCAGCACTGAGTCATGTCATCAACAGGGCATTCGCTCGGCAGGATCGAAGAAGAAAAGCAGTGGATCAACCGCTGCAACATAGTGTGCATAGTTACAACGCACAGACACTCGCTAAGTATTGTAGGCTGCGTCCGAAAACTGGAAGATGCTGCCTTCGGAGGACGCATTTCAAGATAGGATGGCATCAAGGAACGTCCGAATCCAATGTTAGCTTCACTTCCTGCCTCCAGGGTGACCATCATCTGATCGATTTTCGAAGGCAGCATAGATGCATCCTTCGCTGCCTTTGATATCCCACAATCCTTTGTGTTCCATTCGGTGACAGTTGAGCTAGAAAAGAAAGATGGCGTTTTTTATGTATAAGTATATTTTTTTAAGTATAAGTAACATCTAACTACTATTTACACTTATTGCAAAGAAAAAAATGCTATTGTTACATATAGTGTAAATAGAATTTATTGCTAATTAAACTTTGCGTAAATTGCAGCTATCGCTAATATACAATTTTCACTTAGTGAACAGCTGCTGCCTAATAATTAATTAAATTAATGAATTAGTCCACATTTTTGACTTGTTTAGAATATTTCTGCTTTTTAATTTGCACATCCTTTTGTTTCTTCGTTACTATGAACACATTATCATTGTTGTATGGCATCTGTTGTCATATCGCCCATCCCTGTGAACACTTGAGTGTTTCTGCTGTGAAGTTGTTGGTTTGTAATTATATTCTTAATGATATTTGTGTCGGAGGAGTGTTTGAGAGTGTGTGGCCATCGGCGATCCCTGTTTTTATGAGTTATACAATTACACATCCGTGTGTTGGGAAAGTCCTGTGAAGTTCAGTATGTGTGTGTGTGTGTGTGTGAGTGGGTGTATATCTGGGACTGGCCGCGCTGGTACGCTTCTCTTTGTTGGTAAATCACACACACACATGGTCGGGTGGGGAGGCAGATTGTGGTTCCAGTGGGGTTTTCTTAAACAGGTTTTTCGTCCGCTCTGCTTTTAAAACTCCTCTCTCAAATTCACCCCATTCTCCACCCTCTCCTCTCTCCTCGCCCCCTCTCTAGCTACTACTCAGCTCTCCTCTTATACCCGACTGCTACCCTGATGCAGTCTCAGGATGCATCCCTACCATCTTTTGGCTTGCATCTGTAAAACTAAACTGTTTACTTCACTCCGTCATTTTTTTAGCTTAACTTTAAAAGGGCACACAGTCTTTTTTTGCAGCAACAACAAACAAAAAAATGTACGTAGAAGGAAATTATACGTACATTTGAAAAATATGTGCACAATACTAAGACTCCAATCATATCAGTAGCCTCATAAAAGTTCTTTTATTTTACATGAAGGGGTTCACCTCATGGTAGCATGGTGTTGAGATCACATGACCAGCCGAATTCTACTAATTGCATTTTTGTAACCACCCTGTTGTAGTGTATTAAGCATTTCCTAGTTCATTTTGAAACAGCTCTTGAAGTTGAACTTCTCCACAAACACAGACGTACTGACAGACACGTGCACACACAGACACAAAGCCAGTGGCGGCAGTGTGGTATGGTGCAACAGGGTCGTGTTTAATCTGTGTGGTATTTAGTGATAAGGCTTTTAATTTATTTATTAGAGCTTCTCACCCCCTACCAAAGCTGGGACAAGAGGTAGATTCCTTGTGTTTATTTCTTGTTATTATTAATTTTCTTCTCTACGTCAAGAATCCTGTTTGCTTCTTATCCAGTTATTTCCTCTTAGATATGATTATTTTGAATAATTTTTACTTTGTTGAGTCAAGTATTAAGTTTTAAGTTTTCAGAGAGTGTGTGTGTCCGACCTGCCATCAACCACGACATGTTACAGTTTTTCTAAACTGCTAAACCACATTTCTCGAATCCATCACTTACTTTCTCAAAACGTTAAACACAAAACCGAATCGTCAAACTACATGCAGAGAACATCTGACTCTTCTGGCAAAATCAAAAATAGCATCATAACCCTTTTATCTGTGCTCAAAATCAAATAATGCTTTAAGATCTTGCACACAGCCATTAATTAAACACATAATGGAGAACACAGCATCCAAAGTATGCAGTTACGGAAAAAAGTATATTGTAAAAAAGTTTAGTGGTCGCAACTTACAGTAGTAAGGTGAATAAATTGTATACTGTATGCATTGGAAGTATAGTATAGTACCGAATGTCTGTATACTCAGCACTTGCATACTGTAAAAATACAGTAGTCCAACTGCAAAATCCAAAGGTTACTGTTTTTTTTTTCATTGGTCAATACTAAAGTCTCTTTAGTCACTCAACATGACTTTATTAAACTTTTTAAGTACTTTTACTAGCCCGAACCCTAACACCTATACAGCAACCCAGTCTACTAATCGAATGAGAGTTATGATATGTTGCAAAGTAATGAGAGTTAGTTGACATGTAGTTGCAAAACTACTTATAGTTAGTAGAATGTCGAAAGTGGACCATCCAAATAAAGTGTAACCGGAATTACTTATACCTAATTAATATCCCTCACCATTTCTTTTTTTTTTGCACAGTAAAAGAGCACATGAATAGATGAAATAATTTATAATTTTGAAACCTTCATCTCTGCATTTCTTCTCTTCTCTTGCTTGCTTCCTAATCTAGTTGTCTAATAAACCTGGCATTGTATAATAAATAAGCCAAACTGTAAAAAAAATTTCTTTGCTTTTACTCAAAATGCATTCAATGAGCACATTTTCCTAAATTCATGAACACCTTTGTCCCTCATGCTTCACCATTTGCAAAACACAATATATTTGCAACACATTTTTCGAATGGTAACATAATGTTATGTAAAATAATATCTACAATAAAACAAAATAACAATTATTACAAACACAACTAATGGCAATTTCAGCATTTTTAGTCTCCATTGCAGTAGTATTTTGTTTTTCAGTCATCTTTTGGTAAATCGGGATGGCTTCAGAATGATTTTGTTTGGAAACATGGATGAAGGAAGACACATTGGTGGGGAAGGAATAGTCACGGAGAGAGGGAGGACTATAACTGTCACAGTACTGTACATCCATCCATCTATTCCATACATTTTCCAAAGCGCTTGTCCTATGGTGTGTAGTCGGGAGGCTGGAGTCCTTCCCAGGTGTCTTAGGTTGTAGGCAGGACAGATGGCCAGTCCATCACACGCTCACACACATGGCCATCACACACTCACACCTACGGGCACAATTTTTCTTTGGATTGTGGGGGAAACCCAAAGGAAACCAACATCCGCACGGGGAAAACACAGCTGGGACTCCAATACTGCAAATACATCATTATGTTGTTTTTTGTTTTATAATTATTGCTTCAGGATATTTTTTCACAAGTAAATTATTATATGTAAAGATAAAGAAAAAAAAAAAAGATTTGCTTTATTGTTTCTCAATCATTCTTTGAGCTGTAATACAGTCAGTAAAATTAAAAGACCTTATTCTTATCCTATGAAATACTGATTTATGTGAAAAATCATTCCAACTTCAAAGATCATAGTTTGTGATTTATGTAACGCTCCCTGTTGTTAGTGTGTTAGGTCAGTGTGTTATGAATGACATGTATGTTTTCTGAATGAGAATTGTCAGTGTAACGGTGGAACGAGCTTATTTTGAGACATATATGCAACACGATCTCATGACAATGCGTAAAAATAGTACGAGCGTGCAATCTCGTAGAATGTATACGCCAAAATGAGTTTTGGTGTGCATATGGTACGCCGTTTTTGGCGTGCATATGATACGCACTTTATGTCGTGTATATGACACGCTTTTGGGTAGGGTGAGGGTGGGGGTGTGGGGGGTTCGTACATATAATACGCCATAAAGTGTGTATCATATGCACGCCAAAAACGGCGTACCATATGCACGCCAAAATGAGTTTTGGCGTATACAATCTACGAGATTGCACACTCGTACTAATGATACGCATTTTCTTGAGATCGGGCTCCATATATGAAGTGTTTTGTTGGTCTGAGTGAGTTTTGGAGGTTAGATGAACTATTTGGTAATGCAGACTGCATGACTGTAGCTTCAGTATTGACCAATGCTTGTTAGCAATTGAAAAAAACAAAAAACCTAAAAGAAAAGAAAAGTATGTACATTACACTCAAAGCATTGTGCAACTGCAAAATCAAAGTCAATGAAAGATTCTCGTCTCTCACCAGGCAAAGGGAAAAGCCCTCTGGTGTGCTAGATCCAGCAGTGTATAACTTCTGCATGCGATTTGCAACACGTGCGTGTAGTGAGTGGGAATGTGTTTAGAGTTTTGTAAAAAAAGAGTGCATGACATGAGTGCAAATGCTCTCTAACTGCTGGAACTTGTTTAAGGTTTAACAGGAAGAGTGACTGATTGGACAAACAGCTTTTGGTAGAGTGCTGCATGTTGGGAGAACATATTTTCTCATAAAGTCACCATCATAATTTAAGGTCAGTTTTAATGAATTAAAAAGCTGTCCCGAGACACAAGACATTGTTTGGCATGCAAGAGATGCATTGATGATCATATCGGTATCACCCAATATTAATGTTGTTTTTTTGGGTGCATGATACTGGAAGAAGCATGTCAGTGTGTATTCTTTTCCAATAATAATAATACAACTCTTAGAAAATCAACAGGTTTCTATTTATGATCCAGGGGTGACTACATTTTAAAGAACCCTTTATACCAAAAAGTATCTATATAAGAAAATTCTGGTGGAATTAATATTTTTCTTCTTTTCAAATGCATCGCTTCGCTTCAGAAAGCCTTTATTAACCCCCTGGAGCTGTGTGGATTTCTTTTATAATGGATGGATGCACTTTTTTGGGCTTCAAATTTTGGGCTCCCATTCACTGCACTTATAATGCTTGGATTAGCCAGGACATTTTTTAATATAACAAAAAAAAAAAAAAAAGAATAATATATACCTAGGATGGCTTGAGGTAAATTATGGGGTTATTTTTATTTTTCGGTGAACAATCCCGTATAGAAATGTCTTAAAATTGCATAATAATTTCATGTTGAACATGTTGAACAATATGAAGTGCCTGACAGAACTCTTTCAGGTTCTATATAGGAACTTTTCTTCTAAGAGTGCACACTATTCATATTTCATGTCCCTATTTTCATACTACATGTATTTCATGTAGTTGTCAAACGCAGTCATCCATAATAGTAAATTATGATATTTGCAAAAAAATGTAATACACTGTAAAAAAATATTCTAAAAGTAAGTTACCTGGTTGCCTTAACATTTTAAGTTCATTGAAATTAAAATGTTCAGTTAATATAATAAACATTTTTCAGAATCAACATCACCTTATTTAAATATTATTCAAATATTTTGTAAACATATTGTGTAATTGTGTGTTTTATTTGTTATAATGCAGTGAAACAATTGTGCTATTTTCATGATTTATTACAACATTTGTTTAATTTATGTGGTTAAAAAATTTATATTTATTAATCCTATTTCCTTCATTGTATTAACTAAAATTTGTAATTTAAATGAACTCAAAATTTTAAGGCAACCAGGTTGCTTTTTTAAGTTAAACCAACTATATTTTTGTACAGTGTAGAAACATTTAAAAATTATTTATTATTTTTGACAATAATGATTAAGGTGTGTAGACTCACGTGGCATGTTTAGTCATTTTTTTCAACCTTTTTTAAAAATAATATAAAACTGTATGAAACATTACATTTCTAAGAACATGGCAGATGCTTTAAACTAGATATTTTTTTTTTTTTATTTTTCGTCTCAGTTATGGTTGATACAGAGTTTTTATTTAACACTATTGTTTTAATGCTAGAGTATCAATTCGTAGTTTTGTTTTCAGTTTTCAGTTTAATCTTAGTTTAATTTTAAGCAATTTTGTCATTTTGATTAGTTTTTTTATATGCATTATGTGGTTATAGTTATCACTTCAACTTATTTCTAATTTTCAACATTTCTAATTTTGTTTTGTTTTTTCTTTAAAGTTTCAAAAGCTTTTTTGTATATAATTTCAGTTTTATTTCAATTACAGAACATACTTTTTAATATTTTCTGATTTAGTTAACAATAACAACACTGACATTTAAACCGTCAAACATTTAAGGTGTCATGCGGAATAAAAAGGAATATTGTCTTTTCTTGGTGCTGATTTTTTGTAAACAATACATCTGTGTGTGTGTGTGTGTGTGTGTGTGTGTGTGTGTGTGTGTGTGTGTGTGTGTTTGAGAGAGAACAGGGTTCTACTTCATCAGAGCATTGTGGTCTGTCAGACTAAACAGAACATGATCCACATCAAAGAGGCACAACACGCGCACACACATGCATACTTATCACATCATAAACAATACCGGCATTGTGGATCCCATGTACCACTCATAATCCAATAAACACCTTTTATCCGCACCATCTTTATCTATCTTTCTCACTCTTTCTTTCATTTTCACAGATGGGGCACTCTTGGGACGCATGCAAGCACGATCTGTCTCTCTTCCGCCCTATCTTTGCTCCGTAGGGGCTTTTGACAGGTATGTTCTCTTCACACTGTCACTCTGATTCTCCTCTGGCGTTCACTACGCTGTTAATTGCTTATGGAAAACAAAAAAGGGCCATCGGAAGATGGGATAAAACACCCTACGCCCCCGATTCCCCACGGATTCCATCTGCATGCCTGCATTAAGCGTTTTAATACATTTAAAGGGGCCTGAAACATCTCTGTGTTGTCAGAATGGCATGGCTTGGCCTCATCTGCCCATTCTCTCTCTCCCGTGTCAGAGTGGCATTATTTAGAGCTTATCTTCTTGACGCACCGCCTGCCGTATTTGTCACGCCGTGCCGTAGCGTGTCCCCCCCTCGCGTCTCTGTAGAAAATTCAGCTGATGACTTTGGCCGATAGAGGAGAGCTCAGGCCTCCGACAGAGGCTGAAAGCTTGTTATCATCATCGTCGCATTGATTGGGACGCAAAGAAATGTCTTCTGAAGGCTTAGTGTATGTGCGTTGTTCTGGGAGATTCGCGTTGACGGTGTTGTGTTGTTCTAGCCGTTTGCATTGGTGTCAGTCTTGAACTTTCTGTTTTTAATGTTTCGATTCATACTGGCTCTACTCCTAGACTCAGATTATCGCAAGTCCTGAACAAAGGATTAATACCGAGGCTAATTTCTAATCCACTTTTCAATTGAATCTGGATCTAGCGAGCAAATATCTCTTAATGTGATGATGTAAGTTTAAAGAAGAAGCAGGCAATCATTCTCATTTTATTAGTGGTGTTTTTAAGGCAAGCATCACTATTCTATGGAAGCTTGTTTCCGCCACAGAATAAAAATAAAAAAGGTAACTTTATCTCACAATTCTCAGAAAGTACAAATTGTGGCATAAAAAGTTGCATCTTTTAAAATGTTTTATTCTGTGACAGAAACAAGCTTCCATACTTTTGCTTACACATTAAAGGGATTGTTACCCCACACTGTAAAAAAATATTGTTGGTTTAACTTAAAAAAGCAAGTAGCCTTACAATTTTGAGTTCATTTAAATTAAACATTTGAGTTAATACAATGAAAGAAATTGGTTTAATAAATAGAAACTCAAAATATTACTGCATCTGATTCACATAAATAAAACAAATTTGATAAATCATGAAAATAGCACAATTTCGCATGTTTCACTGCATTATAACAAATAAAACACAATATGTTTACAAAATATTTCAATAATAAAGGGTGATGTTAATTCTGACAAATGTTCATTGTATTAACTCAAAATTTGAATTTCAAGGAACTCAACATTTTAAGGCAACCAGGTAACTTACTTTTAAAAAATTGTTTACAGTGCATGATTTACTTTTGATTTTCAGACGAATACAATCTAATCTGTTATAATCTGAGAATCCTCGCTAATACAAGCATTATAATGGCAAAAAAATATGGACCCATCCATTATAAAAGTAATCCATATGGATCCTGGGGGTTAATAAAGGCGTTCTGAAGTGAAGCGATGCATTTGTGTAAGATGAATATCCATATTGAACACGTTATAACCGTTAATACGCCAGACCGCCTTCCCTATTCAACAAACGTAACTGCCGCGACATATGACAAGGATGTAGCATGAGCTCTTTAAACTGCGAGAGGCGTTCAAAAGCGCGAGAGGCGCTTCTTCGTAAGTTGAATACGGATGGCGGTCTGGCGGAATAAATATATTTCTTCTCAATTTGACATTTCTATTTGACATTATTTAAATCCCGCGTTTCAACGTTTCTTTAGACTTATGTCTCGTGTTTGTGTGACAATATTCGCTAAGTTACAGTTCATTTTCGAAGAGTATCAGAATGAACTTCATTGAGAGAGAATGAACTTCATTGCACGCCATGTTTGTTTTCTTTATTTTGCAAAAAGCACAGTATTTTGTTTTTATTGTGAGTGTACACAAATAAAAGTATAAACTTAACAGATTACAATGATGTACAACACTTGCCTGAATGATAAAAATTAAGTTCAAGAGTCTCTTTGACTAAGGGTAAGATAAATACCTCAGAGAGATAACTATCAACTATGACTTTTGCCTCAATAAACTCCTAATTACTGCTTGTTAATATTTTGTAAGGTAGTTATTACGTTTAGGTATTGGTAGTAGTATTAAGAGATGTAGAATATGGTCATGCAGAATAAGGCATTAATATGTGCTTAATAAGTATAAATAAACAGCCAATATCCTATTAATATGCATGCTAATAAGCAAATTGCTAATAGTGAGAACTGGACCCTAAACTAAAGTGTTGCCCTTTTATATATAATAGGGGATTGGGCTAAAAGGCTAAAAAGGGCTACAAAAACTGTCTGTAATGTGTTGTGAAAGACATGAATACATCGAAATGATACTGTCGACCATGTAAAAATTCAGCTTTCTTATCTGTTCTTTTAATTCGAATGTAACTTACTGCAAATATCCTGCTTAACTGTAAATCCTCATGAGTCACCTCCATTCTGACATCCCAATGAGCAGTCCAGACCAATCAAGTTACTTGTCTTCCAACACTCCAATTTATTCTGCGGTATTTACGGAACACACCCACTCTGTGGCAAATGCATGAAGAAGTGATATAATAACGTTATTTTCAAGCAATAACGGCAACGGACATGGCCATCATTAAATTGTAATTACTATCACAAACAAACTCTATCGGCTGAAAGCGGAGCATGAGAGGCCCGCGGAAATGGCCGTGAACAGAAAAAAAAAACTCATCAGATAGCACGGCGGCGGCGTAATTCTCCTTCCCCTATTGAATAATGTCATTATCAGCGACTAATGATGATGTGAGGAGAAGCAGTTATGGAATAAACCGATTATGACAGAGAAAAATGATTGAGGAGCCAGGAAGCTCCATTTATATCGTTTCCATTTCTGCCTTTCCTTGTGTGATGGAATAGTCCCGTCTCTGCTGTCTTTCTTTAGCACGTACACTCCTTCCATCTCTTCTATCTCTCTCTCGGTTCTTTTTTTTTAAACTCTTCTCCTTTCCTTGCAATTAATCGCTGTCACATCCAGTGTTGGAGAAGCTACTTTCAAACTTGTAGCTTGTCAAACTACTTAGGCGAATCAGAATTTAGTTCTACAGCGAAGCTAGCCTTTTGATAAGGAGGTAGCTATGACAACATACAAATAAAAAGCAATTGACTAAAAGGCAGCTTGACTCTAGTTGAACTACAGTAATTCAGTGTAGTGATTCACGTTTAGATTCATTTAAATGAATCGTTTAAAATAAGATTCACTCCTTGTGACTCCTTGTGCTACATATTTTGTAACAATCTAAAATTATAATACTATAATATTACTCTATTATAATATTGAGTTCATTGACACAGTTTATCACAGTTTTCTTCTCAGATAATTGATATGATTTGAAATATATTACCATATGATGAAACTAATATTGCAATATTTAAATGGCACAACAAAACTAAACAAAAAGCCAAAAACCAAACCTTTATAATATTATTATATTTATATTTATTATAACTAGGGTGATATAATTTATATATTTAATTTAATATAACACATTTACACTAAATACCACCAATAAAACAAAAACGCACCATAATTTATGTTGGTAGAAGTAGAAAACAACAATGAACAGAAGCATTTAAGAAAAAAAGTGTATAATTTTTATTTTGTAATAATAATAATGATGAAGATGATGATGATGATGATGATGATGATGATGATGATGATGATGATGATGATGATGATAGTTGTAGTATATTCTATTTGGAATTGTTGTAATATTACATCACACTTTAGTTTAGGTTCCAGTTCTTACTAGCTATTTTACGACTTTTGCCTCAATAAAATCATAATTACTGCTTATTAATAGTTAGTAAAGTAATTGTTAAGTTTAGGTATTGAGTATGATTAAGGGATGTGGAGTATGGTCATGCAGAATAAGGCATTAATATGTGCTTTATAAGTACTAATTAGTTATAAGTACTAATAAACAATAATAATAATAATAATAATAATAATAATAATAATAATAATAATAATACACAATAAGCCAATATCCTAATAATATGCATGCTAATAAGCAACTATTTAATAGTGAGATTTGGACCCTAAACTAAAGTGTTGCTAAATATTATATTTGTATTTTGTAAAATGCTAGAAAAATTCATAAAATGTACAGTATTGCAGGGAGTCAAATGAATCAGTGAATCATTTTCTGAACCATTTCATCTAAATGAACCTTTCCACCGTGAATCAGATTTCCGAGTACTTCATATGAGGGAGAGTGGACATCTTTCATAAAGGTGTTTGGTTTATCTTTCATAAACCTCAGTTTGCTTGTTCTGTGTGCAATAAAATGTGGCAAAGCGATGGAACATTTTATGCCGCTAGACTGCTACATGTACTTGTCTGGAAAAGTAGCTTGTTACTGGAAAGCTACACTGTTTTTTTTTACTGCCACGCAACTGAAAAATCTTGTTAAGCTAGCAGCGCCTCCACTTGTAGTTAGTAACTTTCTTACACTGGTCACATCTTTCCTCTTATTTTATAAATGCTCGAAAGCATCATAATGCATTTGATTCTGGTCTCAAATCAGTTGATCGTGAGTGTATGTGTGTCGTGAGTACATTTATGCTCTATAAATGTGTGTAGGTACCGGTTGTGGAAGGGAAGGGCCCGTGGCCCTTATCAGTCTATAACATCTGGCTGTGTGTCAGGTGATGAGATGGGTAGAGAGAGAGAGACAGAGAGAGTGAGACAGGCCGCTTTAATGCGATGTGGGGGGATAGAGCGAGAGAGGGGTGGTGTGCAAACAAACAGTGGCTGATATGGTCTATGCTTGTCACAATCATTCAGGACGCTCATATATCTTCCCCTCCGCTCCCCGCTTCAGCGGCCCTCTGCCTCTCTCTCCCTCCCTTTTTAATCTTGTTCCCCCTCTCTCTTCCTCCATCTCCCCTTCTCCCGCTCTCTGTCTTCCATTCTCCCCATCTCTGCTTCCTTCCTGTTGTCTTCTGTTGGATTGACTCCTTTCAGGTCTGTATTTAGGTGTGCATCTCATTTTAACAGAACACATGAAACCAAAATTGAGGTTTTGTGGCCCTTATGTGGGTAACTTTACAATAAGGTCTCGTGTTAACATTAGTTAATCCAATAACTCACATGGACTAACAAGGTGCAATACATTTTCACAGCATTTGTTTACCTTTGCTAATAATAAGTAATAAAAATGTGCACAGTGCATTAACTAATATTATCAGACACAACATTTAACCTTAAAATGATTTAGTGGATGTTGATATTATCATTATCTAAGATTAGTATATAGTTAACTAATGTTAAATGAAACCTTATTGTAAAGTGTTATCATTATGTCTTATGTTAGCTTGCATTATGCATATTAACAATATGAGTTTCTATAATTATGAATTGCTGCAGTTCATCACAGTTTTCTACTTACACCAGTTTTCTTCTTCTGCACCATTTTTATTCACCATTTCCTTCTGACATTAGGGAGAAGTTATGGGTAGGTTTAGGTTGAGGGGTGGGATAGGGTTAGGACTATGTTTTTAGACAGGAATGTTGTTCCAGGGTCAACAGTTGATGTTGATCCAGGAACATATCTTTCTTGGCAAAGTCACGGCAACTGTGTAGTTCCAGTATGTACCAGCTGGACCTAACTGGCAAACGCTTACTAGCCCAAACCTGACCCATTAGCTGACACTAACTAGCACTAGCAGATAGAATAATGGTTTTGTCGAGCCTATTCGAAATGTTCTACGCCACTTTCCTGTTTCAATTGGAGATGCGTTGGGAAAAAGTGTCCTGCTAGCTGTGAGCACCGCATGAAACAAGCGTTGAAAATTAGTTTTCATCTTTTCATATTGTAACGATGTTCTTTGTTGTGGGAAGGAAGGAGGCGGGAACCGGCGAACGTTCAAAAGATTTTAATTTCAAATTAAATAAACCAAACAAAAGTAAATCGCGGGCAGCCCCTCACAGACGACTGCCCGCACACACATACCAAAACATAAACAAAACTCAACATAAAATCCAGGCCTGGTCCTCTCTCGTCCTCTCCTGAACTCGCCCGTCCTTTTATGTCTCCGAGCTCCCTCATGAGAGGACTTCGAGACCGGTGTGCCTCGCTACAGGTGATGTTCATTAACACTCACGCACCGGTCTCCACTCGCTCCTCCCATGTCGCTCGTTCGTCCACCTCGCCACACATATCTAAACAGCTAGTTTCCATCTACAAACTGATCTGGGGTGTGTTTCCCGAACAACCACGTTACTCACTGCTGAACTACCATAGTACGTTGCATCGTTGAAGAAATCAACTAGCTAGTTGCGAATGTTTCCCGAAACTGTATTGTCGCAAATCTGTCGTTCAACCACGTTGGTTAATGACGTTATACAGGTGGTGGAGTAACAACTGCTTTTAATGAATTATTTTGAGATCAAATTCATGCTAGATTTTATGCTATAAATGATGGACATGGCACTTGAGAACTAATTCTTATTTTTATAATAATTTTTCCAGATTAAAATAGTATAAATAAATAGAATAAATTGTATAGACTGTACTAAATGTCAGCTTGCTTATTTTGCTCAAGATAAGGACTTAAGTCCACATGTCATGCAAACAAGAAACTATGCTTCTAACCACAAGTAGTGAGCTTTTGTTGCAAGCACGCAACGTTGCGATGCTGTTTGCGAATGTTCGTTGGAACGGTGGTTTTGGGAAACACCGACTGGTTGAACTATGTTGATAACGAACTTATGTTGATAACGGAACTTGCCACCGTAGTTGGCTAACGATGCTTTTGGGAAACGCACCCCAGGTCATGGACCCTATTGGTGATTTTTGCACTTTGAAAAAGGAGGAATATTGAAGATCACATGGTTGTGTTCATGGCATTTCACTCCTGAATGCCTTTAAAATGATTCTATTCTATTCAAGATTTAATTGGTTATTATAAATAAAAACATGTGCTAAAACTTTAGTATAGGGTCAAATTCTCACTATTGGCTAGTTGCTTTTTAGCATGCAGATTATTAGGACATTGGCTGTTTATTAGTACTTACAAAACACATATTAATGTCTTATTATGCATGACCATATTCCACATCCCTTAATTTTACCAATACCTTAACATAACCTCTACCTTACGAACTATTAATAAGCAGTAATTATGAGTTTATTAAGGCAAAAGTCATTAATAGTGAGAATTGGACCCTAATCTAAAGTGTGACCAAAAATGTTTACATTACTTTTGGTAATACCATGTTTTCAATAATCCACTTTAGACATTCTATAAGTATATTATATGTCAATTACCAGTCATTATAGTATTAGTGTCTGCTTAATATCTGCTAACTCTTTATTTTGATGCTCCCCCAACAGACAATCTACTGACTA
Source organism: Gobiocypris rarus (assembly GCA_023029165.1). Lineage (NCBI taxonomy): Eukaryota > Metazoa > Chordata > Actinopteri > Cypriniformes > Gobionidae > Gobiocypris > Gobiocypris rarus. The sequence continues at coordinate 13,687,756 of CM040923.1, forward strand.
TGAGTCAATTTGCAAGTACATGCCAGCTTATTCTAACACTCTAATGAGAGTTGGTTGACATGTAGTGGCAAATTAATGAGAGTATAATGATAGTTAGTTGACCTGTTGTTGCAAAGTTACCTGTAGTTAGTAGAATGTCTAAAGTGGACTATCGAATTAACCTTTGTTTCTCTTTAAACATCCTATTTCACCTAGAAATATAAATACAGTTTATGAAAGTCAAATGGGATGAAAACGTGAAGCTTTTCACATTGACTTGTCCAAACTGTTACGACTAAAGAAACTCATATCCTTTGTTGTATCATTTAATCAAAAATTTAATTAACATTATCATCAGGAGATCAGGATGAACTGGATAAAGTCATGACATCAATAGAGAACATCATGACATCAGCACATTAGATCATTGTGACAACGAGACTTTGTAGGACAATGTGAGATTGTGCCACGAACAGGTAAATACATACGGAGTAAGCGCTCGCAATCAAAAATCTCGAACAATCAGAAAACAAGCAGTCGGTTTACATTTCTCACAAAGGGAAACCCAGATAGAATAAATCTTGAATAGACAAAAAAAAAAAAAAGCCCAGAAAAGCGGTGGTGGTAAGTAAATCAATATGGCATATTCTTGTGTTTGACCCAGTCTGCGTTGAGGGCTTTCTGGGCCTGAAGCTTAAATATCCGCTAATGGAAGCTTGTGTAGATCTAATCACGCCTGTAATTGAAGTTAACTTTGAAGCTCTCAGTCTTGAGGAATATTTAAAGACAGGAGAGAGGGACTGAAACTCAATATGGCGCACCGGAGACCCGGCTATTCATCATGCATCAATAATAAATGAACGTTCCTCGCATAATTCTGCTCACGTTGTTTCTTTTTGTTTTTAATATTTCCATCTTCTGAATGCTAATGCTTCATGTTCTTGTCGTAGATATGCCATTCAGTCCAATTCAATTTTAGGTCTGCAGCACCTTTGATAAGACAGGTAGTTTCAAAGAAATTTGACAAAGATCAGTACCTTAAAAGCCCCAGTTATAAAACAATTTATGTTATGAATGTGAACATGTAGGCATATCAGTTAAAAGAGTGCAAACGATCTTAAAAATGTAAAAGGCCTAACTGGACATTATGCTCTCGTATTTAGTATACAGTCTGGGGTTCATGGACTGCAAGGCTGTGCTAGAGGGTCTGCAAAAAAAAAAAATATATATATATATTGTAGCCCATGATGAGAAGTTTTAGCTGTTGTTGTGTGGCTTATAGGTTGTTATTTGTAATTACTTACTGGCCTAAGGAAAAAGAGCCCACACCAAGTCTCTATGACATTCTGCTTCAATTTAATTTAATGCGACAATTTAAAATGCATTTTATAAACTATTTATATTAAATCTTTTCTTCTTCTGATTCATTACTGAAGCCCTATATATGTAGTCATTTTTGAAGGCAGGTATATCATTAACTGAATTCTAAGTTTAACATCATATAGCTAACTACGGAAACTAATTTCCACCACATCCAACAAACAAACAAGCATTCTTTTGTAAATCATAATGATTATATACAGTGCATCCGGAAAGTATTCACAGCGCTTCACTTTTCCCACATTTTGTTATGTTACAGCCTTATTCCAAAATGTATTAAATGTATTATTTTCCTCAAAATTCTACAAACAATACCCCATAATGACAACGTGAAAGAAGTTTGTTTAAAATCTTTGCAAATAAAAAAAAAAAAATCACATGTACATAAGTATTCACAGCCTTTGCTCGATACTTTGTTGAAGGACCTTTGGCACCATTCACAGCCTCAAGTCTTTTGGAGTATGATGCTACAAGCATGGCACACCTATTTTGGGCAGTTTCTCCCATTCTTCTTTGCAGGACCTCTTAAGCTCCATCAAGTTGGATGAGGAGATGTTTAATCGGGTTCAAGTCTGGGCTCTGGCTAAGCCACTCAAGGACATTCACAGCCACTCCTTTGTTATCTTGGCTGTGTGCTTAGGGTCGTTTTCCTGTTGGAAGATGAACCGTCGCCCTGGTCTGAGGACCAGAGAGCTCTGGAGCAGGTTTTCATCAAGGATGTCTCTGTACATTGCTGCATTCATCTTTCCTTCGATCCTTACTAGTCTTCCAGGTCCTGCTGCTGAAAAACATCCCCACAGCATGATGCTGCCACCACTGTGCTTCACTGTAGGGATGGTATTGGGCAGGTGATGAGCTGTGCTTGGTTTCCTCCAGACATGTCGCTTGCCATTCAGGCTAAAGAGTTCAATCTTTGTTTCATCAGACCAGAGAATTTTGTTTCTCATGGTCTGAGAGTCCTTCAGACAGGATGCCATGTGCCCTTTACTGAGGAGTGGCTTCCGTCTGGCCACTCTACCATACAGGCCTGATTAGTGGAGTGCTACTTGTTCTTCTAGAAGGTTCTCCTCTCTCCACAGAGAAACGCCAGAGCTCTGCCAGAGTGACCATTAGGTTCTTGGTCACCACCTTGACTAAGACCCTTCTCTCCCGATTGCTAGGATCAGTTAGGCTGGACCGCCAGCTCTAGGAAGAGTCCGGGTGGTTCCAAACTTTGGACTTCATGGCTTGGTTTGTGCCCTGACATGCACTGTTAACTGTGAGACCTTATATAGACAGGTATGTGCCTTTCTAAATCATGTCCGATCAACTGAATTTACCACAGGTGGACTCCAATCAAGTTGTAGAAACATCTCAAGGATGATCAGTGGGAACAGGATGCACCTGAGCTAAATTTTGAGTGTCATGACACTTTTTTTTTATTTGTATACATTTGCAAAGATTTCAAACAAACTTCTTTCACGTTGTCATTATGGGGTATTTTTCGAAGGAATTTTGAGGAAAAGAATTAATTTAACCCATTTTGGAATAAGGCTGTATAACAAAATGTGGAAAAAATAAAGCGCTGTGAATAATTTCTGGATGCACTGCATATTAAGTTGGCATTTTGACACACACACTAAGACAAAATTGTGAGATAATTCACAATGATAAAAATTTTGACATAACTCATAATTATGATATAAAGTTAAAATCATGATATAAAGATTCATAATTAAAGTCAAAATTATGACAGGACAAAATCATAGTAAGTCAATATCATGACACTAAGTTAAAATGCACGAATCAAAGTTAGGAGATAAAAAGTTAAAAATAAAAATAATGAGCCGCAGTGGCTCAGTGGTTCATGTAGATTGTCTACAAACCGGAAGGTTGGTGGTTCGATCCCCGGTTCCACCTGACCAAGTGTCGAGGTGTCCATAAGCACTAACCCCAGCTGCTCCCGACGAGCTGGATGGCGCCTTGCATGGCTGACACCGCCGTCGGTGTATGAATGAGTGAGTGAGCGCTTTGGATGGACATGAGTCTGTTGAAAGCACTATATATATGCAGTCCATTTACCATTTACCATAATTGGTATCATAAAAAATGATAAAAAGTCATAATTATGACAAAAAATCTACTTTTATACCATAAATTTGACTTTTTTTATCTCATAGTTTAGTTTCTCATAAGCTTGACAATGTCTTCATTATAAGTTTTTATGTCATCATTTTAATTTATCAAAGCATTTTTGGTAGCACTTTAGCATGAGGAACACATATTCACTATATGACTTTTGCCTCAATAAACTCATAATTTACTGCGTATTAATAGAAGGTAGTTTTTGTAGCCTTTACGTTTAGGTATTGAGTAGGATTAAGGGATGTAGAATGATTATGCAGAATAAGGCATAAGCAACTAGTTAATAGCGAGATCTGAACCCTAAAATAAAATGTGTGGTGGAAATGGACTACCGTAGCTACCAGGTTTATAAAATCACACGCAGATGTTTTATTAAAAGGATGTGAAGTTATTGTAGTCTTTATTGTTGACCAAAAACACACAGTATTGCTAAATTATTGCAGATTGATAAACAACGAATGACATGTTAGCTCTCAGAACAGCTATGTTAGCTTGGTTAGCACTGTTTATGGTATTAACAGAAAGTGATTGATGGCACAGGCCGTTGCAGAGCGCGGCGTGAGTTGTAGAGGCTCCTGATATGGACCCTCAGATGCTCTGAGATCTCCTGTATGTCAGATCCCGATAACGCTTTACTGAGCATGCTACACTCAGGACTGCAGCCGCCCGCTGGCCATCTGCAGCCAATTCACCATTTTATTACTAACAACACACACCGTTTTCTCTCCGGCCTGCTGCGAATGCCCTTCCAACGCTTGTAGGGTTCCATCACGGATTTTTCTGTAATGATTTGGGAGCGTGTTAGAACACTGGGTTGTGGTCAGTCGGTGAACTCGGGGAAGTGGTCAGCAGTGGTAATGAATGTTTCGTGATAATACCAGAGGAAAAATGGACCATTCCGCCCATCCCCGGCCGCTGTCTCCTGTTTCAGCACATCGATGAATTACCCCTCTCCACAACTCTCTCTTTACTTATCAGCTCCCCCCCCCACCCCTTCTTTTATCAGTCCGTTTTATCTCCTCTATCTGTGCCATTTCTCCCTCTCTTCCCCGCGCCGCTTGCCGCTGTGATGTCATGGGACTGTCTGTCGCCCAGCCGACGGGCAGGTTGTCGTGGCACTGCTCTCCTCCCCTCCATCTCTCTGACTTTCTCCCTTTAGATCAGATTGACGCCAGCGATCCACTACCGCATCCATTGGAGAACAAGCAAACACAAACACACACACTCAGCGGCCAAAAATGCAGTGACGCCTGCAGTGTCACGCCTCATTTAGCCATCAGGCCTCGATCAGAGATGCACACATTCCAATCAGTCAAAGTACAAGAGACGCAGACATCTGATCAATTTCTAACAATGCAGGCCGATTCCACACATACCATAAACACTTTCACTCAGTGTATTATGACTGACCCCGAGGTTCCAATAGGCCTCTCGAATTATTTCCACACATCTTTATCGTCGCAGCTTAAGCATTCTCGACTGCGTGATCTATGGCGTCGCTTTAAAACCCCCATTCGTGTATTCGCTGCTCATCGCCATTCTCACTTTAAATAGGAACACATTGGAGCCTCTCTTCTGGGCTTTTAAGAATAAATGAATGCATTTGTCTGGATTTTTGTAAAGTACTTTTAAAAGAGGATTCTGTGCTACAGATTATCTTATAAAAAAATTCCTTGGCCGAGAGAACATCTCAGAGATACAGCGCACAATCAGCTCCACCGCTTCTGTATTCATTCTTTTTTTATCTTTTGTGAGACCTATAACTAGCCATTTTACGTACATTTTCAGCTCCAAGGCTTAGAGAATGAATCCATATAGACAAAACAGTTGCATGCGTTGGTTCATAATTATTATGATAAGGAAGCAGATTAGTACAATTTTAGGGGAATGTTTAGGTGGTGTTGCCCATACAAAAATCACCATCATGGTTCTAAAGTGGGTGGTTGCCAGGGTGTTGCTATGCTGTTCATAATATGTTTGGAATTATTTGAATGCATTGCTAAGTTTTTTGGGGTGGTTTTGCCCCTGTGATAAAAGGCCACATCCAATTCTCTATGATATTCTGGAACTTCATGGACTGACAATAAGAGTTTTGAGTCTGGGAGAACAGCACATATGTATTTGTTTGATAATTAAGCCTGGCTTTCTCTGTTTAATGCCTTTTCTTTACGCTGTGAAACTTCAAATACACTTCAAAGGACATTTCAACAATGTTATGATTGATGATATTTTCACTGATGATGTTCAGTAGTGTGACACTGCCTATGTTTCTTTGTGGAATACTTGCGAAACTTCTCTTGGAAAACCAAGCTATCTTTTTTGTGACTGAAAACTCAGATACATGCAGCATTTAAACACTGGATTTACAGGAGTCATTTCACGTTTAAAGAGTGTTTTCTCAGCATTGCCACATTGCATATGTAATCAGCTCCTGACAAACACATTGAATTAATGTTATTTGAGTCATTTAATATTACTGTCTTTGGATGGCTTTTGTCTTTCAAACACATTAACATTGACAAATTTACATGTGATGCAATGCAGGAATTCCCAACTTTTTGTGAGCTGAATCTCTTTGATTTGATATATTTTAGATCCCCTTAATAGCTTTTCATTAAACTCTCGAACCCCGCAGTTCCATCAGCAACCCTGACATAATAATTTATGGTAATTTTTATATTTAAACAAATTATTATTATTATTTTTTTAAATTTAAGTCTTAAATATATTTAATTAACACAGCATCTGTCTTTTTTCCGTCATCCTTTGGCTGCGCTATATGATCGCTATCATTCAGTGCTATTACACCATTCAAGCGTGATACAAAGAAATTAAAATCTGTACTGGCTCTCTAACTGTGAACAAACACCTGAAAAGCGCACACAGAAAACCACTTCAGATAGCACAGCAGCACCAAATAGTTCTCTTTCGCTCTTGAATGGACAAAAACAGACAAAATCATGTCACAATTTCCATTTAGTCAAATATCCTCATAAGCACAATCTTAAATGAGTTAAAAAGTGTTAAATGAACGTAAAGAGTTAAGATAGAGTTGAAAAAATAGGATGTCTTAAAGTGACAGCAGCCTAATAAACCTGCTGCTGTCTTTCATTAATGTTAATCAAAGCACAAAAGACACCCATTGCTTTTAACTGAATAACTTTTGGTGGCTTTAATAAGGATGATTCTATATTTAATCTATGCAGTGAAGACTGTTTGATTTCTGTATATTTACCTAGACCTGGAAATCTTAACGCACTGTTTATAAGTTTACATGGGTCAAAAACAATTAAATAGCTTTTTTTGTGCATTTTAGCAGGGCAAGTAAAAATCTGAACCAGTGTGGGCCAGTAGAAAAACAAACAACAACAACAAAAACCTTAGTATTGAGCTCTGATATACTAAATGCACAGTAAATGTGACTTTTACTACAATAGGTTTATTAGGAAGATTTTCTTCAAGTTCACAAATTAAAATGTTTTAAGTTATTAAAGCCTAAATGTTAAAATTATAATGGCTATAATTAATGGCTAAAATTGAGGACACATATATATATATATATATATATGTGTCTAAGACATTTTCTATTTTTGTGATTATTATAGTCTGAGTCATATTATTATTATTATTCTTTTTCAATACCATACCTGTCCCAATAAGAACTGTGGCCAATTTGTAGGTAGCAGCCCACAATTTGAGAACCACCTTTATTTATGTTTCCCTATTTAACACTGATCATCCAAAATTCACTTTCCCCCTTCTGTCTGAGATGATCTAATTGATGTAATGAATTGGATTATCTAATCGCAGGGATCGGGGCGGATCCCCCACCCAGCTTTTATCTGTACACGGCTTCCTGAGCTGCTTGCTTACCACCTGCAATGCATCATGGGCCACGGAGACAGCTTTTACTTATTTGACACAAATCGTAATGGGTGATGATGATGGGTCCCTCCTCAACCCACATACTTCAATTTGCAATTCGCAAGGAAATGTTCTGATTCTGATGTTCTGATTCTCCATTCAATTTATTAATTATGGTCAGGGTTTACACTCTCTGTGTCATGCACTTTGATGCTGATGTTTAAGAAAAAAATAAAAATGGACAGAAATGAAAGATGTTTAAATATTCTACATTTAAAAAAAAAAAAAAAACCTTTTGTCTTGGAATTCATAGGCTAGTTCCTGCTAGACAGTTGTCTTTATGGCCATACAAATGACCTTGTTGTGGACCTTTTTTAAAACATTGTATCCTCAGAAGGTAAGATCTGTTTTTGAGTTTCGTTTGAGTTTGTTGGGTTGAGCAACACTGCCATCCAGTGGAACTTACATCAAATACACTTCAACCATTTTCAAGGCTATATTATTAAACAAATGTAAAAGTCTATTTTATTTAATAATTCTATTAATTTGAGAAAGACAAACTAACTATTACTTTGATTATTTAAATATGATGTAGGCTATCTAATTTATATGCAAATTGTGTTCAATAGAGAGATACTCACTCTGAATGACAAGGCAGAATCAAGGGCAGTTGACACCAAGGGCGGTTTAACTTTAATACGTTTTAAATATAGGCCTATAGTAGGGTATGTTATCTATATAAGTTATACATATTTTATTTTGGTATAGCTCTTGGACCTAAAGAATGAATGGCTATAATATAGGGCCCAGGTAACGTTAGATAAATTGGCAACATCATCAGCTTTCCAAATGAATCGGGACTGAGGACGCCAAGTGGACGTGCCAGTCACGTGATCGTCATTAACGGTAAAATGTCATCCTGGAAGAGGTTCATAACTTCAATTACTTCATTAATGCCCTTGTTTGGAGTTTGAGTTGCTCAACCGACACAGGGAAAGGACGTGGTTTCCTACGGCGTTTAGTGGTAAATTCATGCCGGTGTCGTCTGAGACCGTGCGGGAAATATGAAATGCAGTGATATATCGAGGTAGGCCTATTTTTCATAATATTTAAGTTTGACGGCGAGCTGGTAATTTTCCAAATGGATGCTTTATTGCAAGTTACTTGTGAACTCCTTTGGTCTGATATTGCACAGTTTTTTATTTTTATTTTATTGCGGTAACGTTTCACGTTTAAGATAGCGAAATGGACGCTAGCCTACAGAAATATTCTCCACTGAATGATTCACCACAGACCTAATCAAACTGAGTTTGGACTCTTAAGTTAAAAGAAAGCTCATCTTGATTTTTTTATGTAGTTAAAAAAATGCAAATGTAGTTAAAAGTTACATTATACAACGCTATTCTAGTCAATTATATATGGTTCATCTCCCCTCACACGATGGGATTTCATGTGATGCTGCATCCAAGCCGCTAGGTGTCAGTACAAGACTAATATTGTTTAAACCAGTGAAATATTACAAATATTAGAACATACTTCCCAGCTTTTATATTTCTTTTTAGTGTCTTATATTTACTAAGTAGTGTTATCAACATAAAGTGTAGAATCAATTATCTTTACTCTGAATGACGTATAAATGCACTCAAAGTGAGTCTCAAACAACAGCAGGGCCTATTCGAGTACAGATTAGAATATCCAAAAATGCAATTTAATATTCATTAGTGAAACGAGGTGCTGAAGGCAGAAGAGTGATTATGAGTGTATGATCCACCCATCTCTCTCTCTCTTCGGATACATTAATAATCACACAATTCAGTGCCTGAAAAAGCCACAGGAGTGAAGTCAGATTCTACACCATTGGTTTAGTAGTATCTGAAACTGATCAGTCTAGGATTGTTTTATTTTTTTTTACAAAAAGATATAATAAATGAATTATGTTATGAATACACATCTGGGCAAATGCACTGTAATAGATTAATCACCATTTTGATGAACTGTTACCAGTCTTATTGTTGAAGACAAGAATGAGAATAAATGATTTGAATTTTATTGCAAAGATTCACTAAATCTTAGCATAATTAATGGCAAGATTAGGAATTTAGGCAAATATTAGGCAAATAGGGACCTGCATGTGTGAATATGCTGATTTCCATGTACACAGAAATATTTCAATAGCTAAAACTAATACTGTAAGATATTATTTTGTTTGCTGCAGTCGTGTATTAAATTGCATTGGAATAACTTTCACCAAATATTATTTTTCTTTTTATGACATATTAAAAATGATATGCAGTGGAGATCAAAATAAGAGAATTTAGAAACAATTTTTTTTCTCAGTATTGTTAATTTATACCCTGGGCTTCTGACGAAAACATATTAATTAAGGGACATTGGTACATACTGTATAGGGGAAAAAAATAGGAGCCAAATAATTTTTTTTAAGTGTCACAAAATAATGAACGTGTTTTAATTTTATCATGTGTTGTCACATCTGCCCTTCTTTTAATTTTCATTTTATTGTATTTTCATCTATCATTTGGACACTGAGTATAGGAAAACTGAAACGGGAAGCTGATCCTCGCTGTCTCTGTTCGTATTTTGGCGATCAAACTCACTAAGGTGAGTTGTTTTTTTTCCCACTGCAACATTCTCATTTTATTACATCAACACAACAAAGATGTGATGGACTACTCATCACAGAACATGCCGGTAAAAGGCACACATTTTTATTTCAACATGTACATTTATATGGTTGCCAGTGGCAATCTCAGCAAAAATATCACTCGCAAATGAATATATTTGGTCACAAATGCAACTATTTTAGCAGTCTGGAGCCCTGTATACCATTGTTCTACTATGTTTTACAAAATAACCAAGGCACTTCAACAAAAACCTTTTGTGGAAAACACAGTGATCAGAATTAGAGAACAATAATCATTGTAACACAAAAGAACAGAATTTGATTCTTACAGCAGTCAGAAATGAAGTGTAGAGGCCCTTGCTTTGAATGACCTCAGCACATCTGCAGCCACAGGACATCACTAGATTCTCATTCTGCTCCGGTGTGATTTTGGTCCACTCTTCTTCCACTCTCTTCCACAGTTCAGTTACTGTAGTGGATTTCTTAGCCATAACGTTGTCACCAAGGATTTTCCATAGTTTTTCAATCAATTTCAGACTTCAAGGAATTGCTTTTACCCATTTTGCAGTGTGACAGATCTTACATGAAAATTGCAGGCTGATTGGGAGATGCTTACAGGGATGGAGCAACATGTTGCTAAAGAAAGTTGTAATAAACATTTGCATTGAACCTGCCATGTAGCTTTATAAGATGCCCAACTCCTGCTGGAGAAAGACATCCCACAAACCATGACACCTCCTCTTCCAGCTTTCACTGACTATTATGCACTTTAGGCCAGTGCCGCCGCTCCCACCACGCACACCCCCCCGGGAATGCCGCATCCACGGGCATCATAAAGTAATTACGCTTTGGGCATCAAGACAGCCAGCAGCGGGACTGCTTTGTGTTCAATCTTTCCTCGGTTTGACGCCAAAGATAATGTTTCCCATCAGACCCAAATAAATTAAACTTGCTTTCATCACTAAAGTGAACTTTAGGACCAGTTCTCCTCTGTCCACACAACATGCTCTTCAGCAAAGGTTAGTCTAGACTTTTGATTCTTTCTGCTGATGGGAGGCTTGGTCACTGTAGAGTGAGCTTCCAGTCCGAATTCTCTTAAACAAGAAGTCACTGTAGGTCAACATAGATCCTTGCCGTGTTCAGCTCTGAACTGGTGAGCAATTCCAGCTGCAGCATTGAACTGATTCCCCATTGACTGATCCCCAGTCTCTGCATTGTCCTTTCCTCCCGTGCATTTGTCTTACGTGGGCGACCAGCCTTTTTGGGGGACTTAAATGAATTAGTGTCTTTGTAAAGCTCCAGCATTCTACAAATCACAAATCTGGAACGACCAACTTCTTTTGCAATAGCTGAAAGGTTTCCTCCCTTTGGCCTTCATCTAGACAACCTGCTGTCATAGGGTTTCAGGCACCTTAGGGCACCAAAGTAAAAATCAGAAAGTTTGCTGACAGTTAAATAGGGTTTGCTAGATAATTAAGGAAATTAGCACCAGGTGCCAGATTAATTCCATTCAAACTGATTCCAAAAATGACAAAGGACACATTAAAAGTGGTCCACGTGTCTAAAACCATATTATATAGTAGCCTAGAGTATGGAACAGACCACGGTTATGAAGGCGACACTTATCAGTGAATAACAACTTTTGGTCTAGTACACAAATACAATGAACTACTTTTAAAGTGCTTTGTCATTTTTGGTTTCCTTTTAAATAATTAAAAACATCCATTTAGATTTTGCTTTCCGACGCACCTGCAAATTGATGTTTTACTTTCCCTGGAAAGCTGCTGCTTTGTAAACAAAGGTCTGCATAAAGTGCTAATTGTTTCTGGCATCAAACATTGGCAACCAGACTAATATGATTGTCATTCACCTTTGCAGCTGCTTTTCTGTAGACTAATATGCTGCAACGTTGCTTCTAAAAAACACAGTCTACATCTAATGATTTAATGACTGGTTGAGTATTAGCATTTCCTATCATTGAAATAGTTATGCTGCCTTCACATCGTAGCAAATTGGACTTGTATTCACTAGTTTGGCATGCCATAAACTTTAAACTGCTATGTCCCCCAAAAATAGGCAAGAATAAACCTGGTGTCCTCCATGATTCCTAATTTCTTTCCAACAACAAAGCACAAGCTCGAAAACACAACTTTAGTGGTAAGTTGGACATTTGCGATTTACACCTGAAGGCAGAATTAGTACCAGTAGAAATAGACCACAAGTCTGGACTGCTATTATTTTAATATAAATAATAACTAATCAACGAATCATATAATTTTGCATAGTTATGATAAAATTTGATTTGTGGCGAATCAATCTTCTAAGTATTTTGGGCCAAATTAATCTGTCAATTGGAAGAAGCATGCCAACATTGTTTTGACATACCCTCATGCTAAAACTAAACAACTAGATTCATTTATGAGATGAGATTATTATTTAGTTCCTGTCTAGAGAACAATCCATTGAAATTCAAGACATTTAGAAACCAAACACTTTATACTGTGCAGTTTAACCTATGCTTGTTCAGGTTGAGAAATGGTGGCTTTAACCTTTAAACTGTCAGTCTGTTCATAACATCATAAATGATTCATTTGAAGGGTGAACACTCATGGCAGTTGTACTGTTGACATTCCAAACAAAATTGCTGAACAAAATAATTGCTTAAAAGACCCTTTGAAATGAATGTTTTATATCAGTTTATATCATATTATATTTATAACAGTTTTTATATCAATTTACATTCATGCACAACCATTGTATGGGCTCATGGCTTCAAAAGGCATTTACTGTCTCATTGAGGAGAGCATACTGTAGGCATAAGCCGCATTTCCACCGCAGGAACTTTCCCCAGTAGCTAGGAACTTTAGGATGGTTCTCAGTGTGTTTCGACTGCAGGGACCAGGGTCTAAATGAAGTTCCGGGTAACAATTCCCCCCTCAAAATTCCAGCTCGCGAGGTAGTACTTTTTCAAAGTTCAGGAACTTTTGGGGTCGGGACTTGGGCTCTGAACATGCTGATTGGTTGAGTTCAAGCACATAGCGTTTTACTGCAACTACCATTTTCAAAAGTCTGTTGCAGTGTGAAGTAAGAGTTGTTTGCTATTCGAATCAACAGTGGAGTTTAAAAAATACGACAGATGGACCGACAGCAAGGTTCAGGCTTTATAGACTTGGTCAGCACTGGGAACACCCACAAAAACGTCATATTCGCCATATGCCGTGGGGGAAAACAAGCCATTAGAATGAATGCACGGAGACCTTGTTAGACGCTTTATCTTTACTCTAAAACTTCAGATAACTTACTAGAGGAGCAGAACAACTTTTCGGCACTGCACCAAGCAGAAATAAATCGTAATCATTACATAGAGTAAAGATAAAGCGTCGAACAAGGTCTACATGCATTCATTCTAATGGCTTATTTTCTCCCACGGCATATGGCGAATGTGGGCATTCCCCCAGCTATGACACGACGCCGACCGAGTCTATTAAGCTTATATGCGGAGGATAAAATCCAGCTGGAACTAGAAAGTCACACGCAGTCCTACGTCACCGAACTCATGTTCACGGTACTTTAGACTGTGATGGAAACGCAAACGGCAACAGGTCTGGGGAAAAAGTTCTGGGAAAAAGGTTCCTGGGACAAATTGTTCCAGGTAATGTTGGTAGAAATGGGGTTATAGTGATATTGAACCAGACCAAATTATCAAATGTTCGAATTGTACTTTTTGTTTTGTTCACTCGTTGACAAGTGTTACAAAGTTCATACTGGAGTCAGTGCTGCATGATAGCCTCACATAATTTAGCAGTGAACGGCTAAAGGTTCTGGTTCTGGGCCTCCTGTGGCGTTAGATCATAAACAACATTAATCCTCTGTTAAGCAAATTAATCCTTGTCATGGATTAAACAGTATTTTGAAAGAAAAGTACAAAGACCTACTTTGCAATTTGGGAATCACCCATTGAAGCAGGTGCCTTTCACGCAAAACGGAACATTAATTGCATGAAAGCACATTAAATCAAGGGCAGCCCCCATGGAGCAAAGTAACTGGAGTTGAGTGGTTTACTCAAAGGCAAAGGAGCCATGTTGACAAATTTCTTTTGTTTGTAAGAGAGACATTTTATAAAACCCATCTGCTTTTATAAATCCTTTGCATATTTTCTGTATTTTTTTTCCCTTAGTGAAACAGGATATTCAATAAGTAAAAAAAAAATGAGTAAAAAAAATAAAAATGAAATAAGATGGGACTCTTATTTATCCAAATCTAGGGTATACGTTTATTAATTTGACTGGATTGGGATTATTCGTTAAAATAACACACTGATGAATCAAGCTCAGTAAATCAAGGGCTATATATTCATAAAGTCAACATAAAACCTAAGTAATGGTGAGAGAAAATTCATATATATTTTTTCCCCTGCAAAGATTCTGCTTGTTGCCAATTCCACACACACACACACACACACACACACACACACACACACACACACACACACACACACACACACACACACACACACACACACACACACACGTTGTGTTTCCATGTTTTATGGGGACATTCCATAGGCGTAATGCATTTTATACTGTACAAACCGTATTTTCTATCCCCCTACACTGCCCCTGCCCCTAAACCTACCCATCACAGGAGACATGCTGCATTTTTACTTTTTCAAAAACATCACTTAGTGTGATTTATAAGATGTTTTCCTCATGGGGACCAAAAAATGTCCCCACAAGGACAAAAATTTGGATATTGCCATCTTTGTGGGGACATTTTGTCCCCATACCGTAGGGATTACCAGTCCACACACACACACACACACACACACACACACACACACACACACACACACCCACCCACCCACCCACACACACACACACACACACACACACACACACACACACACACACACACACACACACACACACACACACACACACACACACACACACACACACACACACACACACACACAAAAATTCTTGAATCATATTCAAATCGAATCATGAGGCCAGTGAAGATTCACTCCTCTATTATTTGTATTGTATTTTTTTTTTAATATGTACTCTAAAGCTGCACGATTAATCGTTAAAAGATTGCAATCTCGATTCACACACCCACGCAATCTTATTTCTAAATGACAACGATTCCGCTATGTCTATTGCCATGGCTGTTTCACTTCACAAGCGTCAGCGGAGCGTGAGCAGCGTGTGTTTCGCTGCCCATGTTAATGAATGAGAGTCGCCGTCACGCTTCCGATATGAATGCTCTCAATCATTGATTTAGGCTGCGGAAACGCGATGCACACGCTCCACTGACACTTGTGACGTGAAACAGGCTTTAAACCAAAGTCTTTAGGGACTTTGCTCACCCTTTTAAAGAACAATCATCGCACTGCAACATTCAAATCTGCGTTTGCAGTACCGCTGATCCGGAGAGAGAGCAGCTGCCATGTAAATGTACTGATAAGCAGCTTCAGTCTTTTCAACCACACAATTCATTATTTACAGTGTTGTGCAAGTTACTTCCAAACTGTAATACATTATAGATAACTTGTTACTGCTATTTAAAAGTAATTATTTACACTACAATATTACTGTCTCAGAATTGTAATCGTTACATTACTCCTGTATTACTTTTGAGTTGCTTTCACCAAAATAACTACAGAAGTAGGACTTAACATTCTAAAATGACAAAATGTAGGCTACTACAGAGCATTTCACATCCATTAGTAGGCGATATGATGTAGCATAATGACTGTGGGCTATCCAGGCTACTAACAATATAGCATATAATTGGCAAAATGAAGGCTCAAGACAATGCAAGAAAGGATGACAGAAAGAATCACAAACAATCCAATTCTGTTATAAGTATGGCAGCGGTAAAGTGATTATCTGGCAATATCTGGGAATATCTTGGGTCTGTTCATAGACACAATAGAACTGTAACTCTAATGCCATGACAAGATGCGCATTTGTTATTTTCTTATAGTTGTCATTATTCTATTCTCTTTGAATTCAAGAGGTTCACAATACAAAAACGTCATGCACAAAGTGCAAGAGATGTTTTTTTAAATTTTATTGCTAATGCTATTTCGCGACGTCGATAGTTCTTTCCGTTTTAGACAAAGGTTGCATTTGACTGCATTTGCATTTGACTATAGCCTACGTTCTTGTCCTTATCTCCGACAAACTCTAAGTAATGCGCATACGTCCATCTCGCGAATGTACAGTCTTCTTCTGCAATCTTCACCCATTTAGCCTTGTTTAAATACTTTAGTTTGGCTCCGCAGTGCGAGCCTCCGCTGACTGCACACGCGCCTCGTCCATTCTTCGATGCACTCGCTGTTGTGCTATGCTTTTCCACTGGCCAGCACGAGCACAGAGGCTGAAATCATGCCCGCGGAACTCCTGTAAAACCCCTAAACACACCTTCACTGGACTACAGGGTTTTTCCTACATTTATTTTTGGCGGCTGCAAAAACAAATTTTTGTCCCGCCAAAGCCTTATTTGATCAGTTATTGTGATTTATGATTGATGTAGTAGATGACTGCTGCGCTTGTGTTAAATGAGTGACATAGAGGACGAGAAGAGAGCTCCTCCTCTCCTTTTTTTTTAAACAAAAACATTTTGATTCTCAATTTATCCAGAATCCTGCAGCTCTAATGTACTCTGAAAACTATTGAACAGCAGAACAAAAAATTCAGATCAGGGTTAGGATCATGACTTGGAATTGGATCAAGTCATGAGGTACCTAAAATTGTTATTAATTCGGCTGATAAAGCCTTGGGCAAAAACTTGTTAGTGTTGGGAAGTGATCATTTGAATGTCAACACTGTCATTAAAGTCTGCGCATGATCTGTGAACTATGGATTGAGTACCAAGACTCTAATGATGATGACCTATTTCAGTATCTCTCATGCCTGCGTGTGACACCACTACTTGCAAATCCCTACGACTAGTCTGTTGTCATCATCTCAACTAACCTTTTCAATGGCAGAGTGACAAGAAGTTATTTGTTTTCACTGAGAGTTAGCCAAAAGGTCAGATACTTAACGATATCTAGTGTGAATGCACCTTAAGAGCAAGCGGTACTAATCCAGTGCAAGAAGAATGAATCACGCAACACTATAAGATATTAAAGGCCTCCTGTTAAAAATTGCCTCCCCATGATATGTAGATATGTCATTATAGTCTGAAGACTCCATGTTTACACCTTGTAACTCTGCCTCACAGCTTAGGATGAAGGCTGGAGCTGGGCTTAAAGGGATAGTTCACCCAAGAAATTGTCATTATTTACACAACCTGTATGAATTTCTTTTTTTTTCTGCTGAACACAAAAGAAGATATTTGGAATAATATGGGTAACCAAACAGTTAGTTCCATATTATTGGGATATATATATGGATATAATATCCCAATAATTTTGGGTCATTGTCTTGTTGAAACAACCATTTCAAGGGTATGTCCTCTTCAGCATAGGGCAACATGACCTCTTCAAGTATTTTAACATGTGCAAACTGATCCATGATCCCTGGTATGCGATAAATAGGCCCAACACCATAGTAGGAGAAACATGCCCATATCATGATGCTTGCACCTCCATGCTTCACTGTCTTCACTGTGTACTGTGGCTTGAATTCAGAGTTTGGGGGTCGTCTCACAAACTGCCTGTGGCCCTTGGACCCAAAAAGAACAATTTTACTCTCATCAGTCCACAAAATGTTCCTCCATTTCTCTTTAGGCCAGTTGATGTGTTCTTTGGCAAATTGTAACCTCTTCTGCACATGCCTTTTTTTAACAGAGGGACTTTGTGGGGGATTCTTGAAAATAGATTAGCTTCACACAGACGTCTTCTAACTGTCACAGTACTTACAGGTAACTCCAGACTGTCTTTGATCATCCTGGAGGTGATCATTGGCTGAGCCTTTGCCATTCTGGTTATTCTTCTATCCATTTTGATGGTTGTCTTCCGTTTTCTTCCACGTCTCTCTGGTTTTGCTCTCCATTTTAAGGCATTGGAGATCATTTTAGCTGAACAGCCTATCATTTTTTGCACCTCTTTATAGGTTTTCCCCAATCAACTTTTTAATCAAAGTACGCTGTTCTTCTGAACAATGTCTTGAACGACCCATTTTCCTCAGCTTTCAAATGCATGTTCAACAAGTGTTGGCTTCATCCTTAAATAGGGACCACCTGATTCACACCTGTTTCTTCACAAAATTGATAACCTCAGTGATTGAATGCCACACTGCTATTTTTTGAATACACCCCTTCAACTAATTCAACTAATTGCCCAATTGCACAGCCTTAAGAGCGTGCATATCATGAATGCTGGGTCTTGTTTGTTTTCTGAGAATCTACTGAACCTACTAGTAACTTGTTTGCCACATAGCAATAAAAATATACTAAAAACCTTGATTATTCTGGTTAGTCACATTGTACTGCTATTATTTTGAACAATACTGTGTTTATATATATATATATATTCCATATTATATATACTTTTTGGTTACTGACATTATTTAAAATATTGTTATTAATTCATAAAAGTTTGTAACAACTTGATAGTGAGTAAATGACACAATTTTCATTTTTAGGTTAACTATCCCTTTAACAATATTAACTCGAAAGGCCCACATTTCAACAACTACCCGGACTGTAATAATAATAACTGTCTTAATATGGTCATGGTGGAACCATTTTAATGTTAAGCATTCACACTCATTTGGCGCTTTTCCACTGCATGGTAGGTACGGCTCGGTACTGTTTGGCCCGGCTCGGCTCGGCTCGCCTCACTCCGCTTTTCCACTGCAGAGTTACGACTCGGTTCGGCATGGCTTGGCTCAACTCAATCGGCTCTGTTTGCTTTTCCACTACAGTTAGTACCTCTTCAAAGTGAGTGGGATTATAGAATGATCGTTATAGCAGCTGGTTTTAACTGCAAGACGAAAAAGTCTGATGGCAGCAAAACAAAATACTGCTAAAAAAACAAGAGTCTTGCATTTAGCATTGTGTTTAGAGTCCCAATCGCTATATCACTGCCACAAAATCATATACTGTATTTTCCGCACTATAAGGCGCACTTAAAAGCCTTTCATTTTTTCAAAAAACGACAGTGCGCCTTATAATCCAGAGCGCCTTATATATGGATCAAGGCGCTCTGTCAAAATGTTTCAGTATGAAAAACCAATAAAAACAATTTAATAATAATAAAATGTTTCAGTACGACTGGGAAACTACAAAGCCGCACCTCTTGCAGCATTACGGCTGCCGTAGTCAGTAAACACCAGTACTGTGCTTTCGGATAATGACAAGAGGGAGCCGGGCAGGTTGGATGCCGTAGTCGCCCAACTGTTCAATTCGGACACTGAAGAAGAAGAATTCGAGGGATTCGTGGACGGGGAAAGAACTGAAAAAGTGAGCTTTACGTGTTATACGTAACTGAACAATGTGGAGTTATGCACTAACGTTTGATTTAGTGGTATCCGACTGTTTCTTTTACTACGTGTTTACTGAATTAAGGAAAAGTTCTCCTCCACGTTTGGGAGAAAAGTTAGCAAGACTGGGAGATATTGTTTATATGCACATCAACGTTTGAACAACGTTACCATGGGAGTGAACGGAGTTGTCAAAACGCTTAATAAAGTTTGACTTTATCTGACTGTTTTGTTGACATTCCCTTTAGCACAGCTCCATCTAGTGGCTGCATAACGCAAACCCAGTTAAACGTTTGACGACAGTATCTTCTATGCGCCTTATAATCCGGTGCACCCTATATATGAAAACAGTTCTAAAATAGGCCATTCATTGAAGGTGCGCCGTATAATCCGGTGCGCCTTATAGTGCGGAAAATACGGTAATGGTAGTGACAAATCTCTCTGACCAATCAGTGATCTGCAGTGTTTACACGTCACATTTTAGTATTGGTACGGCACGCTTGGAACCTCAACCGAGCTATACCATGCAGTGGAAAAGTGCCAATTGTTCTGCAGTAGAAGTAAAAGCTTTCAAACTCCTCCGGTAGCACTTTAGAATACTGTTCCCATCATTAACAAATAACTAAAGGAACAAATGAGTAATGCAATATTAAAACAAGTAACTGCTATTAACTAATAAGAAACTCTTATTAGTAGTATTAGTCGAATGTAGGGGCGAAGATTCGATGCATCGAAATGCGGAGCCTGATTCAACCATCGATCTCACAGTCGAATCTTCGCGGGTGTTATGAAACGAGGATCATACCATTTTGGCAATATGGGGGTGCTCAATGTCTAATTTCACACATAACTACTGGTTTTCTACGATAATATTAAGTTTTATACAGCCTTTAATTATGATAATAAAAAAACGTGAAAAGAAAGAAGCTTTCAATAAATATTTTTAACGTGTGTGAATAAATCCAACCACTACTGTGATAGATTTAAGTTTCACTTTACCTTTGTGACAGACGAGGAGCATCTTGGCAGCAGGGATTAATTTAACAATGTGTGGAATAAGAATCTGAATCTGATTTTTTTTCTGATCAGGTAGGGTACAAGTGTTTTCAAACATTTTAGCAGTTTCTAATTTTAGTTTACTGTGAACATGTTTAGCTAAAAAAAACTGCCAGTTTAGCGTTTATTGTGGTTTCCGCAGTTAAGAAAGTTCACAATTCTGTCTAAACTTTCATTGTTTTAACAATTTATTTATTTTTATTTTATTTATTGATTCTAACTTTATTTTGGTTTATTTATTTGTATTATTATTATTAGAAATGTATATTCTGTTCTAATTTAATTCTGTTAATTAATGCTTTATTGTTTTTCGTGTCTATGCTGGCAATTTTGCCGTTTTAATTTAATTTCGCAAAATGTGAAATGCAAATCCTGTCTGTTCGATCGCGGCTTTAAAATGTTATGAGAAAACGTTTTACGAATGTTTATCCACCACATTACCTTTTATTTAAACCTAAATAAGAAAGTAGAACAGACAGTAGAAATAAAAACTGAATGTGTCTGCATAATAAAGCATGTTCAGAGCAACACAAACACAGCAGGTGTCAGGAGAGCCAAGAGCTGAAAGACCAGGTGATCGCGGAAGATTAGGTTTCAAAGCTAAATGTAAGGCGCCTATTTAAGTGAGTTTGTCATTGTACTGTGTAGTTGTTGTTTTTTCATTAAGAATAATAGGCTAATGAACCCACAATTGAAAGCAAAAACTAAAATGTGTGCGGCCGCACAGAGCGCGCGTTTGTGGACGAACTGTCATTCACGGTGTGTGTGCAGTGGCACATTTACAGTTCATGCATATGGAAGCTTAACTTTAATAGGAATTAATTGAAAACACTCGCTTTGCTCCGCTCCGTTATTAATGCCCGAGCGGCCGTGTGCATTACTTCTGGTAATAAAGTAGCGATTGAAAAGGCCAGTCGGGGATACCGGTATTGCCAGTGTTGTCACACATCGATTAACCGGTGGAAAATTTCCCCACCGTCACATCTCTAGTGCAAATAATAAAAAATAGTTTTACCCTCCTGCTGACTACCTATTGTTGTGCCCCTCCCAACCCAATCACACACAGATGATTCGACTATCGGTCGACTATAGAAAGATTCGACAATTCTGATTTGAATGTGTAAATCCTTAGTCGGGGACACCCCTAGTCGAATGTGGTAGTTCACTAGCTAATCAAAATGTAATTTTTTTTCATACCTCCCCGAAGACTAATAAGAACTACTAGTAGCGCTTTATTTTACAATCCTGACCCCCATGTACATACTATACTTATTATAGTAATTGCGATAATTGGCTAATAACTAGGTACTAACCCTGAACCTACCCCGGAACCAAACCTTAACCCATGTAATTACCTTACTAACTTTCCTAGGTAAGTACACTGTAATTCATTCATATATTTTAAGTGAAGGTAATGGTAACCTACTAGTAAAGACTCAAGTATTACCACATCATTTTTTTTTTTTCATGGTAGAAACACATAACGCTCTAATGACTGAAATCATTGTAAGCTTTTGAGGTTTTTGTAAAGGTTTGGATATTAAAGACTCAAGTGTTATTACATCCTTCTAAAATAATTACTTTGAATTGAACTTGGAATTTGAACTTTGGAATTATTTTGAACAGTATTATAAAGTGAAGATAATGGGCAACCCACTAGTAATGACTCAAATGTTACTAAATCCATCTGAAGGAATTACTATCCAAAACCTTACAAAAACCTCAAAAGCTTAATGATTTCAGTCATTACTAGAGAGTTATCTTGTTTTTCACTTTGGCATAATGATCCAACGATACAATGGCATAATGATAATTAGTAATTATCAAAAGGATTTGGTATAACTGGAGTCATTATTAGTGGGTTACCATTACCTTCACTTTAGAAATAATTATGCATTATTCCTGCTAACTACGAACCTGTATATATAGTAGCCTAGTTCTTTAGTAGTCCTCAAAGAGGTATGAACAAAATAGTAGTTATTGATTAGCTAACAGACTACCACATTCGACTAAGCATTATTGCTTACTAATTCAGTTATCAGAGCTTCTTGTTAGTTAATAGAAGTTACTAGTGTTAATATTGCTACTCAATTGTTCCTGTTCCAGTTTTATCATTTACTTCTGTATGTGGTGCCACACTCCCCAGTGTATTGTGACATTCCAAACACTAGATGTCAGTATATCATAAGAAATGTCCCAACAATGTAATTATATGGTCTCTTTTCATTAGCAAGTATCTGATGGTTTGAACTCACATTACATTTAAAATTCAAATCAGTCTGAATTCATTGAACCTCTTACCAGCTCTGTTGAACTGGTGAATCATGTAGATTTAATAAGGGCTCATTTCCTTATTCCCAATTCCGTTTTTTTAATGAGCAAAAAGGTAGAAGTGTTCTAATGAGGACATTTTCATCCAAAAAGAAAAAAAATCTGGATTTGACCATGGCGACCGGTGGTTGTCTAAAAATCCACTCCTAAAGTGATATTGATTTTGTCTTTATTGATTCACTAGCCCATTCTCCTGCGGCCACGCTAAAATCTCTCCAGCTCAGTGCAACAATTCAACAGCCTGCGGTTGATTGTTCAACACCTTGGCAAGAGTTGAGGTCAGGGATGACGGTTGAGGAGGGAGGAAAAGGCAGAGTAAGAGAAAGGGGACATAGGAGGTGGAAACAAGGAAAGTCTGAGAAGCATTAACGAGCACATGCTCTTCAAAGCTATCTGCTCCTTTGAGACCTTCCTTAGGCCTGCTCCCTATGGCATGTAAGTGTGTGTACAGATACGCACACACAGGAAGAATGTCTTTAATAAGTGAGCCATTGATCCAACTCCCACCACCAGGCAATTAAGAGTCCAAACTCTCTAATAAGCTCCAATTGGCTGGCTGGCAATTACTGTGGCAATGGCTGGAAGAGTGAGCATGAGGCGGCTAGACTGATTGGTTTCACTGGCCCTAATGCGATTGCGGTTCATACCTTGCTGTCCGCTCCACGGGTGAGTCGCATTTGAGCAGTAATGGGCGCCCGGCTACAGATACATCTCAGTGAGGCCTGATTGTACCCTGCTGTCAATAAGCAGTCACACCTTTAATGGGGACGAAGGGTGTGTGTGTGTGTGTGTGTGTGTGTGTGTGTGTGTGTGTGTACTTAAGGGTCAATATAGTGTCATGGAATGCCATTACACCTGGGAAATATGGATTTTCAGTAATGAGACAAAGGTATGGTTTGGTGGTTTATGACTGTAAAGAAGCATTTAATGCCTGGTCTCCTGCCGGAGCTGGGATGCTCGAGGTAAGAACATTCTTTTCTTCGACAGCCAAAATATTCATTCAGACATGCTGTGTCCATAACATAACAAACCTTACTGACTTCCTGGCCTTGTGAGGGCATTTACAGTGCAATTTATTTTTTAAATTGTACCTGGGGTAAAGGGACGACTTTGTACCTTATCCACCATCTACCCCTAAAAGGTGCATATTAGTACCTTAGAGTAGGAATATGAACCCTTAAAGTACCACAGTGAACCGTTAAGGGGTAAAT
Organism: Gobiocypris rarus; assembly: GCA_023029165.1. Lineage (NCBI taxonomy): Eukaryota > Metazoa > Chordata > Actinopteri > Cypriniformes > Gobionidae > Gobiocypris > Gobiocypris rarus. Next base: position 13,711,782 of record CM040923.1, read on the forward strand.
GGTAAATAAGGTACGAAGATGTCCCTTTGAGAAAACTGTGAAAAGTTGTTGTAACCCTAAAGGGACCCCCCACCCCCCAACTTTCTTTATACACATTCCTGGGTAATTGTAAACAACTGATCAGTCCATGTTTCATAGATCACATTACATAAGTTGTCAACACTCTTTCATGTTGACTTCAAAGTCTTATAGAGCCTTATACTGTTCTGCATCTTTCCCAGAATAACTCCCGTTCTTTATTGTGCCTTAAACACACATTAACGATGCCGTTTTTCATCTCGTTTTTCGGCTCTACTGTACCATCTTTCTGTTGTAAGATCATAATGTTCTTGTAATGGAGGTATACTGAGACCGTCTGTACAGTGAAAGTTCCCAGACGCCTAGCAACAGCTACCAGCGCTCCCTTAGTCGGCTGCTTATAGTGATATCGACATAGCAACACATAGAGCCTTGTGAACAATCTTGTTAACCCTGTTGCAGTGCCTTTACCAGTAAAGCAGCAGTTGACATCACTTGCAGTGAAGTGCATTTTGTAACACGAGGAAAGGATTACTGATCTTTGTAGCTTACATCATTACTAAACAACAAGAGGTCAGGTTGCTTTCTGCAGTTAGTTCTTGCTGGTAGATTTGCAGGGCTCTTACAAGCAAAAAAATTGATATATTTTCCCGTTGTTTACTGTTTTTGTACCAACATAATAGTTGCTAATGAGGGCTTGTGATTGTACATATTCTAGGGGTGCCTTGAGGCTAAGGGATGTCAGAACGTCATTTTCTTGCGGCTCCAGAGTGATAAGTCACATGACAAAGGTTTCAGGAACAGAGTGATGATTAGCAAAGATGGCGGCAACTGGATCATGTATTTCTGGAGCTGCATGTGGCTTGAGCAATTCTTATACTGAGGTGTATAAGAATGTTAATGAATTTGGAGGTATATTAAAACTCATCAATAAGTATAATAGTAAGGCCAAGCAGATCTGATCCAAACTCAGGTATATACAATTGGTTCTGAATCTTCTATGATCCATTGGATCTTCAACCATTTACCTTAGTAAACCTAGAAAATGAACAGTTATGGTAATGTTACCTTGCCTCCAAATACACGAGTCTGTGGTCAGAGTCTGTGTGCGAATGTTCTTGTGTCAACTCTCCAGGCATGCGTTTTCTGATGTCTATGCTGATCATTCTTAGACCATATACATACAGTAAATCTAGAGGGCAGCAATTTCTTACCCAAGAGAGGCACTGGTAACATGAGAACGTCATGAAGCCTTTCCATTTTTACATTAATTGATTTACTTAAATGTGGCCAACTAATTCCTGTTTCACAAGTCTCAAAAGTAGCTGAGGTTTAAATCACCAAAATGCAAAGAGACAATAAGACTTCACCCTCAGCTAAGCTAATCCGAGAGGCGTGTTAATGTTTCCATTGTAATGAAGGTTACCAGCAGGTTAGAAGCAATCTTGTCTCAAGAGCAGGCCTATCCTATAGCAACAAAAACATCAGGAACAAATCTGCTATACTCAACTCATATAGTCACATCCTCTCTCTATTTTCTGTAAATCCTTCACGGCTATTCATAAAGTTATGCCCTTTATAGATCTTAAAAGTGTTGGTTGAGAATCAACATTTCTGGGATTCCAGTACTATAGGTCATGTGGTTAAGAGTGCTTCTTAGTAAACTTCTATTCACCTGCTGCTACTTCAAACAGACTGAGCGATCTCCATTCCACCATTCTGCACAAAAATTGTGTACATACAAACATTCCATTCATTTCTTTCTATCCTTCTCCAGTAACCTTTATACCTTGAGTCCCTGTATATCATTTTATCTTTAGCTTTCATTTATCACCACACAACCAGATCTGGTGGGCTTTGACACTGTCACCATGGGCGCCATGCACTTATCACACTGTGTGGTACAATATGGTTCTCTCTCAAATGCTGCCCTTAGCCCTTCCAGCCCTTTTCTGCATTGCATAGACTGTTGGTTGTAGTCCGCTGCACAGGTTTGCAAAATGGTGCATCAAAACTACAAAGAAGGCATCATTCTAAATGATATGATGGCAAATGAGGCACCCTGTGGTTTTGTGGACTCAATGGATGCCTAGGCTCCTGGTTCATGTTGTGTGTGGTGAACCCCAAAAAACCTGTTACCTGCCCTGGGCCTAAAAGACCTCATCAGATAAAAATGTGAGTGTATTTTTCTCCATGTCTTTATCTTGTTAACAAACTTTAAGCTTATAAAATTGAGTCTTTTTCTTCCAAGAAAATAGGTGAAAAGTGATTGACTCAGCTCTTACGCCCATCATAATATTTGTCCAATAAAATGCTTTCTAGAATGAGAATGTCCCCTTTGCCCGGTTACATTTGCTATGACTAGAGTGGCAATGAAGCAAATTATGGTATTAGCATAAACTAAAGCTTATTGGCTATTGGAATTTTATTTTTTTTTTTTTGATGGGATGATCCCATTAGCTGGGTTTCCATTCAAACGTGAAGTCAATCTTTTCAATGTTCACACAAAATAAAATAATTAGGTAGGCCTGTCGCGATAGTCAATTAATCGTCAATTAATCGCACGATAAAAAAAAATGAGCTCGATAATTTTTCCATCCGCGATAATTTCCAGCGTCCGTTTTTATATCCATTTTTGCAGAGCGTTACATTATATAATTACGCTCTTGTACATGTAAATGCTTGTAAGCGCGACAAGACACAAGAGAATGGGCTATGTGTCAATGTCCTCTCCTGTCTGTGTGGCTGCGTCTCATGTCAGCTAATCGAGGGACACACACACACACACACACACACACACACACACACACACACACACACACACACACACACTCGACGCACAGACAGACTCGCGTCAGTGTCCTGCTCACATCGAGTTCTCTTTTGCTTATTAACAAACAATAACAACAGCAGAGATCATTTTGAGTATTCTCATATTAGGAGTCTTTAATTATTTAAATAACGTCGATCCGCGTCATGTTCGGCAGCGGCTGTTCTTAAAGTGACATTAATGTTCATCAAAGAACAACGGGAACAGAGAAAATTGTAGCTTTAATAATGATTCATCTATATTTAATTTATTATTTATGCAGTTAAGAAAGGTGTTTGATAACTATTATATTTCTGTATATGTCTAACATTATAAGCTAAAATAATATTTATTATAATGGGGTTATGTAAAGATTGTTTTAAGTTCACTTAAATTAAAAGTTCTTTTTTTAAAGCCTAATAAATGTTGAAATTGGTAGCTTTCAACTGTAATGTAACGTCATTAATGTTTCATATAGACATCAGTGATACTGGCCTTCATTCATAAAAACAACATATTGACTACAACACATATTTAAAATATGCTGTCAATAAATGATTACAATATCAAAACATTAAAAACGTATTAATCTTGATTAATTACAGAAAAAAATATGATTAATTAGTTTATATATATATATATATATATATATATATATATATATATATATATATATATATATATATGTGTATATATATATATATATATATATATATATGTGTATATATATATATATATATATATATATATATATATATATATATATATATATATATATATATATATATATATATATATATATATATATATATATATATATATATATATATATATATATATTCCCAGCACTATACCTAAAACACAATCATCTGTTGCAGTTTTCCCAGCTGTTTATTCAAGTGCATTTTTTTTTGTTAACAGACTGAGAGTCCATTGCTTTTTTTGTTTTGGTTGTTTTGTTCATTTATTGTGGATATTTAAAATGCTTTCCATTCCAGTGTTAAATAGTCTTTAGAAATAAAAGTTTATTGATCTTTGAAAAGGTGTACCTGCATTATTATGCCATTATCATTATTTTAAAATATTATCGTTTATCGTAATAATTTCTAGCAAAATTTGTTATCGTGACAGGCCTATTAGGTGCATTTCCATCGAGTTGGATGACGGTGGTATTGGTAACCTAGTAACCAACAGTAAATAAAACTTCCTCAGCTTAACCTTAATGTGATAAAAAAATCTTAACGTGGCTTAAGAAAAAGATATTAAAAGAGAAAACTCGGTAAACACCAAACTAATAAAGCATACTGTGTACAGAAAAGCAGATGAGTCCAGAATATCCTCCCATAGAAAACAAAGAAAATGCTTATAATGAGGCTTAATGGACCAACATTTATAAAAAAAGACATACGTTATACATTATTGATAAAACACAGGCAGGTTTAGTGGTTTGCAAAAAAACTAATCTGTACTCACACTTAGATTGTCATAAACAGTGAGAACTATTCCAACAAGCTCTCTCACCCAGAACACACATTTGCATTCTTTCGTCATATTCTGGGCTCATCTTCTTTTCTGCACATATAGTATGCTTTGTTTGTATTGTGTTTGTTGAGTTTGGTCTTTTAATATCACGTTCTGAATGTCCCCATCAGGGAAAACAGTTGATTAGTCACGTGGGTTTAATGTTCGCTATGTCAAAATTAATTCGGCCAATGTGTTTCCATCTTCCATTATTTACATTAACTCTTTTTTGCACAAGTCAAAAACCACCTCAAGCGAGTGTAAAAACTTTTTTTGTGAATTTTGCTAAATTTGGCGTTTCCATTGCTTGTTTCTGATGCAATACTTGAAAATGCGCAAATAAAAACTATGGAAACAGGAAATAAAAACTATGGAAACATAGCTACTGATTTGTCCCATCTTTCTGTTTCAAAAGAAAATTTCAACGACTGTAATATCATCAACCCCCCCCCACCCCCTTCTGCTCTCATTTATTCTTTGTCAGTCATGTCCATACGCATCTGTTGTTTATTCTATTGCAGTTGTAGCTGTGGCAACGAGCATCAGCATTTCCAGGTGCTCTACTGTTATTGGCTGTATGTAGATGTTAATGGAAATGACAGATTACATGCAAAGCACTGCTTCTTGGTGTCCCACTGAAAGGTCAACATTCATGTCCACATTAGAGTTCTCATTGCTGCTCAGTATGGACCAGCGCACGCACTCACGCACACACGCACAGAGAAAGCACCAGTGGATATTTTCTCTCCTAGTCTACTTTTGGCTCTTGGTCTCTCAGAAGTAAGTTCTAGTCCTTCTGCGGGGAAATCTTTCGAGCTGTGACCTCATAATGTTGGATGATCCCCCTTCTGCCATAAGATGAACACACAGAGATGTGTTCTCCATCCTCACAAAGTGACAGTAAGGCTCCATTTACACACCATTTAAACTCAAACTTTGAACAAAATCAATGCTCCAGTCTTATTCTGGACTCCACTAAAGCAGTGAATAACTGAACCACGTTTATATTTCGCCCCTCAGCAGCCAATCTGCAAGACTTCCAAATGGCTAATTTGGCTTGTCCAATGACGAAATTTGCTACCGTACACTGCTGTCTGTGCGCTCTAGAATACTTGCAACCATAGATAAACAGTGTCTTATTAAAAACAAAACCCAAATTCCCAAGTATTCTTTCTAGACACATATATAATGAAACCAATCTAGAACACTCAGTAAACACATGAAAAACAGATTCTGGTAAAGAACAGAAAATACAAGATGATGAAACATTCAGATTTAAGTAGCGGACCCTTATAAAAAAGCCTCCAAGAAGGAGAAAGTGCAACCGGGACGGTTAAAAAATCTCTCCATTTTGTATCACCTCTGTCCTTAATTTGCTCAAAATGATCCACTTTGACACACAACTGGTATAGATCTTTTTTTCCAACCACCTGAAAATCCAGCTCCTGCAATTTATCAAATTTCAGCAGCTTCACTTCGTGATTATTTTCAAAACCAACTTTGGGAGACACAAAAACCTTAGGAAACAAAACTCTAGAAGGACCTCCGGACAGAAAACAGTTAGCAAGCAGGTGGAGTGTGGAGGGAAAAGCTGCTTTCAGCTCACCTATGAGCCGCTCTATCGTCCTTACTGATCTAACCCCGGCCTGATTTGCAATGTCTATTATTGACTTCCATTTTCTTGACGAGATTTCAAACAAATCCAAAACTTTTGTCAATCTTTTTTTCAAAAGATTTTTAACAACTGTATTGGATGTACCACTATCACCCAAAAAGGAGTTATGAAACAGTGGTTCTTCGAGACCAAAATGAAACCTGTCCAGGAGTTTAGCACAGAAGCATAACATTTACGTCAGATGAAAATGTCCCATCATAAGATGACATTAAAAACAAATGCCTATCAAGACCGAATCCCCCAAAAGTTCTGAGCAACGCCAGACCAAACGACACCCATGGCTTAAAAACCTCAGTGTAGAGTAGGTTTTGAATCGTTTTTAACCGCATTGCCTTAACCTTAGCTGCCAAATTAATCAACCCTTGGCCCCCTTCATTGACTGGCAAATAGAGAATTGCAGGGGGAAGCCAATGATAACCACCCCAGAAAAATTCAACGAAAGTCTTCTGCAAACGTTGCAACAAGTCTTTTTGTGGATCAAGCACATTCAGACGATGCCACATCATGGAAGCTGCCAAAATGTTAATGATGAGCACTCTTCCCCTATATGACAGTTGAGGCAATATCCTTTGCCATCTTTGTAAGCGTCCATAAACTTTTTCAAAAATACCATCCCAGTTTTTCTGAATAAACTGATCAGAGCCAAGGAAAACACCCAGCACTTTAAACCCCTCTCGATTCCAGGAACAGTTCTGAGGAAGTACTGGAGGGCACACATTATCCCATTCACCCAGTAGAAAGGAAGCACACTTTTGCCAATTAATTTGAGTTGAAGATGCTTTCTGATAAATGTCCAAAGATTCTCTCAAATTCATAACATCCTGAGCAGATCTAATAAAGACAGTGACGTCATCAGCATAGGCACTAAGCCTAGCAGTTATCAGTTCTGCGGTCGACGGACACACTGTTGATATGCCACCCAGCTTGCTCCTCAGAGCAACTAGAAGTGGTTCAATTGCAATGGCATACAGGATTCCTGAGAGACCAAACCCCTGCCTTATGCCTCTGCTTACACTGAATGGTCTTGTAAGAGTACCATTAATTTTCAGCATACTGTATATGTCAGTATACAACAATTTAATATAAGCAATAATCGATGGACCAAAACCAAAAGCCTCAAGGCACTTAACCAGGAAACCATGATCAACCCGATCAAAGACACAAAACCAATCAGCTTTCTCCTGATCCAAAGACACAAAACCAATGTTAAAATTATTTACCTTAGAAAAAGAAATTAAGTCTTGAATCAAAGAAAGATTATCAAAAATAGTCCTTCCTGGAATGCAGTATGACTGATCTGGGTGAATCACAGAGGAAATGAAGAGTTTGATTCTGTTGGTTAAAGATTTTGAAAGTACCTTATTGTCAACTCCAAGTAAAGAGACTGGCCACCAACATCTAATGTCTTCAAGATCACCCTTTTTAGGTAATAGGGTGACCACAGCTCTTCTTAAATTCAGTGGAAGTGTACCTCTCTCAAAACTCTCCTGAAAACAGCAAACAAATCCTTTCCAATGACTGGTCATAGATGTTTATAAAATTCTGCATTAAGTCCATCCAACCCCGGAGTTTTGCCAGAAGACAGTTCTTTAACAGCAACCGATAGTTCATCAAAAGTCAATAGTTCATCAAGCTTGGATTTCTCCCCCTCCGAAAGCTGAGGTAAATCCTGAAAGAGAAGTTCAGCCATCTCCTCATCGCAAGTTTCAGCTCTGTAAAGATCCTCATAAAAAGACAGAGCGTAAGACATAATCTCATGGCCATCAGTAACTTTCCTTCCATCTGGAAGCCTCAAACAGCCCAAAATCATCTTATCCACAGTCTTCTTCTCCAGGTTAAAAAAGAAAGTTGTAGGAGCATCCATGCTATTGAAAGAAGAAAATCTTGCACGGATCAGCGTCGCCTGGGCTCTTTCCTCCAGTAGATTCCGCAAAATTAATTTATTGCGTTTCAGTGACTCAGTGGTATCGACAACATCCCCTTCAATGTCAAGTAGAAGTATTTCCTGTTCAAGCTGTGCCATCTTTTTATCCAAAAAGCTTTTATTGTAAGCGGAATAGCTCTAGCAAAACAATTTAATTTGAGTTTTTCCGATGTCCCACCACTGGCTCAATGACTTATACTGTGTTTTCCTCTCTCTCCAGATCTCCCAGAAATAAGTGAAAGAGTGCACAAAGTTTTGATCTAGTAATAATCTATTATTAAATTTCCAAAAAGATTTATTAAATGTGCTCTCTGCAGTAGTGATCAATGATAGAAAATGATGATCAGACAGAGCAGTAGGAAATATACAGCTATTTTAAAAACAATCTCTCGTGCTTTTTTGTATATATATCCTGTCCAGCCTAGCCCCAGATACCATATTGGAATTTATTTTCACCCAGTTATATTGTCTAACCTGAGGAAATGCTTCTCTCCAAACATCTACCAGATTGTGGTAAACAACTAAAGACCTAAGCACATCCGCAGATTGCCTATGGGGCTCTACATGATTTCTGTCCAACGTATGATTTAAAGTGCAGTTAAAATGCCCAGCCAGAACAATGGTCCTATCATGAGACACATCACTTAGAGCAATCTTAAGTTTTTCAAAAAACCCAACGCGATCTATCCCAATATTGGGTGCATACACATTGAAAAGAGAGAACCTGTTTACCCTGAATAGTTACATCAACTCTCACCAAACGACCAGAAATCACTTCAATAACACTGACAGGCTGTTCCTTATATTCAGGTGTCAGCAGTATAGCCACCCCTGCACTGACATTAGAGCCATGACTCAATATAGTCTGGCCCTTCCATTCACTCAACCACTGTATCTGATTATTCTCATCTGTGTGCGTTTCCTGGAGAAAAACCACACCAGCCCTCTTCATCATGATATAATCAAACAAACTAGCCCTTTTCACAGCATCGCGACACCCATTAACATTCAACGAACTAAGTCTCAAAGGTGCCATGAAAAAATATATAAGAGAAACACAAAATAAAACTAATCCACAAGACTTATTAAGTAACCCAGCCATACTCATTTTTTTTACTTGTAAATTCAACAAACTTCTAACATTACTCAACAGCTTCTTAAGACGGTAGCGTTTGGGTTTGTCAAGCTCTTCCAAGAAAGCTTTTTTCATTGCCATCGTACCAGATAACAGAAACAATCTTACATCCTGAAAATGTAACTCAATTTTAGGTTTGCGATGGCCCTTAGTAGTATCAAGAAAATGGTTAATCTGCTGAACTGAATAAAGTTTGGTCTTACCTCCAGAGACAAGCTCCGAATCCACCGCATCATTTCCCATTATCTCAGCATCTTCTTGCTCAATGTCAGAATCATCCATTAAATCCTCAGGTTCTTGAGAAAATTTGGCATCTTGACTCTAATTAAATGAATCATCAGTCTCATTATCAATTTTATCAGGCTGTGTTTGTTTTGCCTCAAAAATCATTTCCAAGCGCACCTGACCCGGGCTCGTCTCTGCCTGCGGTACAGCGGGGATATGACTCGGACCGGCCGCCTCCTCAGCAGCCTCCACCAGGCCACCTCCAGAGGCCTCCAGCCCCGGTCTCCCTTCGGGCATGTCACCTGTCGCAGAAAACACTCCGCTCGGCTGGGGTTCTGACGCCACAGCCGCCGCAGCATTATCCGCGCCGGCCGCCCTCGCGCTGTTCTCCGCATCTGCAGCCGGAGCCGCGATAAGGCCAGCCGGCCTGTCTCGCCTCGGGCAGGTTTGCCTGATGTGTCCAAAATCACCACAAATGCTGACAGATTTAACGGATCACTCTGCGAGTTTAGAATCATAAAAACTTGACGGCGAAAAGACATTACATGTTAAATCTCAGGGTTTTTACAACCAAGAGGAATCATTTTAATAGTGCTCACTATTTTCCCCTACCTCTGGAGTATGTTTTCTAATTTATCATTTGTAACGAACGGCGGTACATTGGATAAGATAACCTTCTTGGCTGGGCTTGACAAAGGCAAAACGGGCACAAAAATGTGTTTGATTACCAACCCAGTTTCAATCAATTCATCGACCATTTGCCATTCACTGAGAAAGAACACAATGGCTTTGTTCATCCGGGAGGCAGATCTAATGTTCGCACCCCCGATCGCCACGCTCACGGCTATCAAACAATCTTCCACCGTCACAGCGGCCTCAGGCATACATTTGCACCCATGTTTGAGTGTTAACTGTGAGAAATCTCCTGCTTCCGACCCCATTCTCCCCACTCACTGACCGAAGTCAGGAGAACTAACAATTCCACTGAACAAAATACTGTATAACTCAAAAGAAATAAATAATGAAAAGAAAAGTAAAGAAATCTCACAGAGAAACTTTCACTCCCAGCATGCACTCGCAGAGAGAGAGAGAGAGAGAGAGAGAGAGAGAGAGAGAGAGAGAGAGTTTGACTTTTAAACAGCAATTTAATTTACCATCAAGATACACTTTTAAAAACATACAAAAAAACACACTATTTACCAGTTAAAATAAATCTCTTCACCTTCTATAAAAATCAACCCTTTGTTTGTAAAATCAACCCTTTGTTTTGCGATATGGAGCAAAAAATATATCTTGATATATTTTTCTACATCTCGATATACGATATATATCTCGATATCTTTACAGGAAAAATGCAAATATAGGAACAAAGTGCATTTGCAAAATTTAAAAAAAAAAAAATCCCTGTATACAAAAATAATAATTTAACAATAAAATAAAGGAAGAAATAATACCTATTGCCTTCTTTTCATTCAAAAATAAAACAACTCAACTCGAGGTAGGCAGTGCATATAAGAACAAAGTGCTTCTGCGATATTTTAAGATTAAAAAAATCCCTTATTACATAAATAATAATAATTTAATTGTAAAATAAAAGAAAAAGCTAGTGGGTTTAGTGGCCGGGATCCTTAAGGCCGCAACATACTCCGCAAGAACCGAGAAAAAAGTTCCTTGTTCCCAGGGCTGCGAGAACAAAATGACGTCATTTTGTTCTCGGAGCGCTGGTTTGGGAGTTCTCGCAGCTCTTTCTCGAAACATTGTCTGAGCAGAACTTTTTTCTTGTGGGTGTCCGAGAACTGTCAGAGATTTAAAGTGGGCGGAGTTTAACAGAGAAACGGAGATGTTCGGCACCTGCTGTTCTCGTGAAGTATGTAATGTCCTGGCCAGAACGAACTTTGTTCTTGTTCTTGCCACCTTGAGAAAACGAACAAATTTCTTTGTTCTTGCGGAGTATGTTGCGGTCTGGTGCACTCCCCGTATGCGAGGTTGTGCCTTGGACCAGTTGTCCTTTTTTTTAGACGAGTTCTGTCGCCTCCGGGCTGATTGCGAACGCCGCCATGTTCAATGAGACAACACGCGAGGGGAGGGGGAACAAAAGCAAGGAGGCGAGCACAGCACAGAGAAGGCAAACAAGCAAAGTGGCAGAACCAGAATTAAATATAAACAATATATCGATATATACGATATGTCAAAATCCATATCGAGTTTAAAAAATATCGCCCACCCCTAATGGCCACCCCAAAAAAAGTCTACAAAAGCTTTTTGAAGGTGCGACAAAAGTTCTACTGGAGGATCCAGCCCTGTTAGACGATGCCACAACATTGAGGCGGCTAGATTGTTCAATACTAACACCCTGCCTCTGAAAGATAACTGTGCTTGAATCCATTTCCATCTCAGGAGCTTTCCTGTCACTTTTTCTATTAGTCCTTCCCAGTTTTTTGCCATATACTGCTCAGTCCCAAAAGACAGTCCAAGTATCTTAACTCCTTCTTTATTCCAAAGGTGCTGATGTGGAAGCTGAGGTGGAGTCTGATTTGACCAATGCCCTAACAACAACGTGTCAGTTTTTTTCCCAATTAACACATGCAGAAGAAGCATTCTGGAAAATGTTAAGGCATGAAGTTAGATTTGTAACATCATAATCAGATTGAATAATCACTGTGATGTCATCAGCATAAGCTGTTAGTTTCACTGCTGGTATGTTTGAGAGGCAAGATGATGTCAATCCTTGCAGTTTCGCTCTCAACATCTTCAACATCGGTTCAATAGAAATGATGTACAAGAGGCCAGATAAACCGCACCCCTGTCTCACTCCTCTATGCACAGAAAAAGGCCTCGTCAAATTCCCATTGATTTTCAGCATACTATAAACATCCTTATATAAAAGTTTTGTCCATGAAATAAAACCTTTCCCAAAGCCAAAGCCTTCAAGTGTTCTGAACAAATAATCATGATCTACTTTATCGAAGGCTTTCTCCTGGTCCAAACAAACAAGACCAAGATCAAGTTTGTGCAGTTCAGTTAAGTGTAACATGTCTCGCACAAGAAAAAGATTGTCAAATATAGATCGCTTTGGTACACAATAAGACTGGTCTTCATGGATAATAGTTGCTATACTTTTCTTGAGACGATTTGTCAAAGTTTTAGTAAGCCAAGATCTCCTTTCTTGGGTAAAAGAGTCACTACAGCTCGTCTACAACTGAGGGGTAAAACTTTTGACTCAGCGCTTTCACGAAACACAGCATGCAGATCTTGTCCAATAAGAGACCAAAAGGCTTTGTAAAATTCAGAAGTCAGCCCATCCAACCCTGGTGATTTTCCCCGAGACTGCTGCTGAACAGCCATGGTTAATTTTTGAAATGACAAAGATTTCTCCAGTTCAGCTTTATCTTCTTCTTCAAGATGTGGAAGTCTGTCTAAAAGCTGATTTGTTGCTTCTAAATCACAAGGTTGTATAGTATATAAATCTTCATAAAACCGTAAAGCTTGCGAAATTATTTCTTTCTTTTCCGTTATCTCCTTTCCATTAGACATTTTTAGATGATTTATATTCTTCTTTTCTCTGATCTTCTTCTCTAATGAGAAAAAGAAAGTAGTTGAAGAATCCATGCTGTTTAATTGAAGATATTTTCCCTGTATAAATGCACTGCGACTTCTTTCTTCATACAAATTCTTCAGAATCAAGTTCTCTTTTAGCCTTTTTGCTGTTTCCGTCTCTTCACCATCACTGATGGAACTGCTTAAATTGAGAATTTACTGTTCCAAAAACTGGACCTTTTCTTTCAGTTCTATCATTCGATTGCTTGTATATTGCTGGCAAAAAATCTGAATCTGAACTTTTCCAATATCCCACCACTGGCTTAATGTTTTATACTGTAACTTTCTCTCTCTCCACTCTCCCCAAAAAAGAGTGAAAAATTTTACGAAAGATTTATCTTGTAATAACCTATTAATTAAGGTAAGAAGACCTCTGTGTTGTTGTTATGGTTACTGCAATATAATGATGATCAGAAAAAGATGTTGGCGAAATGTTACTATTATAAAATCTTCCTCTCATATTCTTTTGAACATAAAATCTGTCAAGTCTTGCACCAGAAACGGTGTTAGAATTAATTTTCAGCCACGTATACTGTTTATCACCAGGAAAAGCTTCCCTCCATATATCTACAAGATTATGATATTGAACCACGGTTTTGAGAGTTTTAGCTGAATTTTGATGCGGTTCAACATGATTCCGATCCATAGTATAATCCAGAGTACAAATAAAATCACCAGCTAAAACCATTATATTATTTTGTGAAACATTTGAAATAACCTCTTTTAATTTTCTAAAAAAAGAAACTCTTTCTATACCATCGTTTGGAGCATACATATTAATGAGAGAAAAAGACAACTCATATAACTTAATCTCGATCAATTGCATTCTTCCAGGTACAATTTCTTCAATTCTACTATCTTTAATTTGCAAATCTGGAGAAAAAAGAACTGCTACTCCAGCACTAACATTAGATCCATGGCTAAGAAAAGCTGTCCCTTTCCACTCACTCAACCATTGCACCTGATTATCCACATCTGTGTGTGTGTTTCTTGCAGAAAGACTACACTCGCTTTTTTCCAATTCAAAAAATCAAACAACGCAAACCTTTTTCCAGCACCACGACATCCATTAACGTTTAAAGATCCAAGGTTTAAGGATGCCATGACACTGACTATTAAGCAAAAAAGCAAAAGGCATCCAAGACCAAACTCAATCCTTCTTTGCATTAATTTTTTATCATGCCCTTCACCTTTGTTACAATTTTTTTAAGACTATAGCGGTTCTGTCTGTTAAGTTTATCAAAGTTTGCCTTGTTCAATGCAGTTTTACATGACACCAAAAAGCGCTTTAAATCTGGAAAAAAATTCATAATTTGTGGTTTGCGAGCTCCTTTAGTTTCATCTAGAAAGTCATTAATTTGCTTTATCGTGTACAATCTAGCGCCTAAAAACTCTCAAGATCATCTTCTGAATCATGTTCAGAACAAGCATATTCTGAACTCATAGTTGACATCTGAGTATTACTGACATCAGCTGCCTCACTTTCACCATCTGTTTTATTGTTTTCAACTGATGTTTGTTCTTTTTCTGATCGTTTGTCATCTTCATTGATCGTCAGATTGGATTTCTCTGCACCACTTGCCTGATTTCCAATCTCCTTGCCCTTGTCACTATTTTCTACATCAGTATTTTCTTTTTGTGCATTTTCAACACCAGGGACAAAGTCATTACTTTGTCCGATGTGTTGCTCAATGATTTGCAAATCCGATGGCTTATTTGTTTGTTTGTTTGGACAAGTTTGTCTAACGTGCCCTTGTTCTCCGCACGAGAAACACCGCATGTGATCCGAACTAATAAAGATTGTGTAATCTTTACCTTCATTAGTTAACTTTACAGCCAAATTGAGGGGATCTTGTTGTTCATTCAATATCATGTATGTGCATCGCCAAAAAGACATAACATGTTTGAGATCGGGATTTTTTAGACCTATCGGAATCATTTTAATAGGTGCTGTTAATCTGCCGTATCTTTCGAGAACTCCTTGAATTGCTTCATTCTTAATAAACGGAGGAACATTCGATAGCACTATTTTCTTTGATGGACTAGATAACGGCAGTACCGTGTCATTAACTGTGATTCCGCGTTCAATCAAACCATCTACCATCTGAACATCTGCGAGAAAAACAACAACAGCTTTGTTCATTCTAGATGCTGACTTAATATTTATCCCACCAACCTGTTCGCTGACTGCAACCAACACATCTTCCACGGATATGGAGTCATCAGGTGTACATTTCAAACCATGTCTGAGAGTCAAGCGCGAGAGATCTCCGCTTGACCCCATTTCTCAAGTTTGCCGACCTCAGTCAGCGCGCAAACTAAAAGTTTGTTATATAAATTTAATCTCTACGAAAATTCAAATAAAGAAAAAGCTAGAAAAAAGACTAACGTAACAAACTCTCAAAAGCGTGTTTCCGAACTCTAAACTCCTCCCACTACCCACAATCCCGAGAGAGAGAAAGAGAGAGTATAATATATAAAACTGACATTTGGATATTTGAGAAAAAGTTTACTGTACACAAAGGTATACTGAGGCATACTAAATGTCAGGATTCCTGCTGAAGCTTCACGTCTTATTGCCTGTATCCACTTTTGTCTTTTTTGGGCCGTGTTGGTGTGGCCGTGGCCTGAATGCCTTCTGTCTCTATTGATCAAATTTTGGTATTAGGGATATCAGACCAGAATATCATAGACTTTAGGGGGACTCTTTTGACTTCTGCGAGTACATAACCACCTAGCAGTTCCCAGCAACCACACAGCAATCCACTAAAAGGCACTCTGGATCAAGAGAGTCTATAATATTCAGATCCCATTCATCTCAAAATAAAATTAGCAGTAACTCTGACGAAGGCAATTAGAAATCTGCTATTTTATGGTTACTCATGAACACATCATTGTGCAGCCAGGTTGGTTTCAGCCAATCACCAGAGCTCAAAAGCAAACAAATATGTCATGACAACACTGACTGACTGTTAACAATGCTAACTTGCAAAACCTTAAAGGGATAGATTTACTTGCCCTCAAGTTGTCTAAACCTGTACGAGTTTCTGTGTTCTTTTGAACACAAAGGGTATTTTCGAAGAATGCGGGTAACCAAAATATCTTATTTTACTTTATAAAAGAATAAGGAAAATTGAGAGCAAGTTAATTATGACAGAATTTTTATTTTTGGGTGAACTATCCCTGGCTTTAACCCTCCTTCTCGTGACACCTTCATAACCATATAGCAACCAACCACAATGCAGCTTCATGGTGTTTGGTACAAAATGTAAACCTCTAGTAGCAATTTTAAACCACATTTAGCAATAATACTTACAAAGGAGAGGAAGAAAAAAAGAAAGGAATCTGCTTTTCATTATCGCTTTCCTGTTTTGTCCCACATATCCAAAGCACCATTAGTGTGATCTGATTTTTTATTTTTTATTTTTTTTGCTGCCTATAACTGTGCGTGTGATCATCACAGGATCAATAGTGCAGCGTGAAATGTTTGTTGGATGTTCTGCCCTTTCACCTCTCTCTGACAGTTCTGGGACATGCTGATATTATTTATAGCTCTCTTATTTTTAATAGGGGATGAGTTTCTGTCTGGCTGCTTCACCAAGAGCTGTGCTTTGAGTATAAGAACGCAAAGGATCACAGCACAAAGGGTTTAATCACGATGTAACTAAGATTGGTGTTCAACATGTCAATGTTGAAAAAGTGAAAATAAAGATTTTTTTTTTCAATATCCTATATACTCTTTGACTTTTAACACACTTCAAATGTCATATTCTAAAAAATGCAGTGTCCCTGCAGTCACAAATATAAATACTACAAATCTATTTGTGATTTTGTTCTTTTTTCTTTCTCTCTAAAGAGCAACATTAAGTGAGCCATTGTTACCTGTTCTGTATTCTTTTTTTTATATCTAAAAAATGATAGGCCTATATGCACCTCATTTTAAAACCCCAGAAATGCTCAAACACAACAATGTTAAACATGTCAGTGCAGGAAGCAGTGGCCCAAAAATAGCCAACAGGGCATATCCCAGCAGGCAGTGCTGGGAACAAAACAGGTCAGCACTGAAAGAGGTATGCCACCGCTGGCCCGCTCTCTCTGCTCATCCAATCCTCCACTCCAAACACCTATGAACTTAATTATCAAATGAATAATTAATGTTTGATTGCACAATTCCCCCCGGCTGTCAACAGAGGATCGTTTATCATAAGATTATAATTTATTACTAATTGGTTTGGCATGAGGGTTTTTCATTAAAATAATTTGCTTATTAAATGTGCAAATTTTGTTAGCCGGAAACTTTTTCGATGATGGCATTTTGATTATGTCGCCCACAATGGCTTAAAACAGTTAAGTGTGCATTGAATCAAATATGAGAGCTAAAAATATGTGTTAACTTGATAACAATAAAGAGGTCTTTTATTTAAGTGGGTTAGTCAAAGCTGATTAATAGGTACATGTCCCTCTGATCCTAGGTTACAATCAATCAATTCACTGCATTGTAAGATGTGTATAAAGGTGAACTTATTTTTAGAAATGAAGACACCTTTGGATAGATCATAGTGGGGTGGGTTAGGATGGTCCACTAGATGTCCAACAGCAGTTTTTTTGCTTTAGCATTTTTAAAGTGATAGTGGTTTAGATAAATGACAAGATGCATTAATTCTCGGACAGAATGGTTTAGCATGTTGACTTTTATGAATATATATATATATATATATATATATATAAACCATTAATTGGAAGAAAAAATATATAAACA
Organism: Gobiocypris rarus; assembly: GCA_023029165.1. Lineage (NCBI taxonomy): Eukaryota > Metazoa > Chordata > Actinopteri > Cypriniformes > Gobionidae > Gobiocypris > Gobiocypris rarus. The sequence goes on from CM040923.1 coordinate 13,729,445, forward strand.
ATAAATTGTAAAGAAATTGTCTTAAGTTTGCATATATAAAGGATGATATGTATTATCTGTTGCCCGTGAAAAGTGAAAAATCATGGTTTAAACAAATAAGCTTTTTTTTTATTATTATCTTATTTATTTATCTGTCAGTTACCAGGATGCACTTATTGTCCATATGTCGGTCAGAAATAAAATATTTTGTGTCGGTAACTGACTGCATTTTTTCCTTACATTTTGAAGGAGAAAACATGCAATTGGATTTAGTCTGAATATTTTGGAAAATAACTTCAATTTCAATACTCTTGCAGCGGTTAAAGTGGCCTATTTTTACTGGGCCTTCCTAACACCAACCAGTGAATATTGAAATAATAAAAACAACACCTGATACATGTTCTCGCACCTGTTGATTGTAGCAATCATACTTGTTGACAAGTGCTGCAAGTCTTTAATGAAATCACTTTGACCCTCTTTAGCCTGAATACATTACTGTCAAAAACAGTAAAAAAACAAAACAATAACTTTAAAGACATTCTCTGTAGGACAACACAAGCTCATTCAGCAATAGAAATAACAAACCAAACCCTTGACCACACAAGCAAAGCGTCCATTAAACCAAGCTCTGAGCTATGCAGCACAATGTGTCGGCCTGTCAGTCACGGGAGAACAGGGTCAGTGTTTAGTGGCCAGCCACTGTGCTCTACGTGCCCTGGCTATCCTGAATTAATCCTGGAGTGAGATACTGGCCTAGACATGCCCTACTGGGGGGGGAGGAGGAAGTGTTTGTAGGATGTCAGCTGACCAGATAGAAGTAGACAGACACGGAGTGCTAAAGGCTTGGGAGAGTCCAGTCGCATAACATGCCTCTCAGAGTTGAATTGTCACTGTTGTTTAACACATGCATGCACAGACTCACACACAGGCCACTGGGCTTTTGAGAGGACTCAGTGACTTCATAACTGTACAGATGAATGCACTTTGTATATAGCGGGGGGAGTAATGTTGTTTTCACACACACATTCATTATATTCATGTCAAAGGGATAATTGTCTTCTGCCACCTATAGCCTTAACTGACTTCTTCACTGTTGACTTACACCAGTGGCATGCCATGTGGTGCCACCCATATATATATAAAGGGTACAACAGGGCTAAAGGCATTTGACATTAAACCTACTGTAGATGCAACAAAAATCGCTTTTGATGATACTCATAGAAATTTGGATGATCCTTGACATGATCACGGACAGCAATGCAAAGTTGCTGGTGTATTTTCAGGGTAATTAAAGCAACAGTTTTTCAATAGTGGAAGACTGTAAAACTGGTATTTGGGTAAAAGGCGCCCCTGTTGTTTTGGTTTGCAAAGTGTCATCAAACTGAATTGCATTGATTTTCAAACAGGTTCAAACAGGTTTCCTAAAAAAAAATCCCCCATTGGACATTACAATAAAAGTATTTTGAGTGCAATCAGAGCTTTATCCTGTAACATTGACAGTATGCAAGTACAATCAAGCTAAGAATAACTGCCCAGTACCACAGGGTGTTTTGGGTTCCTGTTTCATGTTCATGTTTTTGAGTTTGTCATATTCACAGCCATGTTCACTGTCATGTTTCTTAGGCTGAATCTTAAATCGCCCCCTAAACCCTCATTCCCTATTCCCTACGTTAGTTCACTATTACAGTTCACTTGAAGGAGTGAAGGAAAACAAGTATGTGAAGTCAGAAAGCCGCTCTGTGTACATTGGCTGTACACTCATTATTGTGGTGCAATGTGGGATTGAATGAGTGCACTCGAACGTCTACTATGGTTTCGGACAGCACTACAAATGGCTGTCCATTCAAATAGTGCCCTAGGGGCCGATTTCGGATTCAGCCTTAGTTTACATAGGCCCTGTCCCAAATGGCACCCTAAACCCTCACAGGTTACGGACTCTTCCTCTGAGTCTGCACGTTCACGACGTAATGGCCCTTTGACTACCTGGTAGAAGTCCTCTGCGTAGCTCGTGAACTTTCTGGCTAAGCTGAAGTGCACATCGAGGGCACATAGCAGCCGCAAAGGGGTCGCTCACGAGCACCCTTCTTTAAGCTCAAACGACAAATGGGCACACAGCGGCCGTAAGACCAAAAGACCGAAAGTGCACAGGAAGTGTGCCATTTGGGACAGGGCCTTACTTTACTGCTATGCACTTCCTGGTCTTGTCATGTGATTTCCATGCCCTCGTGTGGTTGTGTCATGTCATTGGTTCATTGTCAGTGTTCACATGTGTCCCTTGTCCAGTCATTAGTCCATGTGTATTTAAGCCCTCATGTTTGCCGTGTGTCTTTGTCTGATATTAAATGTGGTAACCCACTGTTGGTGAGTCTGTTCTTGTCAAGTTTAGCCAAGCCTTTTCTTTGTTTTTTGCCAAGCCAAGTCTTTGTTTTATGTTGTTGGATTTTGAAATAAAGAAGCTGCACTTGGGTTCTTCAAGCTTGCCTCCAGTGGATTATATGTTACACCCAGATGTGTGCACTAAAATAATATTGGTAATAAAAAATATATTATTATTATTAGTAGTATTGTAATGCACACTTTTATTGGTAAATAAAGGCCAATTGAATGGAAATAAGCAGGAACATTTTGCTAAACTTTTTTTTTTTTAAACACATTTTCACTTTGTCATTAACATGACACTGCAAAAAGTAAATGTTCTTTGCTGGTGTGTCTGTTGAAATGTGTTACTTCACTGCCTCCTCGAACAAAACAACTTTGCCGTGCACCGCACACCTCACACAGTTTCTCGACAAAAGCATAACCACACACACACCAGCAGTGACTGGCGAGACACAGAGCCAAAGATCGACGACATGGCTATGACACTGTAAGTGACCCATAGTGTTATCAGCTCAAACCATCCTCCCTTTGCTGACAATGTGAGAGATAGAGAGGCTGGAAAGAATAAAAAGACAGTGAGAGACAGACATTATATATGGAACCATGAGAATTTTTCACAATTGTTTTTGTGCTAATTATTTTTTGAAAATCTGTTTGTCGATGCTACTCCCGCAACAATTACACTCTGGTTTTCTGTATGAGTACAGATATGCCTCGGCAAGGTATGTGTAAAAAGTTTTAGGCTGCATATTTTGAATATCATGATTCAATGATTTCAATTTAATTAAGTTTGAATGAGCAATATTAACAGGCAGTTTGTTATTAGAGGCAAAATATATCTTTGGTATGATTTTTTGTGCTTGTGGAGTTGCATTTATTGAATCAGAGAAGTTAAGAGTGGTGAGGGCTAGATATGGATTTGATTATGTATGATTTTTGTATATAACAATCTGTTTTACTAATGATGAAAAGCAAGGAAATGAGAGATGAGAGACAGCACGTTATTTAGTCATTTGATTTGTCAATTGAACCCACTTTGGTCAACAATCGCTTGAATAAATCAGGCGACTTATTCAGTGTAATATAATTATGCTGTTAGTTTGATTAGTTTCGACCTTGTCTTCTCCCTCTTTCCTGTCTTTTGTGTGTGTTCACAACAGATTCCACTCCATGAAAGCAAATAAATGCAAACTAAATTTGTAGGTTTTTGAGTATAATAATTCATTGGCCATGGGCCGTGAGCATCTATTCTACAGTTACATTTAAAAAAATATTATTGTCTCAAATGAACAGAATAAGCTATAATACTGATTAGCCTCAAAAGTAACAGATGTGATTACAAGCCACAAATGTCCTATTTTGATTCCGTGGCATCTTTAAACTGAATAGCTGGGTTTCTTTTCAGTGCACTGCTGTTATCTTTAACAACAAGACACAATTGAACAGTGTTCTGCCTTTGTCAAACACACACTCGCGTGAGGGTCAAATCGATAACTGTAGGCCTTAATCTACCATTGACATACGTTCACTGTTGCATGTGTAGATCAAGTCACCTCCTGTGGCCAGATTGACCATTGAAGTGAAATAGCTGTTAAATGGTTTGTAAATCTGTTGTCTGTAGGGCAGGCCAGTGTCCTCTGTGAGGCACGTTTCTCCCTCGTCAATTACAGGGGCAGTCACCGCGAGACAGGGGAATAGATGCTGCCCATCACTCAGTGTCTAAAAGACTCGCTTATAGAGAGGGATGTGCAGGAATGGAAAACAGAAGAGTCACCAAAGAATAAAAAACACAGGGTGACGAGGCCCAACACGGAATCTGTGCCGAAGAACTAGATTTTGTAGATTTTCCATTAAATCAAAGATTATGTTTCATCCAGGATGTAAAGAATAAAGTATTCTTTGATGCTTCATAAAAAAGTGCACACCTTGGGTTGTATCGATAACCGCAATATTGTAATGCCCAACGACAATGTTCACTTTTTTTCTTTTATCATAAGGCTATGCCCTTCATGTTTTACACTTAATGCATGTGTAGGGCTATCCGACAGCAGCACTCATTTAATTCTGTACCCTATGTGACAAATCAAACCAACATTAGGCATTCAGAGTTGATGCATTTTAGAAAAATAGGCCCTGTTTACACCTGGTATTAAGATGCATTTTGGTCAATCGGATCACAAGTGGATGACACTAAACACAGGTGTAAATGGGGTCTAAAACATTTGAGCTTGTCCACTTTCGACCCCTTCCAGAGGTAGTCGAAAACAAATCCGACCGGATTGCTTTCATAGTGTCGATGCTCATATGTTCGAAAAGCCACTAAAGACCGCCTGCTCTCCGCCTACTTACATTTTGCATAAACATTATGGGAATCGTGATAGCCAGTCGGGATTCAAACTTTGTTGGTTGAAGACCCAAGTTTGGTTTGAAGATGAAAAACGTACCAAGCAATATGTTCTCACCATTCCTGAATTCTAACACGCACTCACCGCGTTCGCATGATCTTGCGGCTATCAGAGCAGAAACGAAAGCTGATGCTCTCCATATTTTTCTGTCGTCTTTGAGCTCATTCATATGTAAATTGCCTGAGTTTATTTTGTCCATTAGATTGAAAGATCTGAATAAGACCATTCATTTATCTGCCCATAGACCCTCCACTCAAAGAAATTAGGACAGAAGTGGTCTTACTTGTCTACTTGTGAACCGATCGAACAAACACTTCTTAATACCAGGTGTAAACTGTGCCATAGACATGCAGCCCAACATGGTTATTAACAGAAAAAAAAGATGAGTGTGCATCTGTTGTGTAAACAATACAAAACTTTTGCCTACTTTTCGTCAAATATGAATAGATTATATATAGAAAGCGAGGCGAGCGAAGACTGCTCCCTTTCTAATGACTGAAGCTGTCAATCACAGTTGCGGCACGATTGGCTACAATGCTCAACGCTGCAAACTGCGTTCTAATTTGAAGTATTCAGACCCCTTACATTTTTCACTCTTTGTTATATTGCTGCCATTTGCTTAAATCATTTAAGTTCTTTTTTTTCTCATTAATGTACACATAGCATCCCATATTGACAGAAAAACACAGAATTGTTGACATGATTTATTAAAAAGGAAAAACTGAAATATCACATGGTCCTCAGTATTCAGACCCTTTGCTGTGACACTCATATATTTAACTCAGGTGCTGTCCATTTCTTCTGATCATCCGTGAGATGGTTCTACACCTTCATTTGAGTCCAGCTGTGTTTGATTAAACTGATTGGACTTTATTGGGAAAGCCACACACCTGTCTATATAAGACCTTACAGCTCACAGTGCATGTCAGAGCAAATGAGAATCATGAGGTCAAAGGCACTGCCTGAAGAGCTCAGACAGAATTGTGGCAAGGCACAGATCTGGCCATGGTTACAAAAAAATTCTGCTGCACTAAAGGTTCCTAAGAGCACAGTGGCCTCCATAATCCTTAAATGGAAGACGTTTGGGACGACTGGAACCCTTCCTAGAGCTGGCCGTCCGGCCAAACTGAGCTATCGGGGAGAAGAGCCTTGGTGAGAGAGGTAAAGATGAACCCAAAGATCACAGTGGCTGAGCTCCAGAGATGCAGTCGGGAGATGGGAGAAAGTTGTAGAAAGTCAACCATCACTGCAGCCCTCCACCAGTCGGGGCTTTATGGCAGAGTGTCCCGACGGAAGCTTCTCCTCAGTGCAAGACACATGAAAGCCTGCATGGAGTTTGCTAAAACTCCAAGATGGTGAGAAATAAGATTCCCTGGTCTGATGAGACCAAGATAGAACTTTTTGGCCTAAATTCTAAGCGTTTTTTCTGTCAACATGGGATGCTATGTTTGCCATTAATCTATTCTCAAAATTGGGTTGGGAGCTGGGTCTATACTACGCAAGCTATGATGACTTTCACAGTGATATTTTAGCGCGGATGTATAGCTACCTAGCCGAATTGCACTGTAGGGAGTGAGAACGACTCTTCGAACCTTCGTGTATGCTGTGAAATTACCACATCAAGCGTGAACGCGCTGGCTTCGAACTCGGTGCGCACCGCGAACCGTACTCGAGTCCTGACGAGCGTGACTGACGTACTGTAAGCAGAGAGCTGTACATATCATTTCTGCTCGTCGTCAGCATTCTTTAGAGTATTTGCAGTACATCCGGCAGATAGCGCAAGTGCCATTACGTACTGAAGCTTTGGTAACAAAACTAACGGTTCAAAAACAAAAATATAAAAGTTAGGTGAACAACGCTATTCATTTTGCCACCTTCTCGCTCGACGTCGTTGCCAAGCAACAGGGTAAACAGCTGCTGCTCTGATGACGCAAACGCACCCCGGTTTCGGACCCAAAAATATAATATGAACACGGTCCAGGGAGCAATCGAACTCGGGTTCGGTCCAGGCAATCGAACCAAGTGTGAAAGCACCAGTCATTATTTGGGTAGCACACATATTCTGAATGCCTTCTGCAGAATTCAAATGAGCCATTTTAATCTAGATTAATCTAGATTCATTTCAAAATCACAGTGAGATTAATCTAGATTAAAAAAAATAATCTATGCACACCTCTAATATATAAATATATATACATACAACATTTAAGGGTATTTCCCATGAATGCATCAGCGTTGGTCAACGCATTGAATGAAAACCATGGTCTCTATGAAGTGAAGCTTCAGTGTTACCCCGGCGATGCATTGCTGGTCAGTTGAGCCTTCTAAAGTGGAGATCCAAGCTAAAATAATTTCAGCACCATGTTTCATTAATGAATGAATCAGCATTTTTTATCTTATTAACGGTTTAATGACTCAACTCAAAGACAGTCCCATAACAATGTAACTGCACTGAACAAAAGTCTGTCTAAAGGCAAAGATAAAAAAAAAAGTGCTAATATTGGATATTAGTGGGAAATATCTTCTCACGTCAGTCAGATTCAAAGGATCGGAACTATGAGTTCTTATTAGAGTAATATTAGCCCAACAAGCTTATTGTCAGGTTTATATTTTGTTTTGTTGACCCTTATTTTGGCATTGTAACTATGTTGCAAATCGCATACTTGTGCACTATTCAATAACGTTTTTAAGTATAAATAGTGTAAGAAGTGTATTCACACTGAAAATTCCAAAAAGAAAAAGTGCACTTTAAATACCCGGATGATGCACAAAATCGGAAAAAATTAAGTGTGGAATGTTGGACATGCACTCAACTGTCGCAGTTTTAATTATGTAGTGGAGGGGGACGTGCTACCCCATTCCTATGTTGAATGACAAAATATCCATGTAAAGTTTATACACTACACGGTACATAGTGCACAAGTACATAGTGTATAGTGCGTCATTTAGGACACAGCTTCTGTTCTGTGTCCTTTAGTTCCCGTTTCCCCATTCTGTTTAGTTTGGGTTTCATTGGTTACTGATTATTTCCTTGTTTGTTGCTATAATTACATATTAGTCTCTAGTTCACTATCTTTTGTTCTACCCCTGTTTATATAGCGCTTATAGGTCAGTTCTTGTTTATGTATTATGTGGTTAGCATTATTCTCTTGCGCGTTCATTCATATTGATTGGATTATTAATCAAGCCTTTTTTGTTTTTGAATCTGTTTTGTCTTTGTCTTCTTGGCTGCTGACCACAACGTAACACTTATTTAGCAAACAATTTAAAAAATGGTGATTATATTGCCATATTGAGCCACTCAAAATTACCGAAAGGGAAGTTCCTTCCCCGCAACAGCCCTTTGCCCACCAAATCTTCTGCTCTCTGTCAGAGACCGTAAATGCACTGAGTAGCAATTAGAAAGTGCTGAACTGCAATAAACATGATCTCTGTATTCACCCTCTAATCTCTCTTTTTCTCTCTCTGTCTCTTCCCCTATGCTTCACTAATTAAAGTCCATTAAGAATGACATTAGTGACCAGGAGCTTCCTCATGCACAGTGGGGTAAAAATAACCCAATTAAGCTCTGAGTCAGTCAGACATGATCAAAAACAGTAAGTTTGATTCGGGTATCTGAAGTCTCTCTCAGGTAGCTTCAATTCTGCAGGAAAATGCACCTGAATTAGAGTCTGCAAAAGGAATTAGACAGGACCAAATATATACCCCTGAGGTACACCATGCTTATCTAGGGTCATTCCTACAACAAAGTATGTTTTAATGCTCTCATAATATATCTCAGTATTCTCTTAACATTTTGGATAAAACATTTAACTCAGTTTTACAAATGATAATCCATTTTTGTAATCAATTTTAAAGGGTAGCTCTCATGCCCTGCTTAACATACTTCTCAGAACCCAAGTAGTCTTGGACAACTTTACTCATAAAGTCAAAAACTGACAAGGTTACCTGAGGTAAGGGGCAAGGGACCCTACCTAAATAAATGGGGAGGGACACCCCACTCAGCCTTCAGCTCACAGCTTACCAGAGGGAGCCATGCATTCTGTTATTGCCATCTCTTCAAAAGGGGAGCTTCAAGAAAAAGACTCTAAACCCAGTGATTCACAGGGGAGTCTAGCCTTACTTTAAAGGATTAGTTCACCCCAAAATGAAAATGTCCTGATAATTTACTCACCCCCATCTCATCCAAGATGTTCATGTGTTTCTTTCTTCAGTGAAAAAAACAACAACCGCCCTTTAGCAAAAAAAGGTAAAACAACAATATCGGACGATTTTGAAGTTGAAAATTGAGTGTTTTTGCTAAAGGGTGTTTTTATTAGTCTTCACCCGAGCGCTTTGTAAACAAGGGGGTGGTACTTCTGCCTACGTCTAGCGTGACCTTTCCTACGTGATTGCCATCCTTAGCACCTCGCAAGGCTGCGCATGATGAGCAATGTAGGTTAAAAAGTATATTTATTTGTATTCTATGTTTTGAAAATGACCGATCGTTTTGCTACATAAGACCCTATTCCTCGTCTGGGATCACGCAGAGCCTCTGAAGCCCATCGAAGCATTTTGAAACCATATTGATGTGGACCATTTAGCATTTTTGTTTTCAAAACTATTTTTTTCGACTTAAGAAAGAAAGACATGAACATCTTGGATGAGATGGGGGTGAGTAAATTATCAGGAAATGTTCATTTTGGGGTGAACTAATCCTTTAAGATCCCGGAAATCCTGAGGGTGGCAACTCAAACCCTGTTCTAAGTAAATAACACTCTAGGGGCCATTCAGTCAGTGCTTGTAATTTTAGTTAGTTACAATTTTTTGTGCTTAGTTTAATTTAAGCAAGTCCCATCAACTTTTCCGAATAAAGAGCTAGCCAGCTAGAGAAACGCTGAACACAAAAGAAGATATTTTGAAGAAAGTTGGGGCACCTTTGACTTCCATATTAGGAATGTATCTTTCTCTGTGTTCAACATAACAAAGAAATCCGTACAGGTTTGGAACAACTCGAGGGTGAGTAAATGATGACAGCATTTTCAGTTTTGGTGAACTGTCCCTTTAAGCAGTCATTCTGAACCAGTAATCACTTTTTTGACAATTATGAAAATTCATTTTCTTAAATTATGACTATATTAATATGTAATTATTTGTCCCATTTGTATCTAAATATATATTTTTTAAATGTCAAACATTATATGACAGGATTATTTATTATGCATGCTTAGTATAGCCTACCTAAATTATAAATTATACAGCATTAATTAGTCTATAAAATATAGTAATTCTGTCTGCCAAGCTCTGATAATGTATGGAATATTATATTAATATATTATCCATTAAAAAAAACAATAGGCCTATACCTTTAGAAGCGGATGTGTCTGTCAGCGCATGCTGCTGTGAGACAGACAGTCTGAGCAACTGAAATGCTTCTCTGCAAAGTGTGCAGTTGGCCTTAGGTTCATCATGAGCCCCTGGACAGACCCATTGATACCTTTTTTTCTTTTCAGCCCTATATCTGGAGATCTTCTTGCTTTCAAACGGTGGACGCGAGCTCGACATGCCTTTAAAAAAAACCCACAAAAGTTTACATCGCATGTTCTCGAGACTTCGTCGTTATGGCAACAAAGCCGCTAAACGCAATCACGCGCAAATTCTGTACTCCTTATTGTGAAATGTATTTCTTTATATTTGCTATTCGTATTTTCCACACTGCAAAATCCTTATGTGTTTATTTAACTATGTGTGGACATATGAAAATCGCGTCCCGTATTAATTTGATACAGGATGCGTCATTTTGCCTGTAAATACGGGGGTGCAACCCTAGCACTGAATGACACAGTGTACGTGCATGCACAGACAGCACAAATACACATGCAATTATGTCAAAATGCCCTTTGTGTGCAGTATTCATGAAATACAGCCAGTTATGTCTCCAGTGAAAGTAAACAGTTGGGTGTAAACCAGATGTAATAGATCCGTGTGTGTGGTCTTAAAGGGACAGTATTCTAATATACCTACCTACTACTCTGTGTCATTAATGTGAATCAAAAAAAAGAGATAACTTACTGCTCTTGACTGAACAACTTTTTTAAAATTAATACAGAAAAACTATACACATTTTATTTTTAAAATGATTTTTGATTATTAAATTCCTGTACTAATTGTAACTACATGTTAAATAAACTTATTGTAACTGGAAAAATAAGTATGTATGTGTGTATGTATATATATGGTAGTGGTATTATATTATAGAAACACTGTAGAATGCAGATTTGACTCTCTTATTTTTGTTCCTCCAATAGTTGAACCAAGTTTCATGCAATCATTCTGAAATTCACAGTTTCCATGATATTTCAACAGAGTTTAAATCTGTTCTGAATCCCAACACGGTTGAATTCCGTTAGCTCAGTTGGTGACGAAAAGCAGAAGCCCTCAATCTTGTAATCTGGTCTTCTTTCAGCATCTTTAAAGCTTTCAGCCCTTCTACAATTGATGGTCTCAACATCAAAGTCATCTTCAAAGTAAGGCCTTGTTACTGAGTCTTTGTTATTAAGGCTAACATAAAAACCCTCCAATAGTACCATATGCTGAGAAATAGAGAAGAAAGCACTGTAATGATCACTTTGTTAAATTCAAGTAGCCATTACACAAGCACTAATCTGTGCTAGGATCATTTTATAGAGAAAACATTGACCTGACAGGTATTTGCATCAATCTCCCATCACTTCCCTTTAGAAACTAAGAACCATCTTCAGTCGCATCTCCGTGGCATTTCTTCGCATAATACTTTCAATACTGAACCTGTAGTTCAGACAGGGTTGCTGTGTTATGGTAAGTCATGTCGGAAAGATCACATATGCAATACAGGTGGAATTTTCTTTGAGACCCGAGATTCTGACTAAATGTGACCAATTTTTAAATTACATTTGTTAAAATGTTGGAGATTATTTTTTAGAAAATGTATAATAAAACTAGCTGATTTATCATGTACAAACACAATAGTACAGTTACAATAGAATATATAATGATTTAATTTACAACATAATAATAAATTGAAAAAAAAATTAGTTGCAAATATTCAAACGAGAGCTTTGAAGACTGAAGTGGAGAAGAGTTCCATGTGAACAGCAGCTGAACATGGGTCAGTCAGTCCTAAGAGATGGGCGAACTCTGTTTTGAAGGATCGATATACAGTAGTGGATTGATAGGAGCGCATCTGAAAAATAGCAGAGTACGCAGAGTGAGCTGATACAGGGAAAGCGCACGATACAATTTGTCCTAAACATGACACATGCTTTATTATTTTTAAGGGCTTTAAAATAACTGGTAAGATATATTTAACACGTGTAGTTTAAAGCAGCTTGCCCTATCAGATGCTTTGAGAGATAGGCTACATGTGCTGGCTGACAGATGCTTGCGGTGTTTAATGCAGTTGAGATGTGGTGCTTTCCTCAGTGCATAACTTACATTTCACAGGTATATTCTCCATCTGTAAATGTTAGAAAGTCATGCAAATATGTCCATTTTGCTGTCCAGAGAATATGAGCCTTATAGCAAGTTAATCTCCGCTAAATTTCCGTGAACGAGCGCCGTGGCATGCATCGTGGCAAACATACGGAGCGCAATAGAACAGGAACGCAATAATTTTGACTAAAATATACATATTGCTAAAATATGTGTTGTTGGTCAATACATGGCATATGTGGAATTTTAAACCTACCAGTATATGTATATTTTTTATGAAAGTGACCATTATAATTGGGTTATAAAATATAGGCTAATGTGCTTTTTATTTTCATTTTTTTTAGTTTAGTGAATTTAAAAACAAAATGATTACTAATACATGCCAACATTACATTCACTCTATTTGTTTATAGCTTTCAAAATCAACATTGTTTTTAGGACATCATTGGGCAGGATGTGAAATAAAATTATTATTAAAATAAATACACAATTTTGATTAAAAAAAAAAAATATATACTGTGTGTTGCTATTCAACCAAAAAATACAGAGATATGATGTTTTGGCCATATCGCCCAGCCCTATTAAGTATCTTGATATGCATAGTGTTATAAAGACATCCTATTTTAAAAGGATATTAAAATGTTCACTTAGTCTGTATTTAATTAATAATTTTTTGTGATTATTTAGTACCCTGTTAAAACAATAGTTATTCATTACATTACATAATTACCATAAAAATGTAACAAAAATATAATAAAGGCAACAGCTATAGTCTTTTTTAATATCTGAAAAAAGGTTAACAGTGATCGGAGAGCTTACAAATGAGTGAAGCTTTGGAATCGGTAACGGTATTGGCCGATCACCATGACAAGAAATCGGTACTCGTATTGGCTGCAAAAATCCTGATCGAAGCATCCCTATAAAAAAACTATAAAGTTTAAATTATTAAAACTTTCTAGAGGCTTATCTTAACTTTAAGGTAACTTTTATCACGTACACTACCTATATACGACATGTTATATGAATGTGTGTTTGGGACAGAGGGGAACACAGTCGCATTCTCAGCAGATGCTGCCCATCATTAATAAAAGCACGAGACAGACGGGTCGGAGGAGAACACCGGATAATCTGACAGAATGGACAATATTCGTCTGTATTTGCAATACACAAGCCTCGGTTAAGCTGCGCTACAAATGCCGTCAGTGTAAAAGCACAACGGGTGCGCGCGGCTCCTGCTCTCCATACGCACGTTCTGCACTGCCAATGCACTGCTTGCGCGTGTGGTGTATATCCGCGTCAGCGCCGGGTTTCTTAACTTTTAGGTCGAAGAAAGCAGAGCTGTGGAGTGGCGCTTCGCCATACTTTCATTGTTTTGAAAGGGGAGCTGAAATGACGGGAGGGGTTGTGTCGCCCAGATTTGCTTCCCCTGGTCTGCAATTTCCCCAGACATACGTTCTTCTTCCACAAAACATAATTTCATTCCAAATATGTAAAATTCTGGGAAAATCTGCGTTAACACTAAATTCTGCGTTAATATGCCAATTCCACGATGCCGTCCGCGATTCCGAAACAAAACATCCGCACACACATAAAACATCCGGTTTTAACATTACATCCACATAGTGTCATTGCACTGCACTTTGTTCTTATTGTTACTGTGTAACAACCAGTAATTAAACCTGTTTGCACATTATACTTCTGTTTGCACATTACATTATACCCATTGTTTGCACATTTTACTTATATATATATTTATGTTAACCAGTTAGTTATTTATTTTATCTTTTACTTGATTACTTATAATTCTATGTTGAGTACTTTTTATTCTATTTCTATTTTTAATTTCCTCCTTGTGTTTCTTGTAACTGTTATTTGCACTGTCTATGGAGCGGACCTGTTTACATTTCACTGCCAGTTATATATTCTGTATATAATTGTGTATGTGACAAATAAAACTCTTGAATCTTGAATCTTGAATCTTGATTGCGGAAATTATAGGGCCCTATATATTGGGGCCTTAATACCCAACTGCCTTGTGCTAATCAAACATTCTCTTCTGAAATGTTTGTTCAGAGTAGAGTTAATTCTTCTTTTAAAGAATGTTTTTATATTGAATATTGAATTTAATATCTTTTCAACCCTGTCTTACTAGTCTAAATAATTTGTACAAGATGGCGAAATTGTAGGAAATTACATGATTTGGGGCATACAAAAAACATAAATTCCAACAATTTATCCTACAATTTCGCCATTTTTAATGAATTATTTACCTTAAATAATAGCTTCTTATTGTTACCCTGGCTGTAGTTGAACTCCACGTTTTCAGAGTAGCTTTCCCAACACTGTTAAGGACAAAGTAATCTCTAATGTGCTGCCTATATGAAGTGTGTGTGTGTGTGTGTGTGTGTGTGTGTGTGTGTGTGTGTGTGTGTGTGTGTGTGTGTGTGTGTGTGTGTGTGTGTGTGTGTGTGTGTGTGTGTGTGTGTGTGTGTGTGTGTGTGTGTGTGTTTGGGTGTGTGGGTTTGGGTGGGCACTTCTAAATGTCACCAGGTGCATTAGCATTTAGCTGGACTAGCAGCCTGTCAATCCTGTTTTATCTTTCCCCACCCTCTCTTTCTGTCCACTCCTCCCCCCACACCCATTTTCTTTTTGACCCCTTGATAAGCCAGAAAGAATGAGTGCTTTATCAGAGGCCAGCCACTCCAAGTGATGAGTAATTACTCATCTTTAGCCAAACACATGGCACACACTCTAATTACAGGCCACACCATCCACACGTCACTCACTCGCCTGTGATATTAAGAGTCTGCCTGCCATTTAGAGCTCATAGGTCTAATCCGTCGCTCTGAGCAGGATCTGTATTCATACTCTTAGGGGTATTTGTCTTTAGCCATGCTTCAATTAGTACAAGGTAACTGTATTCACACCGAAAGTGTATTCAGTTCACAGCATAAAAGTCACATAAAACCTCATTAGCAGTATAGTAATTACAATAGCTGTCAGTTTGCTTTCCTGATGCAGTGATGTTTCAAAAATCTGTTCAGCTGCCATTACTAAGCAAGTAACATGCGACTCACTTAACAAAGGTTTGCAAATGACTGCTTTGTGCTATTTATCATGCTTTTGCTAACAACAAAAAAAACTACTACCCTGGCATTTTGGTCATGGGGGATTCCCGTCTTAGGTGATTCTTATTGGGGGGGATTAGTTGGGGTTTGCTCACTCATTGTATGTGTTTTCTGAAGAGGTTACACAACACAAGGAGGTTTGGTTTCAATTAGGACTGAAACGATTCCTCGAGTAAGTCGAGTTACTCTAATTGAAAAAAATCCTCAAAATCATCTGCCTCGACGCTTCGTTTAGTTCATTTAACTACACACGGATGTTGCAGAAATATTTTTTGTGTGTGTAAGGACTCGGAGTATGCGTGGATTGCGGTTAAATCCTTGGTTCAGGTGGGTAAACATCCCAAAAATTGCGGGTGGATGAGAGAAATCATTAATGTGTTGATTTTAATTAAGACGCGAACTCATTTCACGGTAAAACGCAATGAATGTGTCGCTTTCGTTCTCAGCTCATGTCGAGATCAGAGACCGCAATGCGAGAGAGATTGCATCAGCACTGCTAATATCATTTAGTCTCGCTATTTTTAAATTAAGACAACTGTGTGTTGAGCTTCAGGATACGACACTGAACATTTAGGTTTCATTTGCTGCAGTTCGCACGGCAGCTGAGGAGATACGAGCAATATTTAAAGCTACTAACTTAATAAAACAAGCTGTGTTAGGCTACAATGATGAATATGATTAGCTAAAAAATGTAGATCTGTATGTGCGATGTAGGCTACTTAATCTGAATTAAATACAAACTCATTTCTCGCGTTTGCTCATGTTCCAGCAGTTACTCCTCCGTGTGATGTAGAGGTTGTAAACCCGTTCAGGTTATTTAAAAAGTGTAATTTCGCCAAAGAAGATTTGTTTTAAAGCAACCTACTTCAGTGTAGCTAAAATGTGACGATAGCGTCGTGCTTACACTGAGGATTCGAATTTGTGACGATCGGGCGCGGACGGATGGTTTGTTTTTAACAGCGGATTCGGTGACGTTAGAGCTGACCCGCGCATCTCTAGTATGACCATCTCTACTCTTTTTCTTATTTCAAGTTTCCTTCCTGTCCAATATTTTTTGGTTCTTACAAAAGCCACACAGCCTTCAGAAGACAGTAAAGGCTTGTCATGCCTGAACTGAAGCTGAAACTTTATAGTTAAGTTGCACAACATACATGCAATGTTTAGGCATTATTGCTATTTATATTAATATTATTTTGGTTTATTGGTTGTAGGTTTAGTTTTCGACTGAACTGTTTTCCTTTTTAAAGTAATTTGAAATAGATTTTTATAATGTGGCAATTGAATGCATTACAATGGGTTATTTTCACATTTATTAATGTATGCAATTTCAGCAATAAAACTTAATTTTTTTTAAAAGAACACAAATTAGATGTTAATTTTAAGATACCTGTCTTATTTTCTCTCATATTTTTAGTATTGCTCTTTAATAAAGAAAAAAGTAATTATCCGATTACTCGATTAATCGATGGAATAATTGGTAGAATACTCGATTACTAAAATAATCGACAGCTACAGCCCTAGTTTCAATCTTTGAATTCAATTGAAAAAATGTAGCACAAATAAATACAATATAATAAAGATACAAATTAATTAAATAGAACATTCGTAAGGTCAGGTCTAAGGTAAAGGTTCAGAAATACTACAGAAACTGAATAAAGTAATCAAATGTAAACTAACACTGGATAGTATTTTAGTCCTGTGAAAATTGAACACATATGCTGTTAATCCTGATTCCTTACAATTCAAGCAATTTTTTGTCGTTTTATCAACATTAATGACAGATGCATATTAGGCTGCTGCCACTTTAAGAGTTCCATTGCACAGATCATTGATGTCATGCGCTAGTTTGAGTTGTAGTTCAGAAATGGCGGCGGAGAAAGATGCGAGGAAGCCAATCGGTCAGTTGTGCAAGCGCTGCCGAATATCCAGAAGTTGAAGCCGGAGCAAGAATAATCTTTGCTGAGTTTTGTTGATGGCCATGATGTTGTGGCCCTCCTCCCCACGGGTTTCAGGAAAAGTTTGATTTTCCAGATCGCTCCGTTAGTGGTTAAGGAGTTGGCTAAGGCGAACACATGATATACGTCACAACCAAACTTTAGCGAGTGGCTCTGGGCAGATCCCATAGTTTTAAAATTCAACAGAGTACCCGCCTTCAAGGAAGTTAACACTTGTCAATGGAGAGTGGCCAGACTCTCTGTACAAATTAAATGTACGAGAATCTGGTAGGACCAGGCTAGTTAAGTGAACTGTTAAACATGCCATGACCTGGCTTTTTAAAAAAAAAAATGTATACTGTTGTCTGAGGTCAACTTATGACATTTGCATGTTTTTTTGCATTCAAAAACATAATAAGTAATAGGCTATTTTCTACCTCGGTTTTGAGGCTCTGTCCGGTTTAGCTTTATGTAGGCCTATGTCATGTCAATGGCACGAGTCGGTAGGCGGGGCTACAGAATCAGGCATTGTTCATCTTAAGTTGAGGCGGTGTTTGACGACGTCAAGGATTGGCATATTCTGAAAATGTATCGTTTGCTGGGTCTGGTGTCAATAAACGCTTTTCTTTGACTAACAATGACATTTTCAGCTCTGAAACTTACAGGATATTATTATATTACCATAACCTTTTATATATTAAAAACTCAAGGGAAAGTTGATTTCTCAATTCATGACCCCTTTGATGCGGCTTTATGTATGTGCACAGAGAAAGCCTTCTCTCAGAGAGTGCACAAGTACTAAAATTGATAAGACCTAAAAAGTCGTGCAAAATGATTAACTTTAGTGGCGATGCAACACTTGACGATTGTGCAAGTGACAATTTTGACAACGTCCCGTCTCCCAAAATGCGAGATTGTAGTATAGCCGTCTGGAGCGCGCGCTTGATGCTTGCCTTGTGCAACCCATTTTATAAAACTGTTAGTTCCAGTCCTTGATTCTGATTGGTCAATAGATGTGTTTTATTCACGATAAAACATGGTTATAACTGTTTTACCCAACAGTTCTCTGTATCACCGCACAACACCCTTAGCAACCACTCTTAGCAACGTAACATGTTTGTTCTCGTTGATATTGTTAATTGAAGCTTGTATTATTGTGTGAGAGAGATTAAGTGACCAAGTGTATTACCTGCATTCAGATTTAGCATATTCCTTTAGGTCAGTCCTATGTTCATAATAAAAAAATAATAATGTTGAATGCCCCCTGCGATATCTTGTCCTCTTAACAGTAAAGGGGTTTTCCTGTGCAGAACATTTATATAGATCAGTGGTTGCTGTTCACGGTCAGGGATTATATTTTTTCTGGCGGAAGGAAGGCTTTTAGTGATTTTACTTAATGAAAGTTCCATTGATACACTATATTGCCAAAAGTATTGGGACACTCCACCAAATCATTGAATTCAGGTGTTCCAATCACTTCCATGGCCACAGGTATATAAAACCAAGCACCTAGGCATGCAGACGCTTCTACAAACATTTGTGAAAGAATGGGTCGCTCTCAGGAGCTCAGTGGATTCAAGCGTAGTACCGTGGTAGGTTACCACCTGTGCAATAAGTCCTCTCTACTACATATAGATACGGTCAACTGTTAGTGATATTACAACAAAGTGGAAGCAATTGTGAACAACAACAACTCAGCCACGTAAAATCACAGACATTCTCGTCAGACAAAATCGTCAGTGCATTCTGAGGCACACAATGCACAGCAGTCACCAACTTTCTGCCGAGTCAATAGCTACAGACCTCCAAACTTTGTGTGGCCTTCAGATAAGCTCAAGAACAGTGCGTAGAGAGCTTCATGGAATGAGTTTTCATGGCCGAGCAGCTGCATCCAAGCCTTACATCACCAAGTGCAAAGCATCGGATGCAGTGGTGTGAAGCACACCGCCACTGGACTCTAGAGCAGTGGAGACGTGTTCTCTGGAGTGACGAATCACGCTTCTCTGTCTGGCAATCTGATGGACGAGTCTGGGTTTGGCGGTTACCAGGAGAACGGTACTTGTTTGACTGCATTGTGCCAAGTGTAAAGTTTGGTTGAGGGGGGGATTATGGTGTGGGGTTGTTTTTCAGGAGTTGGGCTTGGCCCCTTAGTTCCAGTGAAAGGAACTCTTAATGGTTCAGTATACATTTCCTGTTCTAACATGACTGCGCACCAGTGCACAAAGAAAGGTCCATAAAGACATGGATGAGTGAGTTTGGACAGCATTGGGCAGGATGTGGAATAGTGTTTAATAATCATTAGTTGCAGCACTACTTTGAAACGTTTTTCACTCCGTAATTTTTTGGGTGAAATCTACTAGTCATTTCTATGAACTGACAAGTGACACATTAAATTAAACATATAATTTAGTAAAAATTATAACTGAAATATAATTTTTTTTTGTAAAACATACTCAAATCTGTGTTTTATTTACAACTTTGAAAAAAAAAACAACAACAATTTTTACAGTCTACACAATCTTGTTGGTGACTTATCCTATATATATATATATATATATAATTTTTATATATTATTATTATTTTTTTAAATCTAATTCAATGTTGCTATTTGCAAGGTCTTCATCAATTATAATGTTTAATAAAGCGTCTATTTTGTTTGCCTAATTGTGTATTGTAAATCCGCTAGCCTCTAGTTTTGTCTATAAATAACTTTTTTGTTCCCTTTCAGATGGCTTTGATTCCCAGTGGCTATCAAATAGACACTTGCATACATGTGGTCACTTTAACACACCGTTGTGTTTACTTGGGATCAGACAGCACCGTGTGTGTCAACATTGGTTTGCGGGGAGTGAGTACAGCGCCGTCTTGCAGTGTATTTTTCTGATGGCATTAGGCAGCGTATTGAGTGGCATGGCAGAGAGAGGTTAATTATGTTTTTATGTGTGTGTTGAAGTGGCGGATGTAAAATTATTGCATTCCGTTAAGCTCTTTAAACAGATAACTACTGCGTCTGTCTACCTTGGGGATGATCTGGAGCAGTTAGCATAACTTATCCTGCTGGGTTTGCATAACTATTTAGCCTTGTCTAATTTCAACAGCTATTAATATAACACACCTCTGTTTGTCTTTACTAATTAATATAATACATCCATATTAACCTAATCACTTAGAGGAAGAGCACAGGCAGTATCACCCATGAGGTTTTATAGATTTCATATGCAGTTGATGAAGACCCGATCTAAACATGTTTATGATTTGAATGGAGGGAAAAGAAGAAAAACTGTGTGATACATAGAACTACAAATATTCCAAATAAAATGTTTATGATTTAAAAAATGAAATGATCAGACCACGGAACTATTTTAAAATATACTGTAATATAGGGTAAAAGGATATTTTAAAACTGTAAAAAAAGAAATACATAATTTAAAATAAATCTTATAATTAATTTTATAATTAATTATAAATACAATAAAATAAATCCAGGGATAAAACTTTTTTTAAAATAAGTATAGATAACTGACTGATGACCATAAACAGTTAAAGGGATAGTTCACCTAAGAAATGATAAATACCCCATGATTTACTCACCCTCAAGCCAGAAATAAATGACATTCTTCTTTCAGACGAACACAATCGGAGTTATATAAAAAAATGTCCTGGCTCTTCCAAGCGTTAAGGGGTAAATAAAGGCCTTCTGAAGTGAAGCGATGCGTTTGTGTGTGTCCGTGCATTCGCGAGAGACTGCCGTTCCAACGGATGATGTAGGAGGCAGGTGTAACGTAAGTTGCGACAACGAACCTGGAGGCGCAGACGATGTCATGCGCTAGAACGCCAGTCTCTCATGAACGCACGGACAACAGTTAGCTGAAGTTAGAGATTACAGTTTGTAAAGTTTTAAATATGGATATATTTCTTACACAAACGCATCGCTTCACTTCAGAAGGACTTTATTTAAACCCCCGGAGCCTTGTGGAGTACGTTCATGATGGATAGATGCACTTTTGTGGACTTCAAAACAGAAACAGCCATTCACTGCCATTATAAAGCTTGGAAGAGCCAGGACATTTTTAATATAACTCTGATTGTATTCGTCTGAAAGAAGAAAGTCATATACACCTAGGATGGCTTGAGGGTGAGTAAATCATGGGATCATTTTCGTTTTTGGGTGAACTATCCCTTTAATACAATTATTGGCATAAATCATTTCATTATGTGGAACTGTATTATACTGTTATTATGCTGTTATATAATATTGTACTATTATGCTGTATTAGATAAAAGCCTAAAGCCAGAGTTTTGTGTGTGTGAAAGAGAGAGAGAGAGAAAGACAAGTCTTCCTGTCTACAGTACTGACTGCTTTTGAAGTTGGTAATTAAACCTGCAACCATCTGGTTGCGCGATGATCTACAAGGGAAAATCTCAGCAATGAGTGAGATAAGTGGACCGACTGCATGAATAAATAACCAAACGGATGAATAAATAAATGAAGTAGATGGAAACCCACTCTTATTTCTTTTGTTGTTGTGAAGGAGAAACATGAAACCTCATTAGTGCAATTTCCGTCTTCTGTCTTACCTTGGAGATATTTGTTCCGTGTGTGTGTGTGTGTGTGTGTGTGTGTTTGTGTGTGTGTGTTTGTGTGCAGGTATGCATTTAAACTGAAAATAAAAATGTCTCCTAATGTATTGAAAGTCAACTAATCTATTTAATTATTATTAAGAGGGGTTTCTTAACAGGATATGTGCATAATACTTCCTTATACTGTCAAAATAAATCTACATATTTACATTACACATTGGGCGACATTTTGTAACGTATGTATTATTTATATCCTCACATATTAGGTTTTTAATATAGGCAGTCTTTTTTTTGCTTCTGTATTAATTGTATTTTTATTTACTTCACTTTCTTTCTCAATGTTGCGCAGGCAGAGCAAATAAATAAGATTTAACCTACATGAATATTCATGAGCAAGGCTCCACGCACGCATATTTCATTTCATTAAATACCCACACAGCGCGTTTATGAAGTGTAATCAGGACAGGGATTATGAAAACCTTCCGAGTGATCATATTAATGCTGACACAGAAATCCCTGGAAAACACAAAAGCTGAAGAAATGAATGTGATGGGAGACTGCAGTGTGATTGTTTCATCTTATTGCCTTTTTGTGTGTTATTTTCCCAGCGATGAGATTAATTTTTGCTGTAATGTTTTTATGAGGTGCCAAACATGAAACTACAGTGAATGTGGAAAATAACTATAAATATATGATTAAAAATGTGTGTTTGTTGGTGAAATGGTTACTTCAGATTGGTCTGCAAAGTGTCTCGATCTTCTTCTTCTATCTGCAGTAATTTCTTTGTACCCCTTGTCATTGTCTATAATTAATTTTATTAAAATAAAGTAATTGACCAAGATAAAGTAAAGTAATTGACCAATATGTAAACCAGGCCAAGATAATGTGATGGATCATTGCATATGCATGATAAGTGGTTTTGATAACCATGCACAATTTGTGCAATTATTGGGATATTTCATTTAATTGATCTGTAAACATTAAATATATATCTTGGAAAAACTTTACAATAAGGTTTCAGTTGTTAACATTAGTTAGCTACATTAGTTAACATACTTAGAATGAGCAATAATTCAACAGCATGTATTACTCTTACAATGGTAATCTAAACATTACTAATACATTATTATTATAATCAAAAGTTGCATTTGTTAACATAAGTTAATGCACTGTGAGCTAACATAAACATTTTTTTTACCATTAACAAAGGTTAATAAATGCTGTAAAACTATATTGTTCACTGTTTGTTAGTTAATGCATTAGCTAATGTTAACCTTCATTGCTCATTGACCTTATTGTTAAGTGTTACCTATCTCTTTAACAGAAGTCACATTTGGTTTTGGGTTGTTTTCAGTGCTTCTCTATCCTGTTTTGGCATTGGTTCATTGTGTTCATTGCTTTCAGGTCTGTCTTATATGATTAGTCTTGGTGGATAAATAATAGACTTCATGTTCCCATTGGGGATGCACTGACATGTTAGCCTGGATGCCAGCCGAATTTAGCCCCGCCCACAATTTTTTTTGCTTGGGCAATTCGGTCTGGACTCGATCCATAGAGGAGTAATTATGCCTGAACAGAAACTGTTCGGACCAATGAAATTGTCAGGGCGGGCTTTAGACGATGATGGACAGATGATAAACAGTAACGTATTCATCCACGTCATCAAAGGCGCTTGGGTTTAATTTGCTCTTATACTAAACGGAGAACTTGTTCGTATATGCATTCATCTTCACTATTTCTCTCAGAAACGATGATCGTGTTGGTAAGTACTCTGTGTATCCTTAAATTATTTTTTTACAACACTGTCAAAGATCGTTTACACTCATCTATTTCTTCTAACATTACTTAATCCAGCGTGCGTGCAGACAGGGTTGCCAAGTTTTTTTTGCAATGTTGCGCAATTGCTACTCAAAACTATAGCACAAAACAATAACTTTCAGGGGTTCTCCGGAAAAAAAATTGCGTTTGGTTGGCAAAATATGTTATTTTGGCACGGTTGCCTGCTAAAATTTGTATTCCTGGGTTTATATAATCACATAATTGGGGTCGCTTCAACCCGCGGACATGGAGAAAAACACGGACTTGGCAACAGTGCAGTTGAGTTCTGTTGACATTTGACAACTAACGTTATGCGTCGCTCCGTTGCTCTGATTGGTTGTAGGTCTATCCAATTGAGGTCTTTCCTGGTTAGGTTGAAACACGCCCCATAATCAAAGCCCAATGGAGCGGTACCAGACTCATATTCTGACTAGAATTGAGTATGACCACGTCAGGCTACGTCAGGCTACCGACATGTATGCATTTTCGGTTTTGGCCGAAAAAGATGCCGCCCCGCCTCCACCCCACAGTGTTCAGTGCTCAGGTTTCACTCTCATGCTGCATTTTTCTAACTTTGTGACCGGCACAGCTTCCGAAGATGCACAAAAAAACTCCACAGGAAGTGGTGAAGTTACACAGTCTGACATACATATCAGTAACGGTGGATAGTTGTGGTAATTACAGTATGTCGGGCAGGAAATCCAAACCTTCAGCGTCTCATCCATCTACCTCAAATACGGCTAATAATTTGAAACATGTAAGCAAAAGCAACTTCACTTTACTAACATTAACCTGAATGTGTGCTATTATTAGACGCATATCCAAGTGCTATCCATTCTTTATTGCATGACATGGAGGCGCTGGTGCGATCACTTTCATATTTTCAACTTAAAATAAAGGTCTACTTTTATTTCTATAAACTCACAATAACAACAAAACGTGCTTTTGTAAAATAATACTTTTAAAACAACCAATATGAATCTAAATCAAATACTCTCTTATTATGCAATCTGTATGAAAGGTGCATTTCTCTTTAAAGGCGTGTCCACTATATAGCAGAGATGAGATTCAGCTTCGTCAACTTCATCTTTGCAGCTGGAACTAACTAAAAAAAGAGAAAGATAATAACCCTGGTTAGTTGTTATTTCATGTTATCTATTATCTAATTTTAACACTAAATATTATTGCAAAGTGTTACCAACATATCTATATATATATATATATATATATATATATATATATATATATATATATATATATATATATATATATATATATATATATATATATACATATATGCTTATACCTTACTTCCTTGACAAAACAATACACCTTCCTTCCTTCCTTTCTTCCATCCATACATACATCCAACAGGAATTCTTAAGTTCACTTGAGCAATATATGGAGCTAAAGCGATCCGAAGACCTGTTTGTGTGGTGCATACACCGTGTCTGATTTAGTGTGTCTGTGACAAAACATTTGAAAAGACTTCTCTACCACGAAGCAGAGTTCCTTTTGATGGTCACCACTGAGGTTGTTGCTTTAAGAAACAATTAATTTCTACATTTTTCATCATCATGTTCCCATTTCCTTTAGCTTCTTTCCATTTCCCCATTTGTTTTCTCTTTTCAATCAAGCCTTTTCACAAAATCTCCATGTCTTCATCCATCCATAAATCCATCCATTCTGCCCTCTTCCTGTAGCTGTCTTTTTTTCAGTGGTGCTATTTTTTTTCCCGTATGACACTTTGATTTCCGTTCCTTTATTGACCCTCCGCCCATCAGCTGCCCTCCTACACACTGAACGCACACACACATACTAAAGTGCCGTTTTGAGCGCTTCCCACAAGTCTCACAAATTTCATATCAGATCACAATGGTGGTGTACAACACCAGAGATTCCCCTGTGCATTAAGTGCAAAGAGAGTGCGACCTCAATATCCTCCTGAAATAACACACATTTAATATGGTCAAAGTCTTGGTCAAGGGAGGTTGAATTCATATGAGAGCGCTTTCACTTTGGTTATCGGTTTCTGTGTCAGCTCAAATGTATACGCGTGGCGAATGTGTCGCTTTCAAACTATAACCTTGAAATTCTTGAGAATAAGAGCTCATATAGTCTGTACATCCTGTATCTCGCTCTCAGTTTGGTAGCACCTACTTCACTCAGGGCTCTGGATGGCAGCCATGTTGGATTAGGGTGCCATTTTTAATTATCAGTCTCTCTGTTTTTCTCACTCCATCCTTATCAGCTCTCTCTCTCTCTGTCTCTCCCTCTCACTTCGCTCTCTTCTTTTTTTCATTTTTATCTTCCTTACTCCTTTTGAATCAGTGTCTTTCAACGCTCTCCTTTCATTAATTGGTGTTCCTTCTACTATGGACACTTTTGCCCTTGTGGACTTTAATGAAGAAATGAAATAAACTTTCTTAAAACACACTAACACTAAATACTCTAAAATAGTGTGTATATACTACCATTGAAATATTTGTGTTCAGTAAGATTTCTTTTATTATTTTCAAAGTCTCTCATGCTCACCCTGCATTTATTTGATCCCAACCCCTATTTATAATAAATAAATTATTATAATTATTATAATTATAATTTAAAATAGCTGTTTTCTATTTTAATATATATTTTTAAAAAGTAATTTATTCATGTGATGGCAAAGCAAAATGTTCTGCATGCGTTACCTTTTCTTCAGCATTCTTTGGCATCTTTTTTATAACAACAATATAAACGTATTTATTGGGTAATATAATTTGAGATGTGGTGGAAAAAATACCAAAATGATGGAATTCTCCAGTGGTACACTACCGTTATTTATTATTATTATTTATTTTTTTATAAAATGGCAGACTCCTTTGTCTAAAGGCTAATTGAATAGTTATCATTTTGCTTTCCAAAAACACACAATTAAATAATATTTTCTTGCCTTTTTTCACAAAATGACATTGATTAGAAATGAAACATGTTTGTACACAAGTGAATTTTGTTAGTTATTGTTCATGTTTATATTAGCGGTGACCCAGAAAGCTTGTTTTTGTCATATTCCAGCCTTCAAACTGTGAGACTTTTGTGTGCTTGGCAGCTGTTGAAATGGACAATCTTTTCCATTTGCGGTTCTGTCAGCTGTTTGTTTGCCACAAATATACAACCTAAGATATTTGGACAGAAAACAGAACTGAAGAGGTGCTGTTCTTCTGAAATCGATTCCTCCTTTCTTAAAAGCCTCTTCAAAACAAGTCATTCCCTTTGGTAAAGTCGCCTGCTACAGAGTTTGTTGTTTGCTATGTATCATAGGGGATCAGGCTGGAAATAGAACGTTGACATAGTCAGACACTTGTGCTGTACATCTTAACACTTAAAACACAATCAAACTTACGAGTGTGTCTACACACTGAGCATTTGTGAGTAGGTAGGTCAAACATGGTTGTTTTAAAGCACAATTCAGTGCTAAGCATTATGGCATATCAATAGAGCAATCCCAGTTTGCATAATGTGTGTCCTATTTATAAAACAGCAAAACAAAAAATAATAGTAATGTCATATCTTTGTAAGACTTTTAGCTAGAACACTAACATGGATTATGTCTGTGTTTTTCAGGCACAATTTAATGATTTGGTCTCTGTCTTACAACATTATTTAAAGTGTGTACTTTCCCTCTGGTGAAGTATGTGCTTTTAGTGTGCAATACAATTATATGAATAAGGTCTTTACATCCTCCTGGGTTATATACACCACAGAGAGACTGGAATTTTAACCACTTCATGAACAGACCAACATGGCCAAACAAGAGTGACCTGAGTGAGTCCAACAAACTTCTGGTCAAAATGGAGAACAATTCAGCTCCAGATGCTGTTCCATCACAGGATGCAAAGAGTGGCCAGACATTAAGAACAAAGAGGATGTCACAATGGACCAGTGTGAGTGCCCACGATCACCAGAGGGCACTCCAACCCAGACTGTCATTCTACCATAGACTACATCTCCCATAATCCTTTGCCCGGACTCATCATCACTCATTGATTACATCCACCTGCACCCCATTACCTTGTTAGCTCACACTATAAAAACCATGTTCACTCTGTCAGTCACTGCGAAGTCTTGTTTTGTGTTTCACTGCATTTCTGAGCGTTTACCCTGAGAGGGCTCCGGCCCCGCCTTGTGTCCCGAGTCCAGAGAGGGCTCCGGCTCCGGCTTTGCCTGCTCCACCATGGAGGTCTTCTAGACCATCTAGTCCGCCGTGGGGGTCTTCAAGATCGTCTAAGCCACTGTGGTGGTCATCTGCTCCGCCGTGGGGACTTCAACCTCGTCTACGCCACTGTGGTGGTCGTCTGCTCCGCCGTGGAGGACTTCAACCTCGTCTGCGCCACTGTGGTGGTCGTCTGCTCCGCCGTGGGGACTTCAACCTCGTCTACGCCACTGTGGTGGTCATCTGCTCCGCCGTGGAGGACTTCAACCTCGTCTGCGGCACTGTGGTGGTCGTCTGCTCCGCCGTGGGGGACTTCAACCTCGTCTGCGCCACTGTTGTGGTCGTCTGCTCCGCCGTGGGGGACTTCAACCTCGTCTACGCCACTGTGGTGGTCGTCTGCTCCGCCGTGGGGGTCTCCAACCTCGTCTGCGCCACTGTTGTGGTCGTCTGCTCCGCCATGGGGGTCTTCAACCTTGTCTGCGCCGCCATGGGGGTCGTCAACCTTGTCTGCACTACTGTGGTGGTCGTCTGCTCCGCCCTGGCTGCCTGCATCACCAAGGTCATCTGCCCAGCCTGCATCACCTTGGCCACCTGCTCTGCCTGCATCAGCCTGGTCATCAGCTGAGCCTGCTCTGGCCTGGCCACCTGCTTTGCCTCAGTCTCCAGGCCCACTTCCACTCCACGGGCCTGGCCCTCCATCCCACCCCCAGGTCCGCCTCCGCTCCACCTCCCTCCTGGACAATTTTAGGAGCGTCTGGAAGCCGCTCCTTTGAGGGGGGGGCTATGTCACAATGGACCAGTGTGAGTGCCCGCGATCACCAGAGGGCACTCCAACCCGGACTGTCATTCTACCATAGACTACATCTCCCATAATCCTTTGCCCGGACTCATCATCACTCATTGATTACATCCACCTGCACCCCATTACCTTGTTAGCTCACACTATAAAAACCATGTTCACTCTGTCAGTCACTGCGAAGTCTTGTTTTGTGTTTCACTGCATTTCTGAGCGTTTACCCTGGTTTCATGTCTCTTGGTCTTGGATTTCTTGCCTTCTCCGTGGATTACCCTTTTGCCTGTCTCCTCTGTTTTGTTTGCTTGATTGGACTGATTGCTTGTGTATGACCTTCTGCCTGTTTTCTGACTACGATTGTGGATTACCCCCTAATAAAGCTGCATTTGGATCTTCAACCCTCTGTCTCAGAGCAGTCGTGACAGAAGACTTCGCCAGCATGGATCCAGCAGCAGTCACCCTTGTTCGACTACGCCAAGGAACTCACACACTCGAGGAACACATCAGAGAATTTCTGAACATCTCAAACGCCACCAACCTCCCGGAGTTTATGTTGATTGACTTTTTTTGCTCTGGACTCAACCAGCATTTGCAAACCAAACTCCGGCCCGTCTGCCGAGTCCAGAGAGGGCTCCGGCCCGTCTGCCGAGTCCAGAGAGGGCTCCGGCACGTCTGCCGAGTCCAGAGAGGGCTCCGGCACGTCTGCCGAGTCCAGAGAGGGCTCCGCACGCCTGCCGAGTCCAGAGAGGCTCCGGCCCGACGGCCGAGTCCAGAGAGGTCTTCGGCCCCGCCTCGAGTCCCGAGTCCAGAGAGGGCTCCGGCCTCGCCTCGTGTCCCGAGTCCAGAGAGGGCTCCGGCCCCGCCTCGTGTCCCGAGTCCAGAGAGGGCTCCGGCTCCGGCTCCGGCTTTGCCTGCTCCACCATGGAGGTCTTCTAGACCATCTAGTCCGCCGTGGGGGTCTTCAAGATCGTCTAAGCCACTGTGGTGGTCATCTGCTCCGCCGTGGGGGACTTCAACCTCGTCTACGCCACTGTGGTGGTCGTCTGCTCCGCCGTGGGGGACTTCAACCTCGTCTGCGCCACTGTGGTGGTCGTCTGCTCCGCCGTGGGGGACTTCAACCTTGTCTACGCCACTGTGGTGGTCGTCTGCTCCGCCGTGGGTGACTTCAACCTCGTCTGCGCAACTGTTGTGGTCATCTGCTCCGCCGTGGGGACTTCAACCTCGTCTGCGCAACTGTTGTGGTCATCTGCTCCGCCGTGGGTGACTTCAACCTCGTCTGCGCAACTGTTGTGGTCGTCTGCTCCGCCGTGGGGGACTTCAACCTCGTCTACACCACTGTGGTGGTCGTCTACTCCGCTGTGGGGTCTTCAACCTTGTCTGCGCCGCCATGGGGTCGTCCAACCTTGTCTGCGCCACTGTTGTGGTCGTCTGCTCCGCCATGGGGGTCTTCAACCTTGTCTGTTCCGCCATGGGGGTCGTCAACCTTGTCTGCACTACTGTGGTGGTCGTCTGCTCCGCCCTGGCTGCCTGCATCACCAAGGTCATCTCCCCAGCCTGCATCACCTTGGCCACCTGCTCTGCCTGCATCAGCCTGGTCATCAGCTGAGCCTGCTCCGGCCTGGCCACCTGCTTTGCCTCAGTCTCCAGGCCCACTTCCACTCCACGGGCCTGGCCTTCCATCCCACCCCAGGTCCGCCTCCGCTCCACCTCCCTCCTGGACAATTTTAGGAGCGTCTGGAAGCCGCTCCTTTGAGGGGGGGCTATGTCACAATGGACCAGTGTGAGTGCCTGCGATCACCAGAGGGCACTCCAACCCAGACTGTCATTCTACCATAGACTACATCTCCCATAATCCTTTGCCCGGACTCATCATCACTCATTGATTACATCCACCTGCACCCCATTACCTTGTTATCTCACACTATAAAAACCATGTTCACTCTGTCAGTCACTGCGAAGTCTTGTTTTGTGTTTCACTGCATTTCTGAGCGTTTACCCTGGTTTCATGTCTCTTGGTCTTGGATTTCTTGCCTTCTCCGTGGATTACCCTTTTGCCTGTCTCCTCTGTTTTGTTTGCTTGATTGGACTGATTGCTTGTGTATGACCTTCTGCCTGTTTTCTGACTACGATTGTGGATTACCCTCTAATAAAGCTGCATTTGGATCTTCAACCCTCTGTCTCAGAGCAGTCGTGACAGAGGACAAGATATTAGATATATTACATAACATAATGATAAAGTAGATACAGTCAAATAATGATAGATACAATCAGATAATTAAAATTGGTTTTAGCTTTTAAGGCATATAATCATGTTTTTGAAATTTGGCCATAGAGCAATGTTTCTCAACTCCAGTCCTCCCAGAAAGTTTTAGATGCCCCACTAATTAAAACACCTGATTTAACTCATTAGCTTGCTAGTGTTAAATGGGGAGACATCTAAATCATTTGCTCTGATTTTTATTTTATTTTAAATTTCTTCTCGAGCTGAGTAGCATTGTGTTAAAGGCCTCTACATAAAACATATATCTACATAGATAAATGGCAAGTTCTGATATCTAAAATGTTGTTGTTACTGTAGAATTCAACCATTAACTTACCTTTAAATGAACTCCAAGGTACAAGCTCCCTCCTGTTACTCAAGACTGAATATGTGTTATGCTGCCAGTCTCTCCTAAAACAATCTTACCACATATGACAAGTCATTAATATGACTTTTTTTTTCTTTCAGCTTTTTACATATCTATATTTTAGTATGTAAGAGTAATGGTGTCTTTTTTTTTTAACCAACGTTAATAGAAGACATTACAAACAAACAATAAGCAAATCACATGGAGTCTAAAAACATACCAAAAATGTAAGCCAACTGGGGATGCTCTTAGTGGTACTTCTTGCTCTTAGTGGTAATTTTGGGGGATGGCTCTAAAAACCCCAGAGTGAGTTTTAAAGATTATTTGTAAAATATATCAAATAATGCCTGATTTGTCTCAGTAGTTACACTTACGTAGTTACATGGCCCCTAGACCTGAGTTACCATGAAAAAGCCAGGAAATTTCAGTTTTGACAATATGGGACCTTTAACCTTACAACTTATTCATTTCTTTTGTTGTTATTTATGTGTCCCAATAACAATAGGAATTTAGCAGATTTTTTTATTTCAGATTTTAAAACATGTTCATTATAGAATGTTTTTTTATTTATTTATGAATCACATAAAATAATAATAATAATAATATATATTGAATAAATTAATCAACCAAGTAGACCAACATTGTGGCAATGTTGAGGGGTGATTCAAAGATGATGGACTTGAGAAAGGGATGGGGTACACAAAATCTGTCTCTGGCCTCATGTTCTCCAGTGAACCAATTTCTCCCTTTACACAGAAGCATACAAGTAATTGTCATACCTGATTGCATGTGACACATGTTAGAAGTGCCTTTGTGAATAGTTTTGTGAGTAGTGTGTAAATTGGGGTTTCACTAGGCTATTCAAATGGACAAGGCACCATTAGCTACCATTAGCTTCCCGTTATAAGAGCCCTCTACTTTCAAACAATTATTGTTCCAAAAAAAAAAAAAAATCACCAGACCTGGCTCCAACCTCTGCTAACTTTTCATTTAATCTTTAAAAAAACACACACACACTTTTAATTTCAGGGAGAAAAGTGTGGTTATGGACTGAAGCGCCAATATGGCGGTCAGTGCTTCATTGTGTTTAGTGAGAGCTGTAATAGTGGTTGATGTGGGTTTCCCAATTGGTTTTCCCAAGGCTGAAGGTTTTCGAGTATGTGGCCCACATACACAGTTTCTATTGTAGGACCTGTAACCACAGTTATTGCGAGGCCTATTGGACCTGTGGCTGCTTAATGGCTGACATAGCTGTCAGTCAATTGGTCCTGTGTAGGCGGGGTCAATCCCAAGAGACCACAAATGGAAATGGGCGTTTGAAGTACAACTTCACTTTGGTTGGTGCCTACTTCAGTGCACTAATATAGTAGTTCAGGAATACACACATATACAGATAACTGTATATATGGCAGCTGTCATTTTTGAAATTCTTTTATGTTTATATGTTTCCCAGTTTTGCCATTTGGTTCTAAATTAACCATGTTGGAATGTAATTGCATATATGTTTATGTAAGGGAAACAGTCTCTGTAATTTTAATAAAGGCAATGACATTTGAAAAGAGCTCTGTGTTAGTCGAGCTGCAGCATGAGAGAGAGAAGCTTTAATATCCAGATGTGTTTTGATGTTGATGCAGATTAGTGCAGTGTTTGAAATATGCATCTATGATTTATTGGTTTATCATGTGGCGAAATTGGAAACGCACACATCGTTTCTTCTAAAAAGAAGTTGATGTTTTAAATATAGATTCAAAACATTTTGAGAGAAAGTAGAACAAAGCACAGAATGAGGGAGAAATGACTAGATTGAAATAGTGTGTTGTATCACTAGATAAGTGTTATGGTAGACTAAAACTTGAAAATAAAAATGTAATTGAAATAAAATAGAATATAAATACTACATAAAAATGGCATAATTAACATAAATTTGAATTAGTTTAATTCAATATTGAAATGACTAATTATAATGAAAACTATTTAGAAGTATTAAATAAACAAATAAAAGTTAAGAGTCAAATAACACAACAAACATAATTGATCAGATTTCATCGTAAGCGTCTGTTCATAAAACATGCACAGGGTCATACACACAAACACAAAACACCATCAGGGTAACACTAAAGCAATGAAATAAACATTAAATGTAACACAAAACACATTGCATTGCTGATAACTAAAATAAACATTTAAAAATATATTATCATTTATGTCATGCGGGAGCTTCTGGGAATTACCTTTTACAGTTGTTGTTTTGTTTCCACTGTAAATTTAGTTTTTTACTTCCAAAAAACACATTTGATAGCATTTACCAGTAAAATTATATATAACATAATTTAACCATTTTTATAGTTTACTCCCATTTAACCAATTAACAGGTGTTAATCATAGCATGTTTCGTCTTTTTAAACTACACATATTTTTACAGTGCATCATAAAAATAATCCAGATAACGTGCACTATAGTCCAAATCTTTTGAAGTGATAATAAATATTATTTAAATATTGTGTTTTAGTATTTCGTAATGCAGGGGTTTACAAACTGGGGACCCCCGGGTCCTCCAGAAGGTTCTAACGGGTCCCCAGAATTTTTCAGAGAATAAAAAGACAAAACAAAACAAAAATGGTTAAAGTCTACCCAACATTCTAACTGTTTAATTTCTAAATGTGTCTCTCTTTTCTTGTTGTACACATACTGTCCAGAATTGTTTATGTTTGCTTTGTATATTTCTACAATGTAAAAAAATTAAAATTAAGTTACCTGGTTGCCTTAACATTTTGAGTTCATTGAAATTAAAATTTGAGTTAATACAATTTTAAAAAATTCAGAATTAACATCACCTTTATTCAAATATTATTCAAATAGTATTATTAAATATTATTAAAATATTTTGTAAACATATTGTGTAATTGTGTTATATTTGTTATAATACAGTGAAAATTGTGCTATTTTCATGATTTATCACCCAAAAAGTTTCCTTTATGTGGTTCAGATACAAAAATATTTTGAGTTTATATTTATTAAAGCAATTTTCTTTATTGTATTAACTTAAATGTTTAATTTAAATTAACTCTAAATACATTTTAAGGCAACCAGGTTACTTGCTTTTTTAAGTTAAACCAACAATGTTTTTACAGTGTAGTGAGTTTTTCTGACTATAGACCCCTTTATCTTGCTCACTGGGGTTGTAAGGCAGTATTCCTAACACAGTATGTAAGCTACTTACATGCGTTTATTGTGAAAGTTGCTTATACAAATAAGTTTTCATTGAAAAATGAAAAATCAGTTTATACATTCAACATTAAGTATAGCCAATTTAAGATTGGAAACCATATGTTGCATTTATAATGTCACACTATTTACCTAACAGTTAAATTTTTTCATTTATTTTTTTATGCATAAAACTATATTGATTTTAGGAAGTGGGTCCTCATAAAAGATTTGTCATATTTGGGGTCCTTAGTGTCATAAAGTTTGAAAACCCCTGTCGTAATGCACCTTTGTTCTTCTCACATAAGGAATCCTCTCGTAGTGCTGTTTTTGTATTTTTCAGGCTGCCATTTCTGAGGACTTCATGCAGTTCACCTTTCTCAATGGTGGCGGAAGTCAGATCGCAGTGTTCTGTAGCCCTATCAGCGTCCCCCATACCATAGCAGCACTCCCATGAGGGCCCTGAGCCAGCATCGATCGGGTGGGTCAAGGGTCACCCGTGCGGGACTTGTTAGCTGAAGGCTGCGTGCAGCTAAAAGGTGATGTTAAACACAATATCGATCCAACATCCCTCCCTGATAGAGGGAGAAAAATGAAAGAAAGAATGAACAAAAGAAAGGCACAAATGAGCAAGAGGAGCAAGAGATAAGGAATAAGATGAGATGAAAGAGAAGATAGAATGAAAACTGGAGAATGAATTTGGTGACATGAGAAGAATATAGAATATATATTACTGGGAAAGAATGAAAAATAGCATAAAATTGACAGTTCAGTGCTAAGGAAGTTCAGTAAAAAGTACTATGGAGTAAGGATTGGGTGGTATCAAGGCAATGGTTTTGGTTCTGTGGTTTGATTTGGCCAAACATGATTCCAGAATGTTCTTATTTAGTGCAACAGCACTGAATCTTTACGTTGTTTGCTATAAAAACCAGTAAACATTGAGTGGGTTATGGAAAATCTGGAGTGGAGCTGGGGCGGACTAAATACAAAATACTTTAAGGGCTCGAAAGTAACTTTTTTTTACTTGGTTGCACTGCTGCTCCTAACTTCAAAAAGTAAGTAGCACCACAATTAAAATGTTTATGTATTATATTATACAATGTTTAAATGTGTGTGTGTGTGTGTGTGTGTGTGTGTGTGTGTGTGTGTGTGTGTGTGTGTGGACTGGTAATCCCTACGTTATGGGGACAAAATGTCCCCACAAAGATGGCAATATCCAAATTTTTGTCCTTGTGGGGACATTTTTTGGTCCCCATGAGGAAAACATCTTATAAATCACACTAAGTGATGTTTTTGAAAATGTAAAATGCAGCATGTCTCCTGTGATGGGTAGGTTTAGGGGCAGGGGCAGTGTAGGTGGATAGAAAATAATGTTTGTACAGTATAAAATGCATTACGCTATGGAATGTCCTCATTAAACATGGAAACACAACATGTGTGTGTGTGTGTGTGTGTGTGTGTGTGTGTGTGTGTGTGTGTGTGTCTGTGTCTGTGTGTGTGTGTGTCTGTGTGTGTGTGTGTGTGTGTGTTTGTGTCATGTGCAAGTAAAATCGGTCATTTAATTGTCAGAGTAAAAATAGGATTTTTGTGTTGTAAATATAATTTATTCTGAAGCAATATTCTCACCAGTGTTCTATCAGTTCTATCATATTTAAATCAGCATTTATGTGGTATTTAGCCCAAGGGCAATTTTTCCCTAATCTTATTACAAATTATAATATTTTCCCTTATATATATATATATATATATATATATATATATATATATATATATATATATATATATATATATTTTTTTTTATCTTATTAAATGTGTGCTTCATCTTTAATTTAAAATTCTTAAATTTGATCAATACATTCAGTTAGAATAATAAGACACTATAGGGCTGTTGCCAATCCAATTTAATCATTTACATTGAAAAATTACAATTGCATTGAATAATGTAATGAGAATGTTTTAAATATATTTTGAATATACAAAAAGAAATGTTGTTATACTTTTAAACATGAAACTAAACCGCCAGTAGGTGGCGGCAAGTGACCGTCTTAATGAGTGAGTCTTTGAGTCATGATTCGTTTAAACGGCTGATTCATTCAGGAATGAGGCAGTTGTTTATGAATGGGTCATTGAACCT
Source organism: Gobiocypris rarus (assembly GCA_023029165.1). Classification (NCBI taxonomy): domain Eukaryota; kingdom Metazoa; phylum Chordata; class Actinopteri; order Cypriniformes; family Gobionidae; genus Gobiocypris; species Gobiocypris rarus. Next base: position 13,766,068 of record CM040923.1, read on the forward strand.
TTGACTCAACTGATTCGTTCAAAATGCAGAATCATTCAGTAATGGAAGATTGTTGCTGTGAGACGTGCTGTGGTTCTCCTGTGATCTTTGTTTGGAACTAGAACAAAAACAGTCAATATAAATGTAAGTGAGTTGATTTTAACTGTTTATTGTACTGTCGTGATGGTATTCAGGAAAACAACACTCTTGATCAAGTGATGTTGCTTAACTGTATCATATGTTAAAAATATAAAAACTTCCACATTTGTAATTTTAACCACAGTATGTTTCTTAGTGTGCTGCTAGGCTCATTCATTTTGATTTCTCCTCGAGAGGCTGCGCGAGCCTCAGCCGCGCAACCTTGTTACCGTCAGTTACTTTATAGTATGTACATTATTATCCACCATCAATTGCCACTTACACTAAAAATCAGATTCATTCACGGTTTAAAGGTTCCCTAGTTATTTTTTGTTATTGACGTTTTAATCAGGCTACTAGTCCGGTCAGGCAAGTAAAATTATTTTCATTTGCCCCTTCAAAAAATCTTTCTCTCTCCAGCTAGTTAGCTCCCTGTCACTTGACAACTGAGTGCAGTGAAAGGGAGTGATTGGTGGCTAATATTAAGTTTAACCAACCTAAATCCTGCTTTAAAGTTAATAGCGTAAAGATGAAGTTGAATTGGTTTTATGATAGAAGGTGGACCGGCCACTGTATCAGCTCGCAGCAGGCATATATTGTGCAGTAACTAGCGGACGTTTTGTCGAGAAATGAAAACAGGTTGGACCTCAACAATTATTTGTACTCGTGCATTTTTTGAGATCGCACAGATTCAATTTCAGACGCATATGCGACTAAAACGATCATAATTACGAGCCTCGACTTTGATGAGAAATGGGAAATTGTGTAAATCATGTACAGCTTGCATCACCAATTGGAATAAGTCTTGTGTAGCCAGACCTTCAGACTGACGGCAGAAGATCTGGAGTCCATCGCAGCTTTCATTGGCCAAGGACCAACCGAGAGGACGTCTGGCTGACATGTAAAGCAACTTATCACAGTTCGTTTTGTTCAGCTTATTGTTTAGGGGTGTGAAAATGTCAGTCTTGTCACAATAACAGATCGGTGTGCAAATTATTTCAAGAGCGTTGTGCAAGTTTCCTGCAACAATGGTGTTGTGAACTTTTGAGCATTTTTGAGCAAGAGGGTTTGACCTCCCGACAGCTTTGTTTCTACTGTGGACTGTTAAAGAACACGACACACACGTCTCCCGGAAATCCTGTAGAGTTCAACTAATCCGATGATGACTTTAAAATGTTTCCCATTTTTTGTCCCATATGCATTGTCCAATATGCATGCATGCAACGTCTGAGGCTGAGACTTAAGCAGAATTGGAAAGATAAGGATTGCCATTGGTCGGTAGATAGCCCCGCCAAATTGTTTGTTTGTAGTGTAGGCATGTTGAGATGAGCACTATGAGAGTCAAAATATATGCTCAAATCAGGTAATACAAAAATAAGATGACATGCATTTCTTTGTGAAGTGTTTAATTCGCTGGACAAATATGAGCACTATTATTATTATTATTATTATTGTTGTTGTAATTATAAAGTTCAAGTGATTTAAAACTAAGATTTTGGTCATACTTTGAGTTTATGATATCATGGTATAGTGATCATATCAGATTAATAGTACCATGGTACTTTAATATACAATGGAGTCCACTAGTGAGGGTGCTTGTAATTTTACAATTACATTAGAAACATGAGTGATGTTCACGTTAGATATTATATTATCAGCTTTATAGTTTAAGTCAAAGGTTGAATTCCAGAATCTGTCAGTGGAGAATTTGGAGCACTTTTTTGACACTTTTTCATTATGCCATTATTTCATTGAAATATTTTACACAGGATAACACAATTATTGAGTTTTAGTCTGACAGCTCAAAGGTGAGGAAGTGCACAGACACACACTTATAAACACATTTTCAGCTAAAGCTGCAGTTCCAGCTTTGAGTCATAGAGGGTGCTAATGCTACAATCATGGACAAATTGTCAAGTTGTAGCATATGGCTAATTACAATTTATAAAGCCAGGTGTGTGTGTGTGTGTGTGTGTGTGTGTCCTGGTAATCTCTACGTTATGGGGACAAAATGTCCCCACAAAGATGGCCATATCCGAAATCCTTGTCCTTGTGGGGACATTTTTTGGTCCCCATGAGGAAAACATCTTATAAATCACACTAAATGATGTTTTTTGAAAAAGTAAAAATGCAGCATGTCTCCTGTGATGGGTAGGTTTAGGGGCAGGGGCAGTGTAGGGGGATAGAAAATATGGTTTGTACAGTATAAAATGCATTACGCCTATGGAATGTCCCCATAAAACATGAAAACCCAACATGAGCGTGTGTGTGCGTGTTGTGCGTGTGTGCGTGTTTTTTTTACACGTAGGATCTGCCTGACTAAATTCTGTCACGTGACTGGCTTAAAAGGACGCACAATGAAGTCTATTGTTTTGAGATGTCGACAGTTTGGAGCTTAATTATATGGCTAGAAGCCGAACGCAGAGCATGTGGCATTAAGATGATAGTGTATGTGTAATATGTGTGTGTGTGGGCACTAAGTTTTGTCTGATCCATCCATCATATAGGGACTGTCTGATTTTGAATGCTACTTTTTACTACATCACCGTTAGCCTAATAAGAGATAGCTGTCTTCATTTCAACATTAACTTTCAAACTGTTCTAGTATTTCTACATATGCAATGTGGCTGTAGGAGATTTACTCTCTATGGAGTGTTAATTTGTGTGTCTGTGCTCAGCAATTTCTGGAGTGGTTTGAGTCTAGAGACTGTCAAGACTGTTATGTGCTCTCTCTCCTCATTACACAAGTCCCACTCCATTTGCAGTTCTCCTCTTTTTCTCTTCTCTCCACACTTCTCTCCTCTCCTTTTCTTTTCTCTTCTTCTTTCATGTAATTTTTACTCTCCACAAATGTCTCCTCATATCTGATCGCATTATGTTCTCCTCCCCATGTTCTCCGCTTTCTTGTAGTTATTGCCTGTCCTCTTTTCTCCTCTTCTCTCATTTCTTATCCCAATATCTCTTGACCTCTCATGAAAACTTCAATCTCGACACATCTGCCATCTTAGTCTCGTCGCCTCTCCTCTCCTCTCCTCTCCTCTCCTCTCCTCTCCTCTCCTCTCCTCTCCTCTCCTCTCCTCTCTCCTCTCCTCTCCTCTCCTCTCCTCTCCTCCTCTCCTCTCCTCTCCTCTTTGTCTGCCTGCAGTGATCTCGTCCCACTCTGTTCCGCCTTCGCCTTCAAAAGTCTCTCACTCGCACACAGCAGTCCAGAAAGCATGAATATTTTCCTACACATGCTCCGAGACCGTTCTAATGCAGTGCATGCTTTTGCTTGTGACTGTGTGTGTGTGTGTGTGTGTGTGTGTGTACTTGTGGACGTATGTGGGAGGCATTGAAATCCTCCGAAAGAATGCTCTTATTCGGAGTGTAATCTCACACACAGCGGTTGCCTCCGGTTCCACAGGTGAGTGTGTTATAAAAGAACAGTGTCCCACTGTGGAGTGTCTGGTTTAGGAACTGCTATGGTTATGTTCTGTCATGCTTTAAACGAGGTCTGTGTGTTAGTGAGTGTGTGTGCTAAATACTGTGAAATATATGTTGTTACCCTGAAACTTTTTTCATTTTTCAGGGATTTCAGGGATAGCTCAGACATCTTTCATACGGTTTAAATCTTTACAGAGAAATCACTATTTGTGCATGTGTTTATCGATGTCTGCTTCATTCCTGGGTCCCCAAATGGGACAGTTTTTTTGTGTCGTTTTTTTCTTATCATTATTCCCCCCTCAGTTACAAATGGTTATTGAGATAAGATTACTCACCTGGTATGTGAGTTTAATTAAAGCTTTGTTTGTTTCCTGAGGGCCAGCACAGCATCTTTACTCATTGGATAGAGAGAAACAAGCTCTGCCCCCAGGGACCCCAAATGCCACTCAAGCATTTAAAACAATAAACTACTGCATCTTTCAGTTTTTGCCCATCTTTCAATCTCATCAAGCCTCATTTAATTCTTTTTTTATCTCTTAAAGGAATAGTTCTGGAAAAACGAAGAATGGCACCATTTACTCACCATCATGTTGTTGTAAATTCATTTCAATGGAACACAAAATCAGTTATTTTGCAGCTTGTCAGGGCTGCTCTTTTCCATACTGTACAATGAAAGCTTAAGTAACCAGGGACTGTCAAAATGAGTCACAATAAAATAGTCTGCAATAATGTATGTTATATATTTCAAGGGCCAGATTTACTAACAGCACCAGCGCAAACCCTCTTTTTACACACAGTGATAAATTAGCGCTGAAAAGGTGCGGACAGGGTTATTTTTGCGGCTGACTTTATTGCATATGCATTTGTAGAAGTTTCCCTTTCAAATGCAAAATTTACGGGAGGAGAGTAATTAAATGAATCGCGCAGGGTGATTTACTAAGGTTTGCGCTCGTCAAATTATTGGTATTTGCGCCATTATTTACCACCCCTTAAACCAGGCACTAATTTGCGCTGCTCTTGGTAGATTGTTTTGGTCATTATGGAAATGATCCGGCTGCGTCTGTGTTCTTTAATTTATGCATCGTCAGTAGATCACACGCTGAACTTTCCACTCCCTTCAGCGCTTTTATGCCTTGTTTAGTAAACCTGGCTCCAAGTCTTCTGAAGTCGTACAATAGATTGCAAAGACAAATAGTCTCACCGTTTATCATGTAGCTAATATTAATCAAACCAAACTATTGACAAAAGAACAAGAACATTTATATTTACTTAAGAAATATTTGACAGCTAGCCTAATTGCTATTGTTCAAATGTAATTCATTATTATTAATATCAATGTTTAACTTTTTTAATTAAAGGGTGTATTGTACAGTTTTTGCAGTGGCATCAAATTGAGATTTTATTGACTGCTGAAAATGTGGTATTGTGATAACGCTATTGTGATGCGCATTGACCAAGGCTTGATTTAGAGAACAGTCTGTCCAAAATCTCGCTTTGTCTTTCTATCTGTCCCGCTCTCTCTCTCTCTCTGCCCCATCTGCTCCCACTCATCTGTCCTTTGCCATTGATTCCTTATGAAATACAGCGCTGTTTATATTCACTCAGCACCCAACATGAGAACACTGAAAGACATATTGATTTTTTTTAAAGAATGTGTGTGTGTGTGTGTGTGTGTGTGTGTGTGTGTGTGTGTGTGTGTGTGTTTAAGAGCTAAGCAGTATCTTAGGCACAATCACAACCCCCTACTGACACTGACAAACTGGCCTTGACACACAACGTTTCAGGGAATGAGAGAATGAGAAAAAAAAGAATCGAGTGTGAGCTTTAAAAGACGCTGATGGAAGAGGAAGGATTTGCTGCTTGTTAAAGAGGCGTTTAAAGAAAAGAGTTACAGTCGATGTACGGGATATAAAGAAAAAGGATCAGACGGAAGGATAGAGCAAGAGAGAGAAGGGTTGTTAATGTGATGAATGCCATGTCCAGGCAACCGGGATGAGGAAGAGACACGCTAGTCTGTGGCATTTGGGCTGCCCTCTCTCCTTTGTGCTTACTATTTCATCTAGTTATCGTGGACTGCCCTTTGAGGAACAACGTCATGTCTATATGGACCTCAACTGTGGCATGTTGTTGATTACCACAGACAATAATTTCAACTCGTCCTTCACTATAAATATCTTTACAGTGGTGCACTAAGTATGTACAACAGACATGAATGATACCTCCAATTATGTGGCTTGAGGAAAGATGCGACATTACATTTCTAAGTTCTAATCTTTTTTTCTTTCTTTTTCTGGTCTGGTTAATGATAAAGCAGGTGGAAATAAAAGCCCACTGACTTACAATGAAGAAGGGACCTTAGCAATATGTTATAGAGATCCTGTTGACATTGTCAAGTAAGTAACAACCAGAATCCAGAACCGCATAACAACACCTAAACCACATACAAAATTTGATTCACATTTCCTTTGTAAAACTTTTTAACAGCTACATTGTAAAAGCCCTGCTGTAAATCTCTATCCGCTGTTTACAAATTATGGGACAAATCAAAATGAATATTTGTGGTAAACAACAGCAGGTCACTGGTGTGAACAATGGATATTAGGTTATAAATAACTTGGCATTTTCATTTTAGATTTGTTAAGTGCTTATAGTTATCTAGCCACCATTTCTAAAAATACATTTCCAACAGAGTAGAAGAGTTAGATGTGACTCTTTCAATAAATGTTGCAGGTAAGGACTCTGATTATGTATGGCTACATGCGCTTACATGCTTATTTGTCTGTAATATTTCCATATAAGTGGTGGGATTAATGAGACGCTCTGTGGCCGTTTGTTTTGATTGCTAGCATGGTTAGCGTGTTAGCCTAATTTGTGTTTGAATCTCTACCAAGCAGTCGCATCTTTCGCATGTTCGTTTTGCTGCGTGTCAGATCTCTCTTCTCTCTTTCATCCCTTCATCGCACCTTGCCCTGTCAACGACTGGTGGCTGATGGAAACTGGAAGGTTATGTAAACAAGCAATCCAGCTGCGCTCTGATTGGCCCCGTGAGAGCCGTAACCTCACACGATTGGCCGTCACCTCTGAACTTTTAAGAAAGCCTGTGTTGATGAGCAAAAGTCACAGAAGAACTCAATATTTACCGCTCGGTCTCCTCCTTTGTCTCCCACCTCTGCTTCGGCGTTCGTATTTTCTTTTCATTTAAGTTCAATAAAGTGCCGCATGGATCCGTTCAGTCAACAAACCATGTCGCCCCCAGCCCTGGCTCTCATAGTCTCTCTGTCGGTAAAGAGCGGCTTTATACTGATCTGTTCAAAGCACACAGTGATTAATTTAAAGACAGATAGGGAGACAGACAGTGACTGACACAGACATCAAAAGACGAGTACAGCTGAAACTGATGGAGTGAATGCCAACTTCTGATTCAATGCTCAAATGAAAGCAAAAGAGAGAGAGTGGCCCTGTTTCTCCTTCCTTTTCTGATGGATCTGTCTTCATGAAACAAGGAGGCTGGTTTTAATCTTCTGACGGTGGTGTGAAATTATGAAACAGGGTGTGTGTGTGTGTGTGAGAGAGAGAGAGAGAGAGAGAGAGAGAGAGAGAGAGCGGGGGTGGCGAGGTCTTTTTGTGTTTTCTGAATGATTAGGTTTTATTGAAGCTCTTCTGGCTTGTGGAGAAATTGTCACTGCTCTTTGTGCTCATGTCTGTGCATGTGTGCAGTTGGTTTTTGGTTATCGACAGTAATTGGACGGCTGTGATTGTAATGATTGTAATATATTTGAATATACTTTTTTTTTAAAGACTAGGTTGTAAGGTGCTCGCTAAGGCTGCATATTATTTATATTTTAAAATTTAGCAAGCATTACTCCAGTCTTAAGTGTTACATGATCCTTCAGAATTAAGAAACATTTAATTTTCAGTGTTTAAAACAGTTGTGCTAGAAATCGTTTATAATCGTCCATTTTACTGTCACTTTTGATTACTTTAATGCATCCTTGCTAAATAAAATGATTAATTATTGAATTTTTTTTTTGATGAAAATGTATACATAGAGTAATTCGCTCTTTGTTACTGTTAATCACTGCCTGATTTACATTATGAAGGCATTAAAGCCAATACCAATATGCAAATTACCTTTTGTTTTATTCAAATACAATTAAAATAATATATAATTATTATCCACATTAAAATAATGAAAATGTGATTTGTTTAGAATTTCAGTGATGACAGTTTAGGTTAATCAATTGTTAATTAATTGATTGTAATAATAATAATAATAATAATAATAATGTTTCAGTGCACAAAATCCTAATGGTACTATACAACATTTTCTATACGCAACCTAATTCTTATTTTGGGGTGAAATATGACCCAGACATGTTCTTGAAAGAATAAAAAAGAATACAAAAATACAGAACAAAAACTGTAGGCTTCTCTACAAATTGTAATTTAACATTTTAGTACCTTTACAGTATGTTTATTTTTCTATTTTTCTTTTGTTCTTCATTGTCTGCGATGCATTTAAAAAGAGTCACTAGAGGACACAGCACAAAAACAGTGAGCGAGGGAGAAAACAGGCTCTTTTAAGTGATTTGTGTGTCTTGTGTGTACCCAAAAGTACTCAGTGACCTGAAATGCTGCTCAGTGATATTTCACTATGATGTGACTTTAAAAAAAAACAAAAAACAACGTAAATATGCTTCTTCAAAGAATAAAATGCAGCCAAAATAGAAGGGTATGTCAGGACCAAGCACACGGTGTAATAGAAAGCTTTAAAGATTTTTTGCTTACCAAAAAAGTGCTTCTTATCAGAACTCCCCACCATGATCATGCTGCACTGAAAGGTTGCTAGGGGTTGAAAGGTGTTTGCTAGGGTTTTTGAATGGTTGTCAGGTGGTACATCTTTATGATAGAAACTGTAGTCCAGTCTCTCCATCAGTAAGCAATAAAAGTCAAACCAACACTTTTTGGGGCCACTAAAAAATATATAGATATCATCTAGTAATTTGGAGATGAATCAGTGCCAGGTGACTGTACCCAAATTAAAATGCCAGGTTACAGATTAAAATACATAAAAATTACACCTAAAATGACATTTTCCCATGCTTTTCCCATGCAGATGACTTTTTTCAGACAGATGTCTCTTTATATGATCAGGCCCTCTCACAGACCGAAAGAGATGGAGAATATGCAAAGAGAGAGGCTGAACGCTCACTTTTAATGGATATTTAAAGGGTAAGTCAAAGACCTGCAGAAATTACAAGCATTTCTGAGAGGTCGCTCCCATTGGCGTTGTTCCAGACACTAGAAAAAGTGGTTAATGAAACGAACATTAAACGTATCTGTGAAATGTTTCCTTTCAAAACACTCTATTTTGCTTGTCATTTCAGCTAATACCTTTCTGAATTAAAACAGCCGAAAGGTTATCGTAATCCAATTTCAAAGACAATAGCCTTCCGGGACCCCTCTGAGCAATGCGGGAACCATCGGCGTTCGGATCAGGATCGCTTCCAGTGCTTGCCGAGTGTAGATTACAACAGAGAGAGAAATAATTATGTCTTTGCATGAGAGGGAGACAGAAATATCTCTTTGGCTTATTGAAGATGGCAGTGCAAAATTTGCTTTCATATATGCCGAGAGTCTGCGTCTTGAAGCAGTAAACAAGAAGGAATCTTTTTGTCCGTCTTCCCGGTCTAATGTAATTTTGCAGTGGTAAACAGAAGCCGTGGTCTTTAATGAAGTCGTACCTTCTGGTCTGAGCTGACGGGGAAGAATACAGATTCTGCTATTGCAATGATTAAACTGCAGGCCTTGGGTGCGAAAATTATGCCAGGTTAAAAAAGAAATTGATTCATTAAGAATATTTGTGTCAGGAGTGCACGTCAGTAATCCTGAACCAAACTGGTATAAACTGGTATCGAAGTATATGCAATTCATAGGGGTGCAATGATATTCAAACCAAACCGAGAAACTGCAATTCACCACCTAGAGTACCTCTTCCAAGACGTTGTCTTCCAAGTGCATATCACATGACTTGGGCGATCGCTTAAGTTGCATGGTGAAAGGACAAAGAAAGCCAGTTTCCCCATTTAGCCAGGTTGGCTAAATGCTACCTTGGAGTCCCAGTAACATCGGTCCCCAGTGAGAGGGTGTTCTCTACAGCTGGGTCTGGTGGGTGGGTCACGGAGCGCCTGAGAAACACGTGTTGTCCCGATTCAGTATCTGAGGTCAGATGATATGTTGTAAGGCTATTTGTCAGTGTCGATTTCGTAGCTTGTTACAAAATAAAAGGTCTCACACCTCACAAAACCGGACTTTCCTGTCCTGTCCTGTCCTGTCCTGTCCTGTCCTGTCCTGTCCTGTCCTGTCCTGTCCTGTCCTGTCCTGTCCTGTCAGCCGTTATACTTCACTCGTAGCACACACTGTTCAATTACACGCACAAATGCGGCAGCGCGCGCTGTATATCACTTTATAAAGCGCAAGAGAAACTACGAGCATGCAACGTTCTGTTGTCAATTCGTATGTCATGAAATATAATTAAAGTACAAATAATTCACATAACTGGTACGACCTGTGTTAGCTTGGAAGGATTTGCATGCAGTAGGGATGTAACGATTCAGTCAGAGCCGGTTGAAAATCAATACAAATATGTGACGATTCAAACGAATCGCGACAGGGACGCTGAAACCATATACTGAGATCTCGCTTTACAGGTGTTGTATGTATGTTGTATTTTTTTTACTATCTCTTTCTCTAAATGTGTAAATCTCTAAATGTGTTTACCTCCTCTCAAGAAAACACTATTGGAAAATCACCTTGAAGGGACTTTTTGAGGATTTGTTTTAAAATTTCAATTGAGTTATTATTTAACATCAAATATATATATTTACATTTTTACAAATAAATATGCAGATTTTTTCTGAGAAATACAAGGAAACCTTTATTTTATAATTTGTCTTAAATCTAATTTTGTTTAAAAAATCGTGAGATAATCGTATCGTGAAATTCGTATCGTGAATCGTATCGCATCGTGAGTTGAATGAATCGTTCAATCCCTAGCATGCAGGTATGATGCTATTCATCAGGAACAGTTTTCATGTTTCATTAACAGTTCATGAAGTATTGTGTATTCACTGTGGTTTCCATAACCCCAAAATGCCACTTTATTTTCACTTTGTTATTTTGTATATTTTTTAATTAGTGTGATGGCTACTTTATTGTATAAAAAAAAAACGCTATTTATTAGCTTTACCTTATAGGCCTATTTATTCATCAGTATTAATCATATTCATATCTGTTTAAGTAGGCTAAAGTGGGACATTACTTGTGTGTGTGTGTCAACAGAACCGAACCGAACCGTGGCTCCAAAACCATGATATGAACCAAACCGTGGCTTTGGTGTATCGTTACACCAGACGATATGACATATGCGGATGCATTAGTCCGCTATCAACAAAGGCACAGCTAGGGAAGAGACAGATGAAACATGAAAAAAATAAATCTACGATTATAATGATAAATTATTTGTATAAGTTCTTCAAGTGGTCTCTGGTATTTTACATAGCATTGCATAAAAATATATTTCTGCCTCATACTGTGATCAGTTATTACAAACACTCTGTGGTGTCTGAAAGTGAGGTTAACTGGTAGCTTGATATGAAAACATGAGAAATGAGCTGTGGTGTTCACCCTCTCCTGACTCAGATAAACTCTGCCTTTGGTCAGGACCACTCCTTAAGCCCCAGTTGGCCTACTTTGGATCAAGGTATTCGACCAGCCAAAAACCCCTGGTCGTTAGCCCCGAGGAGGACCGTTCAAGCTGTGGAAGTAACAATGCAAACACGACTTGCCCTGACTCGCATTAGCACGCTCACAATTGGCACGACAGTGGAAATGAGGCTAGTATCAGTTTTAAACTAGTTATTAGCTTTCTAACTTGTACACAAAAACAGCTTGAACTCAGATAAAAAGCAGATAATGACTAGCTTAGCCAACTACCCTGCTTCAAAACACAACAGATTCCAGTAGAGTTTAAGATTAGCATGTTGCTAAGAGAAAAACATGATATAAGCATAAAGACTATAACGATACTGGGTAAAGTCATATTTTTTAATTACATCAAGCTATTTGATTATTTTTGTACTAAATGCAACTGACACATTTGTCCAAGGTGAAGTAAGCTAACAGCTAACCCACACAGCAAAAAGATCCTCTGCGGAGGTATCGCGGCTTCCGAAACATACCATAAACGGACCCGTATCAGCGTCCACTTGCGCACAGTGACTGATCCGCAACAAAGGCGGATCACGGACCTGGGCAGTGGCTCCCCGTTGCGGCTCTGCTCCGCATTTGCGATTAAAACCTTACCTCCGCGGCGGGTCCATTTGGGACCCACTGATTGACAGTAGAATTTACGGCGCCCCATGGAGGATCAAACCTGTCTCGGCGGCGCCATAAATTCTACTTTCAATCAGCGCGTCCCAAACCGACCCACAGAGGTAAGGTTTTAATATCTATATATATATTGACACTTGCTGCATTCACACCATGTGAACAAAACATCTCTAAACTTTGTGTTGCATGACTCCAATCCAATACATTACAATAACAATACAACCAATATACATTTCTGAATCCCAAGAATTGACCTGTTAGTCTGAGCTTTTTTCAGTTGATGCTTGAGCAAAACTTAACTAAACCTTATTCGTAGCATGCCTTTCAATAGCTTAATGACAGTGAGCTTTGTTACTTTTGATAGTAAACAAAGTCTGAGCTTATTACGAAATGAAACAATAAATACCTCTTTGGTGCTCTTTAATGTGACGTGATCACAACCACCTCAGTTCAAGCAAAGCGGCCGTGCCGAGTGCATGTGAACTGATAATATCTTCATCATAACTGCTACTGTAGTTATAGTACGGAATAAACATGAATTAATATTAGATGATATTTTGAAAGATACAGTACATCTTACCAAAATGTATCATGTCTCATATAACTGAAAATCCATTCAATGACCATAGCTCGATAGTTAGCACAAAAAAAAAAAGAACTCTAGAGAGAAGCATACACTACTAGGCATGTCCAGGTTATTTTAAAGTGTATTTTTACATTCTCTCTGTAAAAAAAATATATATATATAAAAAGGTTACATAGACAACATGCAAGTGGTCATGTCAGTTTGAACAGATGCATTAACAGCGGTTCATTTAAATTAAAATGTTTTTTTTCGCACCTAATTTTTGGGCTTTAAGTAGGCAGCTCACTAGGTTTTGCAACAGAGCAATTACCTACAAATATGGATAGTGACCAATATCTCACTGTGTGTGTGTGTGTGTGTGTGCTTGTGTGGGTTTGTGTATGTGATTGTCGCTCATCAGGGTGGCGGTAGTTATGATAGCCAGCCTGGGCTAATGGGTGTCCATAGAAAAGCACAGTAATGGGCCACTGTGCCAAGGAGCAATGGATCACTTTCCTATCAAAACTAGCCTTTGGGCCTTGGCTTCAATATATCCATCAAACTGTTTGTGTCTGCGGATGTGTGTGTTGCGTCAGATGCACAATGGGAGATAATTGTGATGGTGTGGACACAGCCATGCATCAAAGTCACATGTTGGAGTGATGCTCTAGACTGTAATGATCTCACATTGAAATGACAAATATGCACATTCTCCCCTATTTTTCTCTCTCCTTTTCTAATAACATGTTTTAATGTCACTGAATTTATTGTTTCTTCTTGTTATTTTGTTTTGATCTCTGACATCTGACTAGGTTCTGACTGTACTATCAGTAAATACACCACCCGGTTCTAAAAACATCTTTTGTGTAGATGGTGTAGGTGTGTCAGCTACCAGTAGGGGCTAACAGGACCATGTAATTTTTTTTTTAAGCTTAAACACACAATTTTTTTTTCTTCTAGACTTCTAGACTTCTAAACTAGACTCATTTTGTAATTTTGCTTCTCAAGGAAATGTATCCTGGTTTAAGATTTAATACTTACGGTATTTTTATTTTTTTGCAGTGTGTAAATTATAAATGTATTTGCCAATTTTCCTTTTATTCTAATCTAATTAGAGCTCACGTTCATACAATTTTTTTCTACTCTTGATTCTGAACTCATCATCTCACACAGATTACAATTTGGCCTTTATGTGTCTTTTGAAAAAAAAAAAGAACGGAGAAAAAAAAGACCATCCTTTTTTAGAAATGGTTTGTTTTACTAAACCTCCAGTACAGAAGCTTCCACTGAGCTTAAACTGAATAAATAATGCAGAATTCAAGGAAATACAAGACAAAACTCATGTTTCCTCTGGAAATTACCCAGATATGAAAGTCTACAAACCTGAGTTTGTACTGCATTTTTGATAAGGTCACATACGTATTGTTCTTAGAGCCAAGCGAAGACTGCAAAACTTGCTCGTTGCCCTTTTATGTTTTAAGTATGTGACTAGTCTGTGACAAAAAGCACTATATCATAGCCAACTTGCAACGTGCCTTGATCTGTAACTGTTGCTCCTAGTCTGGATGTGGGAGAAAAAACAAACAAAAAAACACTGTAAATCCTTAAAAAAAAAACTTGCACTTAGCATAAGCTAAACTATTTTTTAGGTGTTTTTGTTTGCTGAGGTAATATGTTTTATAGTATGCTGCAAATTGCCTAGTCTTAGAAAGAAAAAAAAACATTATAGGTTAATCTAATAGCTGGTTCATATTCACAGTGTAACATAATAATAATAATAATAATAATAATAATTAAAGCTGCAAGCAGCTATGAAAGGGCCTTCGCACCTGTGCCACTGCCACATTGTACACACTGTGGACATTGTATGCTTGAATGACGTCATGCTTGAGTTGGTGCTATGACTGTAACTGAATATGTAGATGTCTTCAGGCTAGGACTCATGTGAACTTTGGGGCAGATCGCACATTGAATGGCTGAGTTACAACAACTTCCTGTTTCAAGGTGAAGTTCATTGCAATTTAACAGCACACAGGCCTAGATTAGACTGACCAAATATGATGTTGATCTGATTAAATCTCTAGGAGGCATTCGGTAACGCACAATGTCTGGAAATGGCAAAAATTGCAAACATTTTGCAGAGAAAAAATTGAAATATCTCACTTCCTGTTGGGTTTTCAGATTTTGCACCCAGGTTTTTTTTTTTTTTGTACCAAATTTCATTCCCGTACTTGAAATGTATCGTGCATTACGCTTGATTGGAAATTTGTAGGTGGCGCTATCGAGCCATTTTGCCATGCCTAATTCTGAAACCCATATCAGACGTACATTTTTACCACCTCTGACACGTGTGCAAAGTTTCATGAGTTTTCGAGCATGTTTAGGCCCTGAAAAATGTGATTCATTTCGGTGAAGAAGAATAATAGACTGAGCAATTACAATAGGGTCTTCACACCATCGGTTCTTGGGCCGATAATATTAATAATAATAAAACGTAAGAACAGTGTAAGTACACGCAAGTACATGTACTGTACAATAAAGTGCAACCACATTTTTATTTATTTATCTGTATGTCTGTCTGTCTGTTTCCATACTCATTAAAACACACTTTTTTACACATTCTCCACATAAAAATAATTGCAGGGGGTTGAACAACAAAGGGGAGAGTAAATATATGTTGGGTGAATTACTCCTTTAATATTTTAAACATAATCAACAATGATGGTTTGACTGATGTTTGCAATACCTGCTGTATTTATTACTATGTGACAGCCTCATACAGCATAAAAAAGCTCACATGGCTTGAATGGAATAATTGACCTTTTTCTCTCCTCAGGCTATTCTACAGGCGTCCTGTTGAGTTATATCTTTTATTATATTCATGCCTTTGTGTGTCTTTGGCCCCGAGCAGATCTAATGATCTCCCAGATGCACCATTTCATAATCTATAACCAGCCCAGCAGAGCCCAGGTGCTTTGATTCTCCACGATTGCCCACGCACGGCCCCAATCAGGTGGCCGGATTTAACCAAATGGCCTTGCCGCTGTTGTTTAGCTCTTTAAATGTTTTAAAAGACGACTTTGCTTTAAAGTAGTAGGGCGAGCGGGAAAAAGACTGCCAATTTAAATGACGGAGAATGCGGGGCAAACCAAACCGCTGGGTTGTGGCTTTCATCTACCGGTGCGGAGCCCTGGTGCTTTAATGCCCGACCAGAGAAAAAAAATGGCAATCATAAATATGGTTTTGATTTTCTTGTCAGCTCCAACAACAAAGATACAAGCCGAGAATATTAGGTGCCATTGATCGCTGTCTTTTTGGGAACATAGCAGATGATGACCTTTTTTGTGGGTCTCGGGATGTAAAAGTATCGGTCTGGGTGTCTTTCGTGTGACATTAACACAAATTAGAGCCCGCCGTTAAAGACCCACATCAATTTTCAGGGAATGTGCTTCTGTCATTACTGTGTCGATGGGGTGCTGTAAAGCGTGGTGAGGTGCTGTCTCGCCACATGTTTGAGCCGGGGGAGGCTAGGGAAGCAGACCATTAAATACCTTGATTTACGTTCTCTCTCACGCACACTCACACACACACACACACACACACTGTTAACCATAGCAATCACGGTCTCATTATTGGCTACACAAAGCTACACACGCGGCCGTTTTCCTTTGAATGTCCCCGTAAGCTGCTATGTTCTGATTAAATATCTTCAATACTTCTATAATTGCTCTTTGGTGAATTTTACTTGAAGGATGTATATTGTTCCTGTGGGTATATATCAGAAAGCAAAATCTCTTCAGGAACATTATATAGCCTTGGCCTTATTCTATGCAGGATGTTTTTTTTTGTGTGAAAAACATAAGTACACTAAGTGCAGTGCTCTTGTATAGTGAATATGCAAATCTGAGACACCATTAGCCTTGAAGCAGTTGTTATATGGCTTTGATTGCAATGTGTGTTTGATCAATCGTCTCTTCCACTGTAGATGACTAGAGAAAAAGAGACAAAATAAAGTGAGTCATGATATATCATTACGACATTAAAAACTTCCGTTCATTGCTTCTGGTGGACTCAAAAGAGATCATTCTGTCACTGTTTATTCACAAACCTGTCTGAATGGGAAATGTAGATATGCTGTGAGTTTCAAAAAATTCTACTAGTGCAAAATGAATAGCCGCTGATTATTTTGCAATAATCAACGTATTGAGATCGCAATACGTCGGTGAAGTTCTGACATACCGTCTCTGTGAGGTTAAAGAGGGTTACATACGTAACCGAGACATTAAAGCTACACTGTGTGATATTTTCCCCCATCTAGCGGTGAAAAGGTATATGACCATCCAGTGAATATTAGTTTCTGTTCCTCTCAATTCCGATTTCGTTTTAACTCCTACGGTGGCTGATTTAGTCCAAGATTAATATGGCGTCCAGTTCGATCAAGTGATGAGGTTACTTTAGAAAACTATTATAATTTGCAGTTATTTAATTGGTCAGTTAACATGTAGGTTATGCCATCTATGTAAAATGAATAATAGTTTTACCTTTTCGTTATTTTTTACCATTTCATTCCTAACATCAGCGATCAGGTTCCCAGACGAATGCAAGCTAATCTTAGTAAAGTAACTTTTATCGGTGCTATCGTTATTCTGTATATTGTACGACATCACTAGTGTAAGGCAAAGTTTACATTGTAGGCTATATCAGTCTCAAGCAATCCCCCTCTTCACATTCGACACTGCCATCGAGTGTTAAAACGCGAAAGGCGAAGCTTGAATTTACGGGTATGTCCCTCTTTGGCTAATGTACTTTCAAGATGGAGGGGCAACATGGCGACGCGCATTCGAACCCCTCACCCGTATGTATTTTCAATTGCATATTATCTACTTACGAGAATACTTTATTACTTGAAAGAAGTAAATATACATTAATGAGCACATATATTTTTGTAAGAACTAATTGTTTTTAGCTAAGAATAAACTAAAAAAGTTACACAGTGTAGTTTTAACATTAACAATGAGCAACACATTTGTTACAGTATTCATCTTTAACATTTAATAAATAGTCATCTGTTCATTGTTAGTTCATATTAGCGCAGGGCTGTTAAATAATATTAACATATACAACTTTTGATTTGAATAGCGTTAGTCAATGTTGAAATTAACATGAACTAAGATAAATAAATGCTTTAGAAGGAGATTTCATTGTTAGTAATGTAGTTAGCTAATGTTGACGAATGGAACCTTATATGAAAAATGTTAATGTTTAATCATATGCTAAAACATGTACATAATGAACAGAATCTAAAACAGCAAATGATTTAGAAGTTAAATCTCATTGGTTAAATACTATATAAAATCAACCAAAATTGTATTATGTCAATATGCTAATAACATAAATTCATGAAAATAAATAGAAACCGATGTGTGCTAGAACCACACCTTGCATACACATTTCCTATACAGTTTCTTAAACTCTGCAAGTCCGGTTTGAGTTCTTCCTCGAAAAAGATTATTTTATCAACACAGTTTTGGTAGCACTTTATTTTACAACACTGTTCCTCATGTACATGCTCTGTATGTACTCATTATAACAATTTCAATAACTGGGTAATAACTAGGTATTAACCCTGAACCTAAACCAAACCTTAACCCATGTCGTTACTTTTAGGTACCTTTCTTAGGTAAGTAGTCCCTGACAAAAGTCGTGTCGCTTATCGATTTTGTAGAAACACCTGCTATTAACCTGACTTTTAATTCAAATGAAAAGCTAAAACCCTCCCAAATGATGTTTAATGCACTGAAATAAATTAGTTTCACAGAAAAGACAGAAAGGTCAAATTTTGGCAAGACAAAAGTTCTGTCGCCTATACAGAAATTGAACAAATTTAAGGACTTCCATGAGCTTGAAGGACTGCCTCCATGCGGTTTGGCAAGGACTCATACAATTTATTGATGAAGTCATCAGGAATAGCAAAGAAAGTAGTCTTGCATGCCTCCCAGAGTTCATCAATATTCTTTGGTTTCGTCTTCCATGCTTCCTCTTTCATCCTACCCCACATAAGCTCAATGATGTTCATGTCTGGTGACTGGGCTGGCCAATCCTGGAGCATCTTGATCTTCTTCGCCTTGAGGAACTTTGATGTGGAGATGGAAGAATGCGATGGAGCACCATCCTGCTGCAGAATTTGGCCTCTTTTATGGTTGGGAATATAAGAGGTAGCTAAGATTTCTAGGTATTTTAGACTATTGATGTTGCCTTCAACGCTGCAGATCTCTCGCACACCCCCATACTGGATGTAACCCCAGACCATGATTTTTCCTTCACCAAACTTCACTGTTTTCTGGGTGAATCTCGGATCCATGCGGGCTCCAGTAGTTCTCCTGCAATATTTGCGGCGACTGTGGTGTAATTCAACAGAAGATTCATCTGAAAAATCCTTCTGCCACTTTTCCAGCGTCCATCCTTTTAGCAGGCTGTGGGCTTTGGCAAATGCCACACGGTTTTTCAATTGTCTTTTGTTTAGTGCTGGCTTCTGGGCACTGATTCGACCATGGAGGCCATTTCGAGACAGAATCCAAACTGTTCTGGTTGACACAGGGACTTCAGGTGACCAGGTCACGTGGAGCTCTGCTGCAGTGGAAAATGGGCTGGCCTTGGATTTTCGAGCCAACAAACGGTCCTCTCGAGCAGTTGTCTTACAGGGTCTGCCTGACCTGGGTTTGTCATAAACGTCTCCAGTCTCTTCAAAACTTTTTTTTTTATCCTCTGTACTTGACGCTGAGACTTTGAAGGTGTCTGCCACATCAGCAGTGGATCTGGTCTTCAGCCTCTTGATAATCAAAACTTTAGTCTCAGGGTGAATCTTAGGCATGTTTGCAGGTGTAGTTGCAGTTGATGTGAAGGTCTAGTGCACTGGGGTTCTTTTTAAACACACCTGAGATCTAATTGATTCATTATTAGTCACAGGTGAAGCTCATATGACAAGGCGACAACACTTATGTCTTTGCAAAAATTGACTCAATGGGCTTTACCAAGCTGTGTATATTAGAATATTTTTGACAGTTTCATTTTGCACTGAAACATTATTACAAAAGCTGTTGGGATTAAAATGAGCCATTTCTTGTAAAAAAATCTTGATAAGAAATATATTTTAGCGGCACTTCTGTTAAATTTGTACACAAGCGACAAGACTTTTGTCAGGGACTGTACAATGTAAGTACACGCAAGTGCATGTACTGTACAATAAAGCACAACCACATTTTTTTTTCTTTCTAGGCAGACTTGGTAGTAAGCAAGTAAGTAACTAAGGTAAACTTTAGTTTAGGCTCCATTTCTCATTCTTAACTAGTTGCTTATTAGTAGGGGTGTAACGATACACTCGTGTCACGATTCGATATGTATCTCGATACTGAACTCACGATACGATATGTATCACAATATTTTAAGCCAGAATAAAGTTGGTGTTTTTTTGCTATATATTTTTACTATACTATATATATATACAAGTCATTCTCAAAAAATTTGCATTTTGTGATAAAAGTTCATTATTTTCCATAATGTAATGATAAAAATTTAACTTTCATATATTTTAGATTCATTGCACACCAACTGAAATATTTCAGGTCTTTTATTGTTTTAATACTGATGATTTTGGCATACAGCTCATGAAAACCCAAAATCTCAAATAATTTGCATATTTTATCCGACCAATAAAATAAAAGTATTTTTAATACAAAAAAAGTCAACCTTCAAATAATTATGTTCAGTTATGCACTCAATCCTTTTGCAGAAATGACTGCTGCAATGCGGCGTGGCATGGAGGCAATCAGCCTGTGGCACTGCTGAGGACCATCACTGACTGTGGGTACTTGACACTGGACTTCAGGCATTTTGGCATTTCCTTCTCCCCAGTCTTCCTCCAGACTCTGGCACCTTGATTTCGAATGACATGCAAAATTTGGCGACAGTCCAGTGCTGCTTCTCTGTAGCCCAGGTCAGGCGCTTCTGCTTCTGCCGCTGTTTCTGGTTCAAAAGTGGCCTGACCTGGGGAATGCGGCACCTGTAGCCCATTTCCTGCAAACGCCTGTGCACGGTGGCTCTGAATGTTTCTACTCCGGACTCAGTCCACTGCTTCCAGGTCCCCAAGGACTGGAATCGGTCCTTCTCCACAGTCTTCCTCAGGATCCGGTCACCTCTTCTCATTGTGCAGCGTTTTTGCCACACTTTTTCCTTCCTACAGACTTTTCACTGAAGTGCCTTGATACAGCTCTCTGGGAACAGCCTATTCGTTCAGAAATGTCTTTCTGTGTCTTACCCTCTTGAGGTGTCAATGATGGCCTTCTGGACAGCAGTCAGGTCGGCAGTCTTACCCATGATTGCGGTTTTGAGTAATGAACCAGGCTGGGAGTTTTTAAAAGCCTTAGGAATCTTTTGCAGGTGTTTAGAGTTAATTAGTTGATTCAGATGATTAGGTTAATAGCTCTTTTAGAGAACCTTTTCATGATATGCTAATTTTTTGAGATAGGAATTTTGGGTTTTCATGAGCTGTATGCCAAAATCATCAGTATAAAACAATAAAAGACCTGAAATATTTCAGTTGGTGTGCAATGAATCTAAAATATATGAAAGTTTAATTTTTATCATTACATTATGGAAAATAATGAGCTTTTATCACAATATGCACATTTTTTTGAGAAGGACTTGTATTTTGTATTATGATTAAAATAATAATTTTATTATTTGTGCATTATTATTAGATCCAGCATCCTATGCATTATTATATTATATGCAACATTATGTATAGTCGTTGTATGATTCTATGTAATAATTTTATTAATGTAATAATGTCATTGAAACATTTTTAAACGCTTTAAATAATGTTTGCGCTTTCACTTTGAAGAGTGCCGTTCCGGCAGCGCGTGGAATTCAGAAGATGCAGTCAATCACAGTTCTAATCTCAAGAAAGTGTGTCAAAATGACCGCTCTCAAACTGTAAATGCTTAGCTCATCCAAGAATTAAACTATCTGCATTTATTCCCTCTCATGTTGTTTTCGTGCGCCACTCAGTCATTTGAACATCCGTGTTTACTACAGTATACGCGCCGTGTTAAATATATTCATCATATTATAAAGCCATTGTGTCTCTTCAGAAGACTTGAAGACTTACGACTTTGAATTAGACCACTCAATTAGTTATTATTACGATGCCTTTATGACATTTTTTGCATCTTTTAAGTTTGAGAGGAATGTACTTTAAAAATGGAGGGACATTTATCCCTCAGGTTTCATAAAGAAAATCTTCATTTGTATTTGGAAGTTAAACGAAAAACGACTTGATGGTGAGTACATGATGACAGAATTTGTGGTACATTTTATTAATTTGTGTTTGGGTGAATTATACCTTATAAATATATATATTTATATCGCGCAAATCATATTGTTTCCATAAACGTTACATATCGTCACATTTTATATCGCGATATATCGTTTAACGATATATCGTTACATACCTACTTATTAGCAAACATATTATTGGCTGTTTATTAGTACAAATAAAACACATATTAATTCAATTCAATTCAATTCAAATATATTTGTATAGCGCTTTTCACAATACACATTGTTTCAAAGCAGCTTTACAGAAAGTGCATTTTATAAATGTACATTGAAAAATGTTAGAAAAAATTAATCAATCATGTATTATTTTAGGCCGCTATAACAGCGCTGGCGTTGAGTCGTCTCTTCACAGGCGTTGAGTCGTCTCATCACAGGTGTTGGGGCATCTGAAGTCTCCATGAGAGGCTGGATACAAACTGGAGCTGACCAACTATTTACCTCGGGACTAGTGTCCCGAGATAATAACAGAAAAGCAGATGGGAAATAATTAGCATAGCTGCTGTTCAGAATATTAATGCTTTTGATCCGATTTAACTGTAGTATAAAAGGTGATTATAATGTGAATGCTTGGCTAAAGAGATGCGTCTTTAATCTAGTTTTAAACTGGGACAGCGAGTCTGAACCTCGAACAATATCAGAAAAACTATTCCAGAGTTTAGGAGCTAAATGTGAAAATGCCCTCCCTCCTTTAGTGGACTTGGATATCCTAGGAACGACCAGAAGCCTCGAGTTTAGTGACCTTAAAGACCGCGATGGATTGTAGGGCGATAGAAGATCAGTTAAATACACAGGAGCTAAACCATTTAGGGCTTTATAGGTCAGTAGCAATACTTTGTAATTGATACGGAACTTAATAGGTAACCAGTGTAGAGATGATAAAATTGGTGTTATATGATCATATTTTCTTGACCTAGTAAGAACTCTAGCAGCATATTAATGCCTTTTCTGCATGACTAATTTCTACATCTCTTAGTCCTACCTAATAAACTTAACAACTACCTTACTAACTATTAATAAGCAGTTATTAGGTGTTTATTAAGGCAAAAGTAATATTTAAGTAATATTTAAATTTGCGGTCACAATTTTGACCGGTGGGATTAAACGTTTAATCCCACCGGTCACAATTGTGACCGCAAATTTTGCTTACATATTTTTGTGTGTTATTAAAAAGCAACAGGAGTAAATTGCATGTACTCCACTTGCAAGAAAAAAATTGGGATTAAACAGGTTGATAGTTAGTTAATAGTGAGAATTGGACCCTAATCTAAAGCGTGACCCTAACTAACTAACTAACTAACTGTGCTTTTGCTCCCGGACATTGTGTAAAATTGGGTGAATGAAGGACCAGGGCCTTTTCCCATTGAATTTCTAGTGAAGGGATAATGGTGCTACCTCTGCTGTGTTTGATTCCACTGATTAGTTTTGCAGGGGAGTAATTGTGTTCACAGCCATACTTTTTCACAGTTTTGGTAATACGAGGAAATGGTTTGTCAGAAGTAGCCCTCTAAACATGTCCTAAAAGACATTTGCAGTGGCGTTTGCCCTGCAGTCTTCTGTTATTATTTCTTAAGCCTATATGAAAACCCCCTGGAGTAAAGCAGAGGGCATGTGGTTTCCATATCAGATCCTCTTTTTCTCTTGGTGAAGGTATCAGGAGGTTTCAGCTGGGTATAAGTCACCCACGCAGACCAATGAGTCAGATTCCACTCAGACTCCTCTTGCTAGAACAGGCATAATGGAGCTTGTTTACTCTTCTTTATCGCCTTTCTTGATTGTGTAATCGTTTGTGTTGTGGTGTATTCTGTCACCCATAACCCAACAGATTCTATAACCTCATTTCCATTTGTAGATCTAATATAACGCTATACCTTACAACCTTAACAGAATGTGCTGGGTAAAAACAACTTTTACTCTGTCAATGCAACGGCACCTCTGCAATGTTTTGATATATATATATATATATATATATATATATATATATATATATATATATATATATATATATATATATATATATATATATATATACAGGTCCTTCTCAAAAAATTAGCATATTGTGATAAAAGCTCATTATTTTCCATAATGTAATGATAAAAATTAAACTTTCATATATTTTAGATTCATTGCACACCAACTGAAATATTTCAGGTCTTTTATTGTTTTAATACTGATGATTTTGGCATACAGCTCATGAAAACCCCAAAAAATTAGCATATCATGAAAAGGTTCTCTAAAAGAGCTATTAACCTAATCATCTGAATCAACTATTTAACTCTAAACACCTGCAAAAGATTCCTGAGGCTTTTAAAAACTCCCAGCCTGGTTCATTACTCAAAACCGCAATCATGGGTAAGACTGCCGACCTGACTGCTGTCCAGAAGGCCATCAGTGACACCCTCAAGCGAGAGGGGAAGACACAGAAAGACATTTCTGAACGAATAGGCTGTTCCCAGAGTGCTGTATCAAGGCACCTCAGTGGGAAGTCTGTGGGAAGGAAAAAGTGTGGCAAAAAACGCTGCACAATGAGAAGAGGTGACCGGACCCTGAGGAATATTGTGGAGAAGGACCGATTCCAGACCTTGGGGGACCTGCGGAAGCAGTGGACTGAGTCTGGAGTAGAAACATTCAGAGCCACCGTGCACAGGTGTGTGCAGGAAATGGGCTACAGGTGCCGCATTCCCCAGGTCAAGCCACTTTTGAACCAGAAACAGCGGCAGAAGCGCCTGACCTGGGCTACAGAGAAGCAGCACTGGACTGTCGCTCAAATTTTGCATGTCATTCGGAAATCAAGGTGCCAGAGTCTGGAGGAAGACTGGGGAGAAGGAAATTCCAAAATGCCTGAAGTCCAGTGTCAAGTACCCACAGTCAGTGATGGTCTGGGGTGCCATGTCAGCTGCTGGTGTTGGTCCACTGTGTTTTATCAAGGGCAGGGTCAATGCAGCTAGCTATCAGGAGATTTTGGAGCACTTCATGCTTCCATCTGCTGAAAAGCTTTATGGAGATGAAGATTTCGTTTTCCAGCACGACCTGGCACCTGCTCACAGTGCCAAAACCACTGGTAAATGGTTTACTGACCATGGTATTACTGTGCTCAATTGGCCTGCCAACTCTCCTGACCTGAACCCCATAGAGAATCTGTGGGATATTGTGAAGAGAAAGTTGAGAGACGCAAGACCCAACACTCTGGATGAGCTTAAGGCCGCTATCGAAGCATCCTGGGCCTCCATAACACCTCAGCAGTGCCACAGGCTGATCGCCTCCATGCCACGCCGCATTGAAGCAGTCATTTCTGCAAAAGGATTCCCGAACAAGTATTGAGTGCATAACTGAACATAATTATTTGAAGGTTGACTTTTTTTGTATTAAAAACGCTTTTCTTTTATTGGTCGGATGAAATATGCAAATTTTTTAAGATAGTAATTTTGGGTTTTCATGAGCTGTATGCCAAAATCATCAGTATTAAAACAATAAAAGACCTGAAATATTTCAGTTGGTGTGCAATGAATCTAAAATATATGAAAGTTTATTTTTTATCATTACATTATGGAAAATAATGAACTTTTATCACAATATGCTACTTTTTTGAGAAGGACCTATATATATATATACATATATATACATATATATATATATATAGTATACATACATACATACATACATACATACAGTACATACATACAAACAGAGCTATGTTTTAATGGCACCGTAGAACACATCATTCACCTAGACACATAATTTCAGGGAAATTAACCTACAAATGTCTAGTCTAGTATAGTATGCTGAGATAGGACAAAGTATTTTAACATTGAAATAAACCCCCCCACACACACACACATCACCTTCCAACAGTGTTTTAGCGTTCACACAGATTATGAATGTTATGCTCTGTGGAGCAGATGATATTTTGGAGTGTCTGTTATGGCCCCTAGTGCTCAGTGAACTCAGAGATGGGTCAAAACGTCCAGTCAAGTCCACCTCACCATGGTAACTGTGGAGAAAACCTCAACCTTGCCATAGCAACCCTGAGATGCAACGGTTCACCTGCCTCATCTTGTCACCACAACAAAAAGACAAAAACATAAACGCATGAGTAACTGAGTAACCATGAGTGTGTGACAGTGTTATTTACACATCTATTGCTCGGTCAAGAGTTACTGTGTAAATGTTGTGCCATCTCCGGTCACACGGGCTGTGATTTTGTCTTCCTGATGTTGTGACAACTCAACTATCAGTTTTCATAAATGTTGTTTTGTCATGACCTTTAACCTTTGACTAGAAGCAATGAAAGCTGAAAAATGTATAATGTCAAATGTATAATGACCATATTAGTAACCATTAAAAAGATTGATATACTTAAGATCTTTTAACCCTACCATTAAAGATATTTTTGAGCCAATGATCCTAACATTTTTCAATAATATACAGTGTTAAGAAAAAATATCAAACAGGCAAGTGTAATCACAATAATCAATTTATTGCAAAAATGTCAATAAGCAGTACTAATATAGTCCAAATGATGATGTGTTGTATTCACAGTCCTCTCAGGCAATATCCAATTTGTTTATATGAGATACAGAGTAAAATGTTTAGTTGTTAAAATGGTCATGAAATGCTTTTTTATGTATAATGCTCGCTGAGGTCCATAATGTAAGCAATATTTTTACATTAAAAACATAAAAAAAAAAATCAACCCAGTTTTTGACCCTCTCTTTAACAGCGTTTCCACCAAACTTACCCGGAACAATTTATCCCAGGAACATTCCCCCAGACCTGCTGCTGTCTGCGTTTCCATCTTGGTCTAAAGTACTCTGAAGATTAGGCAATTAGTCCGGTGACGTAGGACTGCGTGCGACTTTACAGTTCCCATTGGATTTCGTCGTCTGCATATAAGCTAAATAAATTCTGAACCTCGTCGTCGCTCCATCTGTCGTATTTTATAAATCCATTGTTGATTCAAATAGCAAACAACTCTTACTTCACGCATTGCAACAGATTTTTAAAAATAGTGGTTGAAATAAAATGTTGCGCGGAGGTAACCAATCAACCAATCAGCATGTTCAGAGCCCAAGTCCCAACCCACAAAAGTTCCTGAAATTTGAAAAAGTACTACCTCGTGAGCAGGGACTTTCTGGGGGGACAATTTTACATTTAGACCCTGGTCCCTGCAGTCAAAACACACCGAGTATCACCCCAAAGTCCCTGTAGTTCCTGGGGAAAGTTCCTGCGATGCAAACGCAACTTTTTGAATCACTCCAATTTGATAGGCGTGCCACTCTTAAGACTTGGAAGCAAACGCCCACTGCTATGATTGGGTACCAGTTTCGCATATTACAGTAATTTTCAATATTTGGAAAACTTTTGATGTTGAAAAATGCCAACCAGTAAAAGTCTGATCCCTAATCAGAAGACAACCAACCTACACATCAAATACTAAAGATACTCCAGTCTGAAACAGCTTGGCAATTAATCATATTTATTTATATTTATTCCTTATGTATTTGTGAGGTAGTTATTATGTTATATTAGCTTTTAAATGAAGACACAACAGAAAAGTGTTTATCGCATTACATAGTTGGAACATTTGCCAACTGTGAAACATTTATGCATATTGCATATGCTAAATATGTCTTGGTTGAGGCAGACAATGTTTAAGTACTAGGAATTACCACAGCTATAGATGACAAATGATAACTTACTGTGTTTCGTTTAAATTAATTATGAATGAATGTACCATAGTTTGTCACACTTACAACCTTCATCGTTCATCATTTTTAGTGAAGTGAAAAGCATACCTTGTCATTTACGTGGTGTTGTGTTTTAAATTAAATCCAAGCGATTTATCTAAATGGCTTGCTATCGGTAGTGCATCTGTGGAAACTGTTAGCTGTTATGCCTACAGAACAAGAAAGTTACTCACACTTGTGTGTTGCGACATTACTGTTGGATCCAATATAGTCGGCACTGCATCATCTTTTATCATCTCTCTGAAAAGCATGAATTTACAGTGTCTTGTTTAAAAACAATTCACAGTAAAATGTTGAAAATAAAGTTTGTCCATGGTTTCTTAAAGTTAGGATCACACGGATGACAATGCAAAGACTGCATCTTGTAATCCTCAGAGGCATCTCTGTCATCTTGTTGCTGAAGTAATGATCTCTTGTATTTACTCACCTGTACGAATCAGTGGGCAGAGCTAGACAGGCAGAGATATAGACGCAGGCATTGATCTTTCATCGCACTATGACGTCATACTGAGACGAAATATGAAACTAACCGGTTTGGCTGCTTGGTTTCAATAAAAGATGTTTTTGGACTAACAAGAAAGTTTTGAGTTTTGATACTCACAGAATGTTTTTATAGTACTATGACCTCTAATATGTCAAAAGACCAAATAAAATAAGGTTTCTCAAAAATCCCTTTAATCACGTTTTCCGATATATCGCATTCAAATGTATCACCTGAAACATGGCATGTCGCAATCGCTGGCAAAACAGGCGAGAGATAAACAAGCATTTGATATCACTGCCTGAACTGAAACGTTGTCTTCCTGTGGTACAAGTGCAGGGTTTGACATTTATGGTCGCTACCGAGGACGCTATTTTTATTACAGTGTAGAACAAAATGTATTATATTTATGATCCTTTTATGTTGTGTTTTTGGCTTATTCACAGCATTGTTTGATTCACAGCATATTGATAAAATGCCCCTTTTCCAACGACTTTAGCCTCAATAAGCTCCTAATTTCCAGTTTATTAATAGTTAGTTTTGGTTTTGGGTATGATTAAGGGATGTAGAATATGAACATGCAGAATAAAGCATTAATATGTGCTTATATTTATATACTAATAAACAGCCAATTTGCAAGCTAATAAGCAACTAGTTAATCTTGAGAGTTGTTCCCCATACTTAAGTGTTACCACAGACATATAAATAAATTAACAAATCTCCGATTTTTAGCATTTCTGAAAAACTGACGTTTTTAGCTTGGTCTAGCTGCGTCCAAATCGAATACTTCTCTACTATATAGTATACGAAAAACAGTACGCCAACAGAGTAGTATGTCCGAATTCATAGCATTCGAAAAACAGTTGGCGAAAAGTCCCCGGATTACCTACTACTTCCGGCGAGATTCTGAAGTGTGCATACGATGGACACTTTACTATCCCATGAGGCCACGGGAGACGATTTATGAATGGAGGTGAAGGGACGTAACCATAGTAACTGACGCTGGTAGGTCACATGATGAAAACAACATGGCGGATGTAGTATGTCCGGATTACATTCATACTACATTCATTCATACTATATAGAACGTACACGGTTGCAAAGTTCGTTTAAATTCAAATGTAATACCTACTCACATAGTACGCGATTTCGGACGCAGCCTTAGTGTTGCTGGGGTTTAATGGCCTTGTTGTAATTGTGATGCTTGCTTTAGAAAACTCCACTAATGATGTCTATTCATGCTATTTATGAAAAAAAGCATGACCTCTTTTTCTTGTGAGCCTACATTATGCATTCTTTACGTTATGTGTTACAGTGTTTCTTCGATTTCAGGTTTTACTTTCTCTAACTTTATATGTGGATGTGTGTGAATGCTCTGAGGGTTCTTCTTTGGCACCATCTCACAGTAAAGCTGATCTGAGAAGAGCATCTGGGGCATTATCAGAAAGAGATATGTTCTGTATCCTGGTCCCAGAACAGTGTTTGGGACCCTTTCAGAGATCTGGCGCCCCTGGAGAGACTCATAATGGTTCCTCTCCCTCTCCATATGCCCACTACTGAATGATCCAACACACTTTCTAAAGAGACTTTAAAAAAAAGTGTGTCAGAGGGAGAGAGAGAAAAAGAAAGAATGCTGTAGAGTTTGCAGTTTGAGGACATTAGGAAGTGTTTTTGAAATTGTATCTGTTGGACGACCAAACGATTGTGAAATCCGAGTTTGTTTTGTGACTTAGGACGAATAAGTGCGTAAAGTACAATGCTTTTCTCGGTACACAGATGGTACGTGCTCTCAGGGTAATGGCACATGGCGTGTGTAAGTGTGTGTGAGATAGTGACGATCGTAGATTTGGCTCTATCAGTGTCGGCCACATTCCAATCTCCACGGAGACCCTAGAGCAATGACATCATTAGTGGGGGTGGTTCTAACACATTCTATTTAAATGCAGACGTGCTAATTGGCTTGGCATAAGCTTCAGTCATCTCAATATTCCAGCCCCCTGTGACCGCCAAACTATTCAGACATCAGTGTTAACCACCTACACATGATGGCACGCACCTCTCTTTCTCGTTCTACCTTTGATACATGGGCGTCAGGCTCGCCTCCAGAGAGCTGGCAGATGTTTTCACCTGGTTTCCTGCTTGTTACCATATGGGGATTTAGCTTTTTATAGCATATCTTATAAACATGCAGGCATAAATAAATAAAAAAATGTGCCACTGTTTTATGATGCAGGTCAAAATGGGATGTCATGGGCAGTCGCCGTGTGGATGGACAGCCGGATCGGGTATTATGAATCCCTTAGGGGTCATGGGCTCAGTCATAGGGTTCTGGATAATCTCTGCGTGCAGGAGGCAGAAGATGGGGGTGGCCGTGTTGACAGGGAAAGGATCACAATCCATCTCTTTTAGGACATGGCTACCGATGTGACAAGGGAGATGGAAAGAGAGAGACCCCTTTACTAATTCAAGAAAATGTAGCATTAAAACTGCCACTGCTCATGAATAAATTAAAACACACACAATTAGGTTAGTGGAGTAAAGCAACATTTTGAAATGAAAGCTGTTTATGGCAGGGTTTATCAGGACCTTACTAAAATGTGTATTGTGATAGAAAAAGCGCAATTTTCAAAATTAAATAGTTGTCTTTTATTTTGCTGTTTTTGTGTTGTTAATCCAAAGCAAATTGTCTTTTAGTTTTGTTTATCTGGAAAATATTGTGTTGCACTTTATTTTATGGTGACTTTGTTACAGTGTAATTACACAAATAAGTACTGTATAATATTAATTAACTACATGTACTTAATATAGGGTTAGATTTTAGAGTTACACTTTATTTTAAGGTGTCTTTGTTACACTGTTATTATGTACACTTAAGTACTGAGTAATATTAAGTAACTACATGTACTTTAGGGTTAGGATTAGGATTTGGTTTGGTTGAGGATTAGTTGCATGTAATTATGCATAATTTATAGGTATTACTATAGTAACTACATGTAACAAAGCAATCAGGCATAACATGATGACCACTGACAGGTGAAGTGAATAACACTGATGAGCTTATCATCATGGCACCTGATAGTGGGTGGGATAAATTAGGCAGTAAGTTAACATTTTGTCCTTAAAGTCGATGTTTTAGAAGCAGGAAAAATGGGCAAGTGTAAGGATTTGAGCGAGTTTGACAAGGGCTAAATTGTGATGGCTAGATATAGATGATTTTTTTAGGGTTTTATACATGAAAAACAAACGTAACCCTAAAATAAAGTGTTACTAAATATTTAATTTTTATGTGTTTTTTCCCCCCCTACTCATTCAAATTTACTTTGCATAATTTTTCTAAATAAACATCATTCTAGAGGAGTTTTATAGTTTACTTTGACATCTCTAAAAATACAAAATAATAATAATAATAATAATAATAATAAATAAATTCTCTTTCAGATTTTCTACAGACTCCCTGGAACCCAACCACAGCACATTTATATAAAATCTGCAGAGTTTGTCTAAATGGAACAACTAACCATTAATGCAGTAACATCAATTTCTCGAACAAGGACCAGGTAAGTGTGTTAACTCCAAATTGTTTTACTTGTTTGTCAAACTCAAACCATTAAATTGACCCCACCCATGTTTCTTGGACACAGGTTTGTCCAAATTTCCTATTACATGCCTTAAGTAACTTTTAACGGTTATTTTAATTTCATAATAATGTGATTACACTTCAAATAATCAGGTAAGCAAGTAAGAACGCTACCAAAACCCATATCTAATGCATTAACATTGAAAAAGGTCAGCAGAAGCATATGGTGTCTTATCCACAGCCTTGCAACCCACCCCAAGGCATGTCTCAAGACCACAGACCTCCTTTAGTACCCTTTCCCCATGCTATCCTGACTAACCCTGAAGCTCGACCCATCTGTGGATCTCCCTGCCAGGCAATAGCATAACCCAGAACCCCCCGACACTACCAGGTGGCACCCAATATGGCAGCCTCCTCCAGCCCACCCATTTGAGCCTCTGGGAATTTAGGCCACAATACTAAGAATGGCGAATATCAGCAATCACATCAAGTTTCCAGTTTTGGTTGTAATTGATACTTGGGTGACTGTAAATTGGGATTACAGATGATTTTGATCCATTTTTGTGATTGCCCTTTTTATTTTGTTGCCTGAGTGGTTTTCTGACACTTTGTGCTGAAAGGATGCAAGCAAGAAACAACCACAATAATGGTACATTTCAGAAAAATACCCACAATGCTTGTCACCCCACACTCTGTTTGCCTGTTCATTCGCATTTTAATTGCGTCAAAGCATTCTTTCTGTTTCTTTCTCCCTCACACATCTAAAAAAACATGTCTGTGTGAGGGTGTTGATTAGGAAGGTAAAAATACAACATGTAGGATTTTATGCTAATTAGCCTTTAAACCTTGCTCACGTCAGCGAGAGTTCATAATTAGCACGTTGGAAGGGAAGTGGCGAAAAGCTTGGGTGGCGAGATTGGCTGATCTGAATGAAATTAGCAGTGTGAAAATCAAGACATTTCAATTTTTCCTCCTACCCACACCTGTTTGCTGCGGACAGGAGACATTTTTTCCCACTCAAATGAAAACTCACCGAACCCTTGGAGGGCTCAACATGGGGCTGTTCTCTCAGCTTTCTACTTGTTTCTCCAGCACACTGTATATTTTCTTCTTGGTTTACATAGAGGAAAAGGCACTGATTGATGAATTTTAATGCTAAGCATTTTTTTTTTGTTCCAGTGTTGCAAATTGTACTTTGCAGCTAATTAGCTACCAGCAAGTATGAAGTGTACATGCACATTCAGTATCTTTACGTCAAATTTGACTTGTTGATTCAAACCTTTCTGTACTTAGCTGCTATCATTAGCTATATGCGGCCATAATGTGTATTTTTGCATTCAGTATATTAATGTCTGATTTGACGTGTGTTAGAGAATCTCCTTAGGCCTATATTATCAAAAATTCTAGCTTGAGACCTATTAATTGAATTTTCATTTTAGGCTTTTTGTTTTTAATAACTATGCTACAAATCATCATACAAATGAAGAATTTTGTGATTTAACTATTTAATGCTCAGTCATTTTTATTGCAGTGTTGAAAAATATAGCTTTTCGTTGGTCATGTCGAACCATGAAGTGACAACTAATCATTTGCCATCATTATGTGCATTCTTACATTCTTAGGGGTGATTTACACAGAAAGCGTTTTTGTGTTTAAAAACTGGAGAAAAAACACTGAACAAAGTTCCTGTTAGGGTTGTGTTGAGTTTTCATGGATTTTAGTTTGAATCACCTTGTTTTCCTGTGTTCTGTTCCTGTTTTCTTGTTTCCTTCTTCTTCATTTGTTTCCATGGTTACTGATTTAGTTGTATACCTGTTTCTAATCTTCTTAGTTAACCTGTGTTATATGTGGCCCTCAGTTTTAGTAGTGCTTTGTCCGTTCTCATTGATATCACAGTGGTTTGCTTTATTCTTGTTGTCCTCCTGTTTTTCTTATGTGTTTTGTATTTTGGTTATTTTGTAAATAAATATAACAGGATCTACTCATCTACTTGCTGCAAACAACACCATGGCAGAAGAACGGACAAAAAAAAAAAATGCAGCAGTCCATTCACTCGTCACCCCCGAATACCTTCTCTTCCTTGCACAAGACAGCCGTCCCCTGGCAGACGAAGGAGTTCCTTGATCTCAGCCACCTGGTGACCTGGAGCGACGTCACCTTGAAAACCTGTTTATTGAGCGGGCTGGATGTCTAACTTTTCCATGTGCTGTCAGCAGGAGCTACAACCTGCACGCTTGCACAATACATGGACTATGCTCTTTGGACATCACCACTCAGCCACAGCCTTCTCAGCCCACTACCATCATCCTGTCTTTACCCATCCTCACTCCAGTGACCCCACCTGCCTCGGAACTCCTCACTAGTCCTTCCCTACTCCTCCACATTCCCAACACGAACCCAGAGCCAGTGACAAGGCCCAAGATGGATGAAACCGGCTGAGCTCACTGCAGAAAGAGCCTGAGTCTGCTGCAATGCCTATGCCAGAGCCGGAGCACGTCATCGCCCCGGAGCCCAAGCCCAGCAATAAGTCTGACCAGGTGAGAGAGATCGGCAACATTGTCCATCCCAGTAGGTGTGCTCGTGGAGTATTAGGGCATGGAGGAAAGCTCTGCCTACACTCCCACTAATCAGGGTGAGCTAAACCTGTCCTCTGTAAATGATTATGAAGTAGAATAGGTTATTCTCTGTGGTCTCCTGTCACCATTGGTCCCGCCCAGCTAAAGTCACCTGCATCTTTGCTGGTCCTGCCCAGCTCCAAGTCTCCAGCCAGCCAGCCTTTCTCTCCCACCTCCTCTACCAAGGCAAGCCAGTTCTCTGGCCCAACTTCCACTTGTTTACTCCACTCTGCTGTGAGGATCTGCCTCGGGTCTTTCGTTAAGAAGGGTCACTCGTCCCTCTGGATTCACCTTGGTCAATCGTCTCTGTCTCTACACCACAGACTTCCGGGCCTTTGGCTATGCCTTGTCACTCCACCTCTTCGGCTCCATCAGTCCTCAGTCTACCCTGGCTCCACGTCAGCCGCTCATCACTGCAGCTTCGCCTTGGCCTCCAGGACCTAAATTGTCACAAGGTCTCTGAGTTTCTTCCTGTCCAGGCTCCACCTCAGTCGAGCAGACTCCTGGCTCTACCGTGGATCCTACCTCAATCGGTTCTACTGTGGGTCTTTGTCTTGGCACTGCTCTGGGTCACTCCCTGGCCTCCTCCCTCTGTTGACTTCCCCATAGACTCTTCTTCTTCACATTCAGTATATTGACGTGAAATATGACTTCTTGGATCGAACATTCTTATACAAATTAATATTTTTCTGATTAATAGTTTCACGTTAGGACATTATCACCCTGTTGCAAACTTTACTTAGCTGTTAATCCTTAGTAATTGCATTTGTCACATTCTGTATTCTGACATGAAATTCAGCATCTTGGCTGAAACATTCTAATTACAGTGGGGCAAAAAAGTATTTAGTCAGCCACCAATTGTGCAAGTTCTCATACTTAAAAAGATGAGAGAGGCCTGTAATTTTCATCATAGGTACACTTCAACTATAAGTTGAACATTGTCTGATTTTTAAAGAATTAATTAGCAAATTATGGTGGAAAATAAGTATTTGGTCACCTACAATAAAGCAATATTTCTGGCTCTCACAGACCTGTAACTTCTTCTTTAAGAGGCTCCTCTGTCCTCCACTCGTTACCTGTATTAATGGCACCTGTTTAAACATGTTATCAGTATAAAAGACACCTGTCCACAACCTCAAACAGTCAGACTCCAAACTCCACTATGGCCAAGACCAAAGAGCTGTCAAAGGACACTAGAAACAAAATTATAGACCTGCACCAGGCTGGGAAGACGGAATCTGCAATAGATAAGCAGCTTGGTGTGAAGAAATCAACTGTGGGAGCAATTATTAGAAAATGGAAGACATACAAGACCACTGATAATCTCCCTCGATCTGGGGCTCCGCGCAAGATCTCACCCCGTGGGGTCAAAATGATCACAAGAACAGTGAGCAAAAATCCCAGAACCACACAGGGGGACCAAGTAAATGACCTGCAGAGAGCTGGGACCAAAATAACAAAGACTACCATCAGTAACACACTACACCGCCTGGGACTCAAATCCTGCACTGCCAGACGTGTCCCCCTGCTTAAGCCAGTACATGTCTGGGCCCGTCTGAAGTTTGCTAGAGAGCATTTGGATGATCCAGAAGAGGATTGGGAGAATGTCAAATGGTCAGCTGAAACCAAAATAGAACCTTTTGGTAAGAACTCAACTTGTCGTGTTTGGAGGAGAAACAATGCTGAGTTGCATCTAAAGAACACTATACCTACTGTGAAGCATGGGGGTGGAAACATAATTTTCTCATTCTGTCTCTCATAGTTGAAGTGTACCTATGATGAAAATCACAGGCCTCTCTCATCTTTTTAAGTGGGAGAACTTGCACAATTGGTGGCCGACTAAATACTTTTTTGTCCAACTGTATATGGTGAAGATATTTGGGATTGATTGAAAATTTCATTTTTGGCCATCTTTTGCCATGCTGCAAGCTATACTTAGCTACTTAGCTAATCTGCAGACATAATGTAGCTTACATTCTCACATTCAGTATATTAATGTTAAATTTGATTTCTGAGTTCCGACGTTCTCCTCATTCAAGTGAAGATTTTCAGATTCTGACTGAATAAAAAGTTTCATGTTGTCATTTTTGTCACCATGGAGGAAACCGGCTAATCATTAGCCATCTGCAAAAATGACGTGTTCTCACAATCTGTTATCATGACGTCAAGTCTGACTTGGTTCAAACTTTCTTATTTTACAAGTGAAGATATCTGTGATTGTGTGTAGTATTTCATGCTAGGCCATATTTGTTGTCGTGTCATTAGCCATCTGCAATCGTGACATACTTTTAAACCCTTAGTATCTTGACATGAAACTGCTTCTTGTTTTTAACATTCTCCTCACACAAGCAAAGATTTTCATCTCGTCACAAAGCATCTGGACAATTACACATTCATTTTTCCCATCCCAAGCTTGTGCTGTGTCTTGTACTCTTGTCGGATGTGAAGTGTCCACTCTGTCTCCAAGAGAACTGTGGTTATGTGGAGTGTAGTCAGTGCCCAAGAGAGTTACAGTGTGGGCGAATGACGGCTGAGGAGAGTATCTGAGCTCAATTTGAGTGAATTTTCTCTCTCTGTATTTCCATCTCGCTCTCTCTTTCTCTCTTTTTTTTAGATTGTTCCCTTTGTCCCCAGAAGAACCTAATGTAGGATATTTTACCGAACAGAATTGTGGGTTCCCGTAGGGCCGGTCTGACAGTACACCCAGACAGGTGCAAATTAAAGAGGGAAGGACAATAGCAGAGGTGAGAGAAAGAGAAAGGGAGAGAGACAGTGGCAGCCTCAATAAAACATATGGGAAAAAAGATCCACCTACTCCAATACATCTAGTTATTATTGAAGACATTTTGTTCTGTGCTGTAGTTTTGTTCCTTTAAGTTCAATTTTACTGCACTCATTTGAAACGCTGTGGTTGCGAATGTGCGTTTTGGTTTTATAGATTGCTTTTGCTGTTTTTCAGAGTGTGTGCATGTTGTGTGTATGTGTGTGAGAGCCTCTAACAGGTGTTTATCTGTTGCTGATGCTGTTGTTTCTGGTCTTTATTTCTGGGAGAGCTGTTGTCTCGCCTGATCATTTGATTTAATTACAGGAGAGAACAGAGAAGCCTGTCGTAATTAGCTGATTTGAGAAAATGCTCTAATCCATGCAGGTGCTTTTTGCCTATGATAAACAGACGCATTCACAAACATTAGGAATGGGAGATGACGCTTGTTTTCTTTTCCAAATTCTAGCTAGGCCAAGTCAATATCGATACCAATACTAATGCATGGATGTAATGTTGGTGATTTTTGAACATAAAATGGGTAATTGAGCTGTTATTATATTATACAACCATCA
The DNA here is from genome assembly GCA_023029165.1 of Gobiocypris rarus. Lineage (NCBI taxonomy): Eukaryota > Metazoa > Chordata > Actinopteri > Cypriniformes > Gobionidae > Gobiocypris > Gobiocypris rarus. The sequence goes on from CM040923.1 coordinate 13,803,713, forward strand.
TATTTGCCAGCTATAACTTTTAAACCTTTAAAGGGGACATACTTCACAGCATAAAATATATTTCCAAATGGCGATTAGTGTTTAGCAATTAGTGTTCGAGTTTCGCAATTTTGGAGGAATAAAGTTTACATATGTGGCCTAAAAAATGGAAAATAAAAACGTTCAGCCTTTCTATGCATTAAACTGAGAAGAAAGGATAATAAATGTAAACAAATAAGTTTATAAAACAATCCTACATAGAATCAATTATTTTAAGTGAGGATCGATTCTCTCAATACACTATTAGCATAAAACATATATATACACTCTAGAGAGAAAAAAACATCTATAAATGACGTGTAAACAAATTTAATCTCATTGTCTCCCTGTAAAGAAAAAACAATGTGTGAGTGGATTTTCTATGTGTGGGTTACTTGGGGCCAGCGGAGAGCTATTTTATAGATTATCCATCTCTAGAAGCTTATGGTCCAATAACGGAGTCCACAGTAGCCCTGGGCTCGTGTACAATAGGAAGGGGAAATGGTGCCTGACGCGAACAGCCTGTTTCACACCAGATGGAGGGGTCAGTTACGCAGCTTGAAAAACCCTGTTTTGCTGTATTGCACCTCCCCGGGGTGTGCGTGTGTACGCGAATGTGTGTGCGTATGAGATTTAATAAATGTGTGTGCAGCCTCTGTGTTTCCAATTAAATGCTTGAAATGAAAGATGCCTGATTCACAGTTGATTTTGTCTGTGTGTATATGTGTGTGTTTGTGTTATATTTTGTGTGTTTATGTGCATGCCCTTGGTGTACAAGGTGTATAGTTGTTTTTATGCAAAGAATCCATGAGCTTTATTGACGTGGTCCTTATGGAGTGATTCATTTCAATGCGTATTCAGTTACGCACAGCTGTTCAGATGAGAACAGCACATATGTTTGTTTTAAGAAAAGTATATGAAACGTGTTTATATCATTATTATATTTTTAATGCATCCCGCCACAATGGGACCAAGCCCAAACCCTGAAAAACAACCCAAAACCATAATCTCCCCTCCACCAAACTTTACACTTAGCACAATGCAGTCAGACAAGCACTGTTCTCTGGCAACTACCAAATGCAGACTCTAGTCTCTAGACTCTGTCTCCAGACAGAGAAGCGTGATTCGTCACTCCAGAGAACACGTCTCCAGTGCTGTAGAGTCCAGTGACGGCCTGCTTCACACCGCTGCATCCGACGCTTTGCATTGCACTTGGTGATGTAAGGCTTGGGTGCAGCTGCTCGACCATGGAAACCATTCCATGAAGCTCTCTACACACTGTTTAAAATGTAGTAAAAATAAATAAAAAAAAACTTTGCATATGCATTGCTTTCATTTGGTTTATTTTTTTTATTAAATTTGATAACTCTAAAAAGATCATGTGTTGTAACCACCATGTAAAACAGTAATAACATATTTTTCTTACACTTTGAATATGTGAGCATACACATCTTAATCATTATTTCCCAAAAAGTTTCAAAGGTAAAAAGGATTATTAATTGCTAAATATCATTCAGTTTTTGAAGGTTGTGCCACATTATATTTTACAACCTGGGCCTATGCCTTGCCATAAAAAAGGTCAAATTATCTGATATTTTCAGACTTATTGACCTTTACACACTGTCACGAGGGTCCTCAGGGGTCCTCTCTATGCTGTCATTGAGACTTCTTTTGATAATAATAAAAAAAATGCTACTTAAGGTTTTCATTACAATAATATGATGTACTGTATTTGACTTTTAAATTCAGGAGGAATAAGGTGAAATGCTTTTTTTTAGCTACAGTTTGTTTATCACTATGAGAACATACAGCAGATTCTGTGCTCTTTTATAAGGTATTATGAATACATAATGCATTAAGAATGCAATTATCTTGCGTTACTGTGTGTGTGTGTGTGTGTGTGTGTGTGTGTGTGTGTGTGGGCATGTTTTTGTGAAATATCAGGACACAAATGTGTATAATGACATGGGTATGACATAGGTATTACAAAAAGAGGGTGAAATATGAGGACGTTCCCCATGTCCTCGCTTTTCAAAATGCTTATAAATCACACAGGATGATGTTTTTTTCACAGAAAGTAAACTGCACAATCTCCTGTGATGTTTAGGGGCAGGGGCAGTGTAGGGGATAGAAAATATGGTTTGTACAGTTTAAAATGCATTACGCCTATAGAATGTCCCCACATTTCACAAAAACAAACGTGTGTGTGTGTGTGTGTGTGTGTGTGTGTGTGGACTGGTAATCCCTACGGTATGGGGACAAAATGTCCCCACAAAGATGGCAATATCCAAATTTTTGTCCTTGTGGGGACATTTTTTTGGTCCCCATGAGGAAAACATCTTATAAATCACACTAAGTGATTTTTTTGAAAAAGTAAAAATGCAGCATGTCTCCTGTGATGGGTAGGTTTAGGGGCAGGGGCAGTGTAGGGGGATAGAAAATACGGTTTGTACAGTATAAAATGCATTACGCCTATGGAATGTCCCCATAAAACATGGAAACACAACATGTGTGTGTGTGTGTGTGTGTGTGTGTGTGTGTGTGATGGAGTGAAAGGGTCTATGAGAGGATACACCCCTGTAGGTATATTGATCTCCACAGGTCTCTGCCTCTGGACCCCCCACATGGGTCTTTTGACTGACTTCAGGAGTCCAGCTCGGGCTAACAAAGAGCCCTACACCAACTCTAGACACACTGTGACCCTTTTACCCCCCCTGCTGCCCTCACACTAAGATCCCCACCGCTGAGAGTTAAAAAGTCCCCCACCACGCACTGACATTTCATTCAGCGGGAATTAGAGAGGTCTGAACTTCCCGTACTCACGCACACACGCACACACTCACACAGACACACAGACACACACACACACACACGACTGTGTATTATTTTGCTCTATTACAAGGTGCAGTCTTCTACACTGCAGCACAGACTCTTCCACTGTTTCATTATATCTGTGTATTGTTTCATCTCTGTCACACTTTCAAATATATTTGATGTGTTTATGGTATAATATAATTATTATATATAATTGTATTTATTATTTTAAAATGATAAAAGATTATCCATTTGACATCTGGCATCAAATCATCAGACTTTGTTTCATAGTATCTATATTACACACACTGTATGTTAACATAGTTACATTCAGACTAACCATTACTGGGGATGTTCAAGTCTTCTTTTTATGCCCTTTCATCGCTAACTTCCCTCTGTCTCGTTCACTCGGATGTGCGTCATTGCTTGCATTGCTCAAGTGCCCACATGGTGGAACACATGCAATGGGCTTAAATGGAACACCCTAAGCCCTTTATCACTTGGCAATCTGCTATGCAGTCATGTTGTTTTATCTCAATATAACTCTTCTAAACTGCTTATTTAACCTAACTTAACTTACAGCTGTTAACTGCTTTTCCCTCCATCGTTTGAATCGTGTAAGGTGTGTAGGTAAATTAAGTGCGAGCACTGTCAGTTGTTGTTGTGACTTCACAATCGTGTTGCACTGTGGTCTATGGATCTGCCTGAAGTATAAATATGAGTTGATATGTAGTCCACTTTTTTACACCCTTCCTCGCTATTTTCCCTCTGTCTCATTCACTGGCATGTACATCATTGCTTAAGTTGCACGAGTGCCCACTACTGGCGAACTCTTGCAATGCGCTTAAATGGAACGCCCTAAGCCGTTGATCAAAACCGGTAGGCCAAGGGTCTGTCCGAATACATTTCCTCCGTTAATTTGACAAGTTGAATGCACTTCAAAATGGCAGGGAAGTGCTTAGGGAAGTCGGCGAGTGTATGTCTAAAAGCGGAGTTGAACGCAGTCAATATATGAGCTGTAATGATACTATAATGTAAAAAATGACTAATTGGTGTAATTAAACTTACATTTGAATACCTCTTATTTTAACATTGTTTAATTATGTTTAATTATGTACATTGTTGAAATTAAACATTTTCATACACATACAAAAATATCAGATTTCATGTGCTTTACTTTCCCATTTATTGATGTGCCAATTGATGTTTTTTATTATTATTATTATATTTTTTATATATATAGCTTTTTTATTATTATTTTTCCAGTTGTTGGTGGATATCATACCTACATTACATGACACCTTTTAGATCGCACATTGATATATGTGTTTTGCATGCATGTTTGTGTGTGTGTGTGTGTGTGTGTGTGTGTGTGTTTTACACCCTCAAATGGGAGCTGATGCACATTTTTTTCATGAGCGTTCTCCTCCGCTCTGGGTTACCATAGAAACAGCTACTGTATGAGTCTTTTGTTTAGCAAAGTGTCAATGAATCATCCACTCTCTTCTGATTGGTCAGCATGTCCTAAAGTGATCCTTGCATGGCTGACAAACAAACTCTTTAATTGAGTAATCAAAACCAGCTTGTAAAGAGATTGCGTGGATATGAACACACATTTGAACAAAGTCTTGCTTGAGTTTACTGAGCTTTAATGGTTTTTAAAGTTTCCACATCAATTATCTTTGCTAATAGACGGTTACAGCCATATGGTAGCATGCTTGTGTGTGTGTGTGTGTGTGTGTGTGTGTGTGTGTGTGTGTGTGTGTGTGTGTGTGTGTGTGTGTGTGTGTGTGTGTGTGTGTGTGTGTGTGTGTGTGTGTGTGTGTGTGTGTGTGTGTGTGTGTGTGTGTGTGTGTGTATGTGTGTGTGTGTGAGATAAAAAGACAATGATTTTATTGAAAATATCAACTTTACACACATAAAATCTTGTTATATTGCACTAATATTGCAAGAGAGTAATCACTTATTCACACCACGATAACTATAACTTTAATTAAATAAAGCTTGTATACAGTTTTGTATAAAATTCTAATCTAAGTCCATATTCTAAGTCCACAGCTGTAATGATAATGACACACAAGAACAATATTTTTTGAATTATTTAAAAAAAAAAATTTTTTTAGCTAGTGAACAATAAAACCATTCGACTTCAAAGTGCTTGAGCATGTAAAGCGGCACATGGCAAAACTGCTCGCACGCTTATAATGAAATTCATGTTATTGTCCATTGTTGTGTGTGCTATAGTTATCGTTATAACAGTTTACATGACACACCAGCCTCTGCTCTTCATTTTCTAGAAGTAGAGTTTAAAAAAAGCTGTATTTTTGTGTAGTTAAGAAAACATACACCATCATCTTGCTCTTATGAAAATGACTTGAATGCACCACACAGTAAACACAACTTCCCAACTCGTAAATACGAACATCCCTGGAGAACCATCTTTTGTCGTGAATGTCTTGTCTTGGTAGGCAGAATATCAGGTTTGGAACTATTTGTATTAGTATTATGTATTTTCAAAGTTCTTTTATCACACACACACACACACACACACACGCACACGCACACGCACACACACACACGCACACACACACGTTGTGTTTCCATGTTTTATGGGGACATTCCATAGGCGTAATGCATTTTATAATGTACAAACCGTATTTTCTATCCACCTACACTGCCCCTGCCCCTAAACCTACCCATCACAGGAGACATGCTGCATTGTTACATTTTAAAAAAAAACATCACTTATTGTCATTTATGACCTGTTTTCCTCATGGGGACCAAAAAATGTCCCCACAAGGACAAGGATTTCGGATATTGCCATCTTTGTGGGGACACAAAGATGGCCCCATAACGTAGGGATTACCAGTCCACACACACACACACACTTTCTAAGCTGTCTGAACAGCTGGCGAAGCTGTCTTTCTAAGCTGTCTGGTCTCAGTGAGTCTGAATTCCCGCTGATCATTTGAGATGGTGAATATGAAAAGGTGTGAAAAATGTTTGAGAGGTAGTGGCGCTGTTGAAATCTGTTGTCATTCACATGTAATGTAAATGAAATGTACTTTCTAAAAGGATTCAAGCTAATTTGCCATTGGTTGGGTAAAACTTACAAGAGACTTCCAATTATCTTCCTGATAATTGTTTTAGGTTTAAGAGTCAATTAACAGTATGGACATGAGACATGTAACAAGAAAGAGAGGGTTAGGGAGAAAACTACAGGAAATCACTCCAAGGACAAGCCTTATTGTGTCTGGCGAGTGGACAATGGTAAAGGATGGAGTGAACAACGGAAGAATAGAAACATTAAGTAATGCGCTACAGCTCAATTGACTCCGCACAAACAACACTAAGCCTCACATATAAAGTATTTTTTCATAGACTATATTTTAACCTTGAAATGTGTATGAAGTGATCCTGGTACAAAGAAGTCTATTGACTAGCACAATTTGACGTCTGTATGTGTTTTTATACTTTTATTTGGCAAGGATGTGTTAAATCGATCAAAAGTGACAGGGAGGGAAGAATTATGAATTCCATTAAACTCTGTATTCTTTAAGTCTTAATAGATGATTTGAAAATATTTGTATGTCTATCCAAACAGACGAGATAGATAGATAGACAGACGGATATGTGTGCCAGAACTATAGATGAATAATAATGAGCTAGCATTGGATACTTGATCACACACACTAATAGCTACAGTATATAGTTATTCTGCTCATGAGGGTTATTTTATCTAAGCTATACATTTCTTGGCTTGAAGGTGAAGGGCCTCTGGGGCCCTTATCTCCATGACAGTATGTATTTATATATATATATATTAATATCTCTTTATGTGACAGCATCAGGTTATTTATAACATCTCTGGATCTAATATATTGGCAGTCCACTTCTCACACACACACACACACACACACACACACACACACACACACACACACACACACACACACACACACACACACACACAGTCTGACAGATGTGAGACCTACCTTTAAGGTAAATTAGTCCTTTTCTCTACATTTCCACCCTTTGATGGGAAATGACAGTGGCACCTGCTTTGCCTCAATACGTATAAACATTTCTGCCACAGAAATCACTTCACCGTCTCTCAGATAAATCACACGTCTCCCCCTGCACTTCTGTTTAATGGCATCTCTGCTTTGACACAGTAAAAGCGAACATTAACTTGTTTCGTGTGGTCTGAAAGCGCATGAAATGGAGCTGAGCTGTAACCAATCGCGCTTTTGGAGCTGTTGCATCGGTGTTGGTTTCCTCGTGCAGACGTGCTTTAGGGCCCAAAGCCGCCCCCGTGTTCTTCAGACACGTTCATGACCAATGGGGTTGACGCTTTATACGATGATAATGAAACTCACATTTCCACACTTTATGGTGTGTATTCACAATCCCGTAAGACATTACAGCCAATGCATCAAAGCGCAGTAATAGGAAGCGATTGGGGGTTTCTGTCTTTTGGATAAGCTCTCACATATATTCCCTTGCATT